>JANHMN010000032.1:119651-136498 GCA_030674055.1 Rhabdomys pumilio | reverse complement strand
CACACACACACACACACACACACACACACACACACACACACACACACCATTGAATTAATCCATCCAGGAATAATAATATACTACTGGGAATTTCCAATGGAGCATGTATCTTACCAGGTTTCTCAGTATTTTCACAGGCCCCCACAGTACCTATTGTCACTCCAATACTGCTCTAGATTGTGATAGTAAAATACACAAATGAGATACAATGCTACAAAACAAAGCTGGAAGCAACTACTCATTTTATAAAAGCTGGATGATTTAGATAAATTGAGTTATATGGTAAATTGGCATTCAAGCATAGGTGTGTCTATCCCACAATTAAACTGTGCAGTATTAATCCTGCTGCTTTCCTGGCCAGATTATAATATCACTTAAAATGTAAAATTTCAAAATAGAGACAAGATGAAGGTGATATAACTCCATTCTATACAAATATTATTGTCTAAACAGAGGTAACTTGCTTGGTTACTCAGGCCGAGCACATTGTCATTCAATATACAGAGTTTGCTACTAGCAGCTGAGAGAGAAGCTTTCTATCTCTTGCCTCATTTTAAGAGAGGGATTTTATGCTCCTCTCAGCACAGAACACTTTATATTCCAAAGGAAAAGTCTTTGGAAAGAATCACTGCTAGGACTTGAGTACTCATCTTGGAACTCCCTTAATAGAACAAAACTACCTTTGTCTTTTCTACTTTCTTGTGGATTTTCTCATTGCCTTCTCCCAACAAGCTGTTTCTCCTAGGAACATATTGATTTAATTGAATCTTTCAGTTGTGTCTGGGAAGCACCATGAATAGCAATAAGGGTTTTATAAAGAATATGACTTAATTTCAAGAAGAAATGCTGATACAAGGAGGCAGATTCATTAAACTGCCTGGCTGATCAATGGACACCATTTCAATGAGCTGAAGCTAGCCTGAGACCTAAATAGATTTTTCTCATTGGTTGTCCAACATATTTTTTTAAAAAAAAATATCTTCTTATGTATTATGACAGATGAATGAAAAGCATCCTAATATCAATTCAGCGAATTGTGGAGAGACAAAACACTATCATAAAAGTGCTGTTTCAGCCGAACATTTCCCATCATGGAGATTTCTGCGTGTAAACAGAAATAAAGTATGTTCCATGTCTTCCTTGGTAACAACTATGGTAGAAAATGAATGCCTTATGATAAAGCAGCAATTTTCCTTTTTTTTTTTTTTTCAGAGCACAGAAAGCTCACTAAATTCAGGTGGAAACATGATATTGGTGCCATTGAAATTACTGTTTGTAAGAAAAATCTACAAGAGCAGTGTCTTTATTAAAGAATTTGCAGGGCTTTGCTGCTTGTCTTGGAAACATGCTTTTTTTCTGAGACTTCTTGGCTTTAAGCACCAGGCATCAGTTGTGTAGTTTATTGGTTATTTCTAAAATCTCCCGGGAGTTGTCATAATAAGCAATAGCCAGCCCTGGTCTAAGTAGCCCAATTAGGGTTAACAGGGAAACTTTTTGTATCACAGGACGATCAGGCAAAGTACAGTAACTGGGCCAGGCATTTCTAGTGCAGTGTTAATGGAGAGCCATGGCTATAGGTCTGAGTATTTTTTATTTTAGCCCATTTAAGATAGCAGTTTTACAACTGTTTTTATCATTTTAAAACATTCTAGTTTAATATAACAATGATTATAATCTAATTCTCCTGTTACCTGACATCCTATCCTTCTGTGAGAAGCCACATATATCAGAATTTTATTCACAAATACAAAAACAATCAAGGTAATAACATGACCATACTAACAGCAAAAATAATTGAATATAATTTTGTCTAATATAATGTTTAATCAAGAGGGAATTTCCCTGTATTTTTCCTCTCCGAACTATTATCTCCAAAAAGAAATTAGAAATAGGAAGAATACAATGTCTATTACAAACAGTACTTGTATTTATGAGAAAAACCAGAGCATATGGTCTCACGTCCCTCAGTGAACATATCTGTGATTGCTGTATCTCTAGCATTCCAACACACTTTACTGCACTTTCCTGATGAGTTGCTTTGAATAATTGAACTATTAAAGAAAGGATAGAATTGCTTCACGGGAACATAACTATTTAATGGTGCCCTAGATTCATTATACCATGACATGGTGTATGCACAGACCAAGGAAGTAATTAAGAAACACTTTATTATAAAGTTTAAAAGGAAGAATAACAGACAATATAGGTAGTAACAGTCAACTATAGGAAAAAAAAAAAAACTAAACAAAAACAACCACTACAATAACAACAAAAAGATCAAACCAGAAGGTGTAGAGAGAGTGAATAGGAAAATGCACCAGAATAACTCAGGATATGTGGGTAAAATATCAATTTCGGATTTGATAGTCAAACATAGTGTTAAGACTTGTGTGATATAACATTATTCAACTTACGAATATGGATAGGAGACATTTCACAAGGCCTCACCCATAGATAAAGACCTACAGAGAACCAACAACTGCTAAGAGGAAGAATTCAGTTTCTTTAGGGAACAGTTGCCCAATCCTAAGTGGTCAGCCAGAAACATATGTTCATTAGAGCAACATTATACAGATGCACTAGGATCTCTCTTCCTCTCTTTGTGTGTGGGGTTGTGTGTCTGTATGTCAGCCTCTCTCTCAGTCTCTGTCATTTTCTGTTTTGCTATCTCTGCCTCTCTCTCTCTTTGACTCATTGTGTGTGTGTTTGTGTAAACAACTCCAATCTCACGAGTATTATTTTTTATTTTTAGCATTAAAATTTATGCTTTTATCCCTTCAAACTTTGGGAAGTTTATTACCCTAACAAATCTCTTACTATGCCTGACTTGTAGAAGAATGCTTCAAGGGCATTAACAAGAACCAGCCACTAAGCCCAGGATTTCAGATTAAAAGAGAATTTTCTACATCAGAAAGAAATGTAACCTCAGTTAAAAGTCAACTATAGCCAATGTGCTTAACTGTCTTCCCCACTGAGATGGAAGGAACACAAAGCATTCAGAGGTAAAGTTGAAGTCTAAAGACATCGTTTAGAGATCCATAATAATACAGTGACATTTACTGCATTGAATTTGTCAGTATCACAAACCCCACTTGAATTTTCTTCAACTGTACAAGAAATTTACCAGAAGTATATGGTACAAAGTTGATGAATGCCATTGGTCTTGCTTCCATTTATTTATCTATTTTTATTTACTCATGGTAATTAACAATAACATGACCTTACTCTCCTCTTCTTCCTTCCACTCTTCTCTGTCCTGGCCAATAATCTTTCATAACCACTTTTTCCTTAACAATTATTTGTGTGTGTGTGTGTGTGTGTTTGTGTGTGTTTGTGTGTGTGTGTGTGTTTGTGTGTGTGTGTGTGTGTTTGTGTGTGTGTGCGTGTGTGTACACAACTATATAAATACAACCTGTTGAGGTTACTTTTGTTGTTTGTGTATATGTGGTGTTTAGAATGACTACTTTGTATTGGAAAACCAATCAAGAGTTTCATCCTTGTGAGAGCCTAATTCTCCTTCTACAAGAACTCATTACTTGCCTGCAATTTTTCATCTAGGGGAAAGGCCATGTGAAATTTCCCCATTACACATTAACTTGTCCATTAGCATTGCCACTATTCTGGTTTTGTGTATGCAGCTATTTTTTAGGAGAAACCTTTCCATAGAACACTTCCTGGTATTCTGGCTCTTACAATATTTCTAAATCATCTTTGGCAATGTTCCCTGAACTTGCAGGAACTGAGATATATATGTATCCTCTGAAGGTAGAATGCCCATCAATCATTGTTCTTTGTGTTGTGCCCAGTTGTGGTTTTCTGTTATGGTCTCCATTTGCTGGAAGACAGTCTACTTTAATGTGTATATGTGTGTTGGGGGGGGGTAGGCATCTATATTTATCTGTAGATATAAGGATAAGGTTTATAATGTTAGTGGGTAATTATGCTGGTCTAGCCAGGTGGAAGATGTAGATTATTTTTGTAGATCCACAAACTCTCCAGCCCCGGGAAACTGGCTCGATTCTAGTACCAGACATAAATTTTCTTCTGTAGAGTGAACCTTAAGTCCAGTTAGATAGTCATCAGCAACCACCAACATGTGGATACCTCTGCACCTTCACAGATATGGTATCATGCTTGTCATCATAATGGAGGATGGTTGGTGCAACTCAGCAAGACTGTTTAATAGCTTCCCTTTCTTAAAGGCTTGTGTAGTATTTCTAGTACCTTGTGTGATAGATCACAGGGCAGAACCTTCTAGGTTATATTCAGCACAAATTGACCAAGTCCTATGTTCTAAGTGTCTTCAGAAATAAGGGCCAAATCTCAACCCCCGAAAGTCAGCCATGGGCTGCATCTATAGTATACATTGTGTGACCGTGTTTTGAGTCACTTGGATTACCTTGACAAACTATTTAAAGGTGCTTTTTAATGCATAGTTTTTGTAGTTTTATTAGTATATGGTTCTTGTGGGTAAGCAGTGTCAGCCCAATCGGTTTGACTTCCTTTAACATTTATGTGTGTGGGGCCTCTTTGAGCATTTCCCCAAGGAGAGCAGTGAGAGGTATGTAAAGTAAATAAGTAAAAATAAATAAATTAATTAATTAATAATGGTGTGTGTGTGTGTGTGTGTGTGTGTGTGTGTGTGTGTGTAATTTTAGTTAACAATAAGATAATATTATTTCTTGAGGCTTTAATAACTCCACACTAGAATTTTTTGTATCTTCATTTTTATAAAATAATATCTCTTCATCCTTATTTGGAGGCCATTTCTGTTTCCCCATTTCCCTCCCTATATCACCTTTATCTTGCTATTTTCTTTTGAACTTCACTCCCACCATCCATCTAAAATTTCATTATTTCTGTGATTCCTTTCATATTGATTCCATCTGTTGTGGCCACATTATTCTTTCTGGCTTATTGTTTTTTATGACACAAAATATAAAATCAATATATGTTGGTATAAATATCTTCAGACAACAGGATATAATTGGTTGTTTAACTCCAACTTAATTTTTTTCCATTAAAAGGGCCCATTTTATTACTTCTGACAAAGAAAATAGTTATGTATATTCATGACCAAAGTTGAGAACACATTAAAAACCTGAACACTGAGCGAAAACAAAACATGAGCACAAAGACTTGTGGATGCCTTTGAAAATGTACTTTACAGAACTAGAAGACCCCCATTACACTTTTTGATTATTCTCAGTATGTTCCTATAAGCACGTCTAATCAACACCAAAGACTGTTTTGATTTCCGTTCAAAATACAGATTAGTTAATTGTCAGCCTTAATAAAATTTAAGTTCAAACTTTCTCCTCATGGAAGCGAAAAAATGACTTTACTTAGAGTTGTTATTGATAAAGCTACACTAAGATGAACAGTCAGAGTAGTGTGGGTGATGTATCAGGTTACCCTTCCATAAGGTTATTATTTCTGAGTGATATCATAACTAAAACTACTCAAAGGAGGCCTCAAAGAGTATCCAGAATTTACGTATCGAGAAAAATGTCAAGTATGTAACCTAGGAGAACAATTGAACTGCTTCCCAATTAGAGAGTGACAAGGGAAGCTAATGCTGTAAGCATGTATCTTAGGTTGAAATATAAGCAGTCTAATAGCAGTCAGTGGGCTTGTCTTGTGAGCTGGATTTTCCTCTGCTCTCCAGTTTGCAGCAGTTTCTCAATGTATAGTTGCTGAGTAGATACATTCTCCTTGTTTTATTCCCTATAATTAAGTCACATTATTAGGTCAATTGACTTGGTGACCAGAAATAGCAGATGTTTTGGCATTACACTGAAAAAGAAAGGAATTTCATTATAAAACTGATAAAAACTGGTATTATTATGTGAAAGTTTATCCTTGGCTCTTGTTGTCTTGATTGAAAGAATTCAGTCAAGAGGCATGGTTAGTTTAAGTTGAAACATTTTTACAGAAAAAAAATTAAGCAGGGAGACTCAGTATGTGGGTAGTAACAGCACATCAAATTGTATGTTGTGTCTTAATCCTTAAGGTTTAGAAACAGCTATAAAATTGCAGGCATATTCACAGTGCTCAGAGAACCTCCTAATATCCAAATAATGGTTGACAAGATATCTTTTAGAGCATTTCTGCCTATGAAAGGCCATTAAATTGGAGAGTCAAAGCCACAATATAAATTATATGTGTGTGTGTGTATGTGTGTGTGTGTGTGTATACACATATATATGTGTGTGTGTGTGTGTGTGTGTGTGTGCCTTTTAATCAATTAATTAATTTGAGGATGGGTTTGTTAATCTTATTGATTGTTTTCAAAGAACCAACCTTCTGTTTAATTGATCCTTTACATTGTTTTTGTTTGTTTTTATTTTTAACTAATTTAAGACCTAAATTTTATTATTTCTTGTCTTCTTCTCATGAGTATAGTTCCTCCTTTGTTTATGTTCTAGAGATTTCTAGTGTGTAGTGTTATATTAGCAGTATGAAATCTATCCACTTTTTTCAAATCTCTCCACTTCAAATCAAAACTCATCAGAAAAAAAAAATAGAGAAATACAGTATATTCTCACCAAAGGAAAAATCCACCAAGTGGACATCGCAATACTTAACGCCTGAGCCCCAAGCACAAGGTCACCCAAGTTCACAATAGAAACACTATACAGCTTAAAGCACGTGTTCACCCTCACATACTGATAGTGGAGACTTCAATATGCTATTCTCACCAGTATACACATCATTCAGATAAAGATGAAACAGAGAAATACTGAAGCTAATAGACATTATAAACCAAATGGATCTAACAGAACCAAACCATTTCACCCAAGAATAACAGATATACCTTCTTCTTATCACCTCATGGAACTTTCTCCAAAATTGATGACATTCTCAGAAACAAAATGAGGCTCAGCAAATGCAAAAACACTAAAATAAGACTCTGTATTCTTTCAGACCACTATGTATTAAAGCTGAATATCAGCAATAATAGAAGCAATGGAAAGCCCAAAACCTCAAAGAAATTAAATGAATGAAAAATGGATCAAAAGAAATTAAAGGCTTCTTTAGATTCAAATGAAATGGATACAGAAGGTACTCAAACTTATAGGACGTAATGAAGGCTGTTCATAGTACTAAGTGCCTATATTTTAAAAAGTGGAGAGATTTCTTACTACTAACATAGCATAGCACACTAGAAAGCTCTAAAATAAAAGAGAAAGATAAATAATACCCATGAGAAGAAGACAAGATTTAATAAAACTCAGGCCCCAATATCAATAAAATAGAAACAAACAACGACAACATCCAAAAGACTAATATAAATAATCAATTAAACAAAAATATGGTTCTTTGGAAACAATCGGTAAGGTTATCAAACCTATCCTCAAACTAAAAGACAGAGAAAGCATAAAGCTACTATGAACATAGTTGAACAGGTATCTTTGTGAAATGGTGGAGCATTTTAGTGGATATATACGCCCAGGAGTGTTAGTTGCTGGGTCGTTAGGTAGAACTATTCTATGTTTTCTAAGAAAGCTCCAAAATAACTTCCAGACAGGTTGTGCAAGTTTTCAATCTCATCAGCAATAAAAGAGTGTTCCCCTTGTTCGACATACTAGCTGGCATGTGCTACCACTTGAGGTTTTGATCTTAGTCATTTTGACAGGTGTAAGCTGGAATCGGAGCTGTTTTGATTTACATTTCCCTGATGACTAACGACTTCGAACATGTCTTTAAGTGCTTTTGGCCATTTGAGATTTTGCTGTTGAGAATTCTCTGTATAGCTCAGTGCCCCACTTTTTCATTGGGTTATTTGGGTTGTTGGTATTTAACTTCTTTAGTTCTTCATACATTTTAAATATTAGCCCTCTGTCAGATGTACGGTTGGTGATGATCCTTTCCCAATTTGTAGGCTGCTCTTTTGTCTTATTGACAGTGTCCTTTGCCTCTCAAAAGCTTTGCAGTTTCATGAGGTCCTATTTCATCAATCATTGATCTTAAAGCCTGAGTTACTGGTGTTCTGTTCAAGAAATTGTCTCTTTTACCAATGCATTCAAGAGTATTTCCCACTTTCTCTTTATGAAATTTAGTATATCCAGTTTTATGTCGAGGTCCTTGATCCACTTGGACTTGAATTCTGTGCAGGGTGATAGATAAAAATCTATTTTCATTCTTCTACATATAGACATCCAGTTAGACCAGTGCCAGTTGTTGAAGATGCTTTCTTTTTTCCATTGTATGGTTTTAGCTTCTTTATCAAAATCAGGTGTCCATAGGTGTCTGGGTTTATTTTTGGGTCTTCAATTCCATTCATTAATCAATAAATCTCTTTCTATACCAATACCATGCAGTTTTTATCACTATTGTTCTGAAGCCAGAAACTGGAAACAACATATAAGTGCCGCTACTGAAGAATGGATAAAGAAAATGTTAACTACACAATACAATACTATTTAGCTATGAACAACAAAGACATTAATTTTCTAGGCAAATCGATGAATTTTGAGAATATCATCTTAAGTGAGGTAACCCAGCCCCAAAAGGATATACATCGTATGTATTTACTAATAAGTGGATATTAGTCATAAAGTACAGAATGCCCTTGCTATAGTTGACAGACACAAGGAAGCTAGAATGGTCATAGACAGGTGGAGAGAGGAAACTGGGTAGAGAGGAGATCTGGAGGGAGTAGAGGGCTCTGTACCAGGTGTGGGTGGGGGCCACCTGAGATGTTCAGATGGCCATGAGAATGAATGGAAATTGGAAATTGACAGAGGTGGGGAGGTAGGGGGCATCTGAAATAAGGGAGATGCCCAAGAGTCATCTTTTGTGTATCCTTACTGTGACTCACAGCACTGGGGTTATAGAGCCTAGGTAGGCTACCTTCTGTGCCCAGGCAGGAACCTTGGTGGAGCCATGGTGACACCAACCCATTCATAGTACTTTTAACCCAAAATTTATCCTGTCTACAAGAAATGCAAGGATTGGGGATGGAGCAGAGACTAAAGGATAGGACAACTAATGATTGGCCCAACTTGAGACTCATCCCATAGACAAGCACCAATTTCTGACACAATGATGATACTCTTTTATACTTACAGACAGGAGTCTAGCATGGCTGTTCTCTGAGAAGCTCCGCCCACCAACTGATTTATACAGAGACAGACACCCAAAGCTAAACAAGGGATGGAGGCTGGGGACTCTTATGAAAGAATAGGAGGAAGTATTGCAGCCCCGAAGGGGATAGAAACCACAGATTCACAGAAAGATCAACAGAATCAACATATATATCTCAATATATCAGATGTACAGCTTAGTCTTTATGTGGGTCTCAAACTATTGGAGTGAGAGCTATCCCAAAAGCTGTTGTCTGTATATGAGGTAGTGTTCTTCTATCTGGGTTGCCTTGTTTGGCCTCAGTGGGAGAGGCATGGTCTAGCTTCACAGAGACTTGAAGTGCCAGTGTAGGAAGATACCAGGGTCAGGGGTTAGGGGAATACTGGCTAAGAGGAGAAGGGAAGGAGGCGTGGAGAAGGACTATGGGAAAGGGTGACCTGGGTAGGGGCAGTGAACAGGATATGAAGTGAATAAGTAAAAGGTAAAACAATAACATCAAGAACAAAATGCAGAGAGTTACCAAATTAACAAAATTATCAGCGAAAAGGGGGCCAGAACAACAGATACCAAAAAAAGTCAGAGATTTATAAGGACATACTTAAAAACCCATCCTACACCAAATGGACAATATTAAAAGAACTACATAATGTCATCAATACATACCAATTAACAAAGTTAAATCAAAGTCAGATGAGTGATCTAAACAGAGCAATATTTAACTACAAAGGAGCTTTCTAACCAGGAGACAATGATCCCAAGATCGAAGTTTCTTCAATATTTAACTTCCTGGATAAAAAAGAAGTGACACCTACAAAATATAGCTATACTTTTTTCTTCAATTAGCTGATATTTAATTATTTACCTGTTTTCAGAATGACTTTTAGTTGACAATAAAACAGTCATTTTTGTAACTTGATAATCTATGCTTAGTGTTCCATAACATTCACTTCCCAACCAACATGTTCAGACCCTGAGAGTACATCTAGAATCTAAGAGCAAAACAAAATACAATAAAAGCAGGAACAAATATAAAAACAAAATAAGAAGCTCTCCAGGTTATAGAGTTTCTTTGGATAAGATACCAATTCATAATCTTTTTATCTAAAACCAGGAATTTTGGCAGGATTCAGAGGATCTGGTATGAAGCTCAGATTTTCAATAATGAAGATCTAAAGTCCTAAAATGGTTTTAATTTAATCTGCCAGCTGGTTTACTGTTTAAATACTACATTAATTTTTTATTTGAAGTTCTTTATATGTTTTCATTGCTATACGAGGCTGTGATTCAGTGAATCTGTATACTCCATATCACTTTATTGTGAGAATCTATACTAGTAATTTTTGTGTTAGATTGTCATGATCTCAAGGAAACTGATTTCTGAAGTCTTTAATGGATACCATGCAGTCCTGCTCAGTTTATTAGAATGCCTCAGATCTCAGGCACAGTAATTGATTTAAAGTGGATTTGTGTCCCCAACAGAGTCAATGAAATGCAACCCTAAATTTTTTGGTCTATGGTAAGCTAATAGTATGTTTCTTTGGAAACATTAGGAACTCTACAGTTTTCTGGGATCAGAAAGAAAGAAAAATACATTGTAGATAGACTCCTAGGAATGAAAGTAGAAACTTGCTGATAAATTTTCAGCCCTTGAATGCCATCATACCTAAGCTCAATTACACTGTGACATATTCATCTATTTTACCCACCAATTATAGCTTGTGGTGTTTTGAACAATATATTCTAGCAAAGTTTATAACAACCTGATAAATATATATAGTAAAATATTGAAAAACCTTTTAAATACTTCATGGAAGACTTTTGTGAAAATGGTACTTGTATGATTATGTAGAAATAAAAACATTTGTAAGGTTGGAAATATTCTTCAAGCAGAGGTACTGTAAGACTTTTTTAAATAGAATATGCATATTGAAATATCAACAACATACTCAACTCACAAAGACAGTCATAAAATCTCCCTTGACTTCCAGCAATACTTTTATGTAGAGTAAATAATGTGTGATTTAAACTCACAGATAATGTTTACACTTACATAGTGTTACTTTTAGAGAAATGAAATACTTTATTAGATTTTAGCTTTTTAGCACTGAGGACTTAAAATGCTGTACAGCTATGATTTTGCAGATAAGTGATACAATATCATAGTGACTCTTAAATAAAGTCCATGTAAGAAATTGTTTATTCAATAATTTTTAATAAAATTACACAATTTTGAAAAATGAAAGGAGAAAAGTACACTCACCAAGGATTTCAATTTACAAATATTTTCAAAAGAGAAATAGTTATTGTTCCTTATAAGAGATCAACAGAGGGCTGTCTCTATTTTATCCTTTTTATTTCTAATTTAATTTTTTTCATAAAATGTATTCTGATTATGGTTTCTCCCCCCCCCCGGTTTCTCAGAGACCTTTCACGCCTCCTCTCCTCTTTAGACCCACAACCTTGCTGTCGCTAATTTGAAAGCAAGCAGGCAACTAAAGAACGATAACAAAATGAAATAAAACAATAAAATAACAAATAAACAGAAGCAAAGGAGCTGATGAAAAAGGCATGAGTAATATTTATAGGCCCAGAGACACAAAGAAATTTTCTTATACACAGGCAATCCTTAAAATCAAAAATCCAGAAGTCCTAATGTATAAGCAAAAAAAGTAGTAAGGATAAAAATCTGATAGAAATTATGAGATAAAGAACCCTCAAAAGATGCAATTGAATTTGTTTTGTGTTGGCCATCTACTCTTGGTTATAGGATCTGGCCATAAGAGCTGGCTGTTTCCCCAGTGAGACTCTCTTGGAGAAAATGAACTGTCATTTGCAAGTGGTTTTTATTGGAGACAGCTTCTAGGATAGGGATTGGGGCATGTGTCTTTTTCTTCTTTCAGATTTAGGACCCCATCTGGCGCAGACCTGAGTAGGCTCAGTGCATGCTGCCCCAGTCTCTGATTTCATATATATATATATATTTATATATTATATATTTCATATATATATATATATATATATATATCAGTCCTGCTGTGTTTAGAAGGATTTGTTTCCTTTGTATCTTCCATTCCTTGTGGTTCTGAATACTAATTCTTCATCTTATTTTGTAGTGTTGTCTGATCCCTGATGGGAGCTATTTGATAGAGACATCCCATTTAGTGTTGGGTGTTTCAAGGTTTTTCATTCTCTGCACATTGTCTGGCTCTGAGTTTCCACATTTGTTTCCATTTGCTGCAAAAGGAAGCTTCTCTGATAATGGCTCAGCAAGGCACTGATCTGTGAATATAGCAGAATGTCATTAGGGGTCATTTTATTGCTGTTTTTCTTTAACCAAACAGTAGAATTTGGGTTTTTTTTCCCCTAGGCCCCTGGCCTATATCAGGTATTTGGTTACTGATGTAGCATCAAGTATAGGTTCCATCTCAAGTATCAGGTCATAATTCACATCAAATATTGGTAGGTTATTCCCATAACCATTGTGGCACTATTAAGTCAACTCTTTGTTTCATTGATTATATATAAATTTGTTTCTATTTGATTGATATCAGTACTGTGTTCAATTATTTCTTGTTATCTACTCCTTTTGAGTGTTATTTCTTTTTTTTTAATCTACCTTTTTTCCTCTTATTGGATATTTTATTCACATTTCAGATGTCATCCCCTTTCCCCATTTCCTCTTGACCCAGAAACCCACTATCCCATTCCCCCTCCTCCTGCTTCTATGAGGATGCACCCCCCACATACTCTCACCTCCTCAACCTCAAATTCCCCCACAGTGCAGCATTCAGCCTTCACAGGACCAAGGACCTCCTTTCCCATCTTCTGATTTTATGTGTGCTGTTAAGTTAATAATACAAGATTTTTTAAATTATCTTAGTGCCATGAACTTGCATCTTAGAACTGACTTCATTGTGTCCCATAAATCTGAATATGTTGTGTTTCCATTTTCACTCAATTCTAAATAGTCTTGATTTTATTTCTTAATTTCTATGTTGACCAATCTTCATTTAGTAGTGAGTTGTTCCTACATTTCAATGCCAGATGTAGAAGGGTTCCTTCAGGCTTCATAGAAGGCTTAGAAAAATGGTCTGGGTGAGTAAAGATTAAAACTCAGATAGCTCTAATTTTGGTACTGGTGGTGGGTCAGAACTTCTAGAGTCTCATCCAGATCTGATCATTTTACTTTAGTTAGTTAAGCACAGAATAGTTGTGGGAAAAAATATTTTCTGATAATAATAAACCCAGACCCATGTGCACAATGATTTTAAGACATGTTTACATTGAGATTCTTAACAAAGTATATCTGGCCTCTTTGACAAAGATGGACGATTTTCTAAGCCTTTGGGTGTTGTTATATCCAACTTCAATCCATGGTAGTCAGAAATTCTGTATGTTGTTTAGGTTTTTTCTATCTGTTGATACTTGCTTAATGTTTGAGTATGTGACCAATTTTGGAAAAATATCTATGAGGTACTGAGAAGGTGTATTATTTTGTGTTTGGATGGAATGTTTGTTAATTATTTTTTGCATCACTGGTTTATAACATCAGTTAGTGCCAGCAGTTCTCTGTTTAGTTTTGTCTAGATGATCTCTTTATCAATGAAAGTGGAGTGTTAAATTCTCTATCAATATGTTGTCTATTCTATTAATAGCTATATGAATATCTCTACAGAGTGTGAGGATCAATTTGTGACTTATGTAGTAGTGTTTCTTTTATGAACTTGTGTGACCTTGTGTTTGATGAGTAGATGCTTAGAATTGCAATATAATCTTGGTGGATTTTTTCTTTTCATGAGTACATAATGTCCTTATCTATTTCTTCTGATTAACTTTGTCTTGTCCATTATTAAAATGGCTACACTAGCTTGCTTCTTGAATCTGTTTGCTTGGAATATCTCCCTAACTAAAACAGAATTTGGTACCAGGAGTGGGGTATTGCTGTGTGATAAGCCAGACTATGATTTTGTTAGAAGGAATGTGGACTATGGGACGTTTGATTAAAAAATAGAAGAAAGGGGTTATAAAATCTTCCCACAGCTAAGGAAAACCACTGAGGCCAGGCATACATCATGGCATACATACATACATACATACATACATACATACATA
Source organism: Rhabdomys pumilio (assembly GCA_030674055.1). Classification (NCBI taxonomy): domain Eukaryota; kingdom Metazoa; phylum Chordata; class Mammalia; order Rodentia; family Muridae; genus Rhabdomys; species Rhabdomys pumilio. The sequence continues at coordinate 122,296 of JANHMN010000032.1, read as the reverse complement.
CATACATTCATGAAAACCCAGACAGGCCAAGTGAGGCTGTGAAGATGAACCCCGGATTGTTGACCCAAAGATATCAAAGATTTCAAAGTTCTAGGATACCTGTCAAGGAAAAATGCTAACATGGAGTGAGTGGAAGCAACCTAAGAAAAAGAAGTGTGTTACAGTCACCAAAGCTAAAAGGAGTTGGAAATCTGGAAAACATTTTGACATCCAACATAGAGATAAAGAGTTTAGAGTTTCTCCAGCTGGGTTTTCGTCTTGCTTTGGTTGAGTATTCTCACTATGCAGCTTTTGAGAAAGCAGTGCATATATCTGCTACTATATGTTGGAAGTATGTGATCTGTTTTTCATTTTGATTTTATATGGGATTACAAGACAGCTAAGAGACTGAAATAAGTTTCAGAAGAGACTTTGAATTTTGGAGTTTTACAGGGTTGTGATTGTTTTAGACTGTAGAGACTTGCAGAGTTGGATTTAATGTACTTTTTCTCTGTGACATAGCTATAAGCCAATGGGGCCAGGAAGTGAAAGGTGGTGGTTTGAAAGAAAATGGCTCTCATAAACCCATAGGGAGTGATTCTAGTGATACAAGAAAGTGTGGTCTTGCTGAAGTAATTTTGGCATTATCAGAGAAAGAGTGCCTCAGCATCTCTCTGCTGCCTGTGTATCCATATGTATAACTCTCAGCTCCTTTTCTATCACTGTGTATGCCTGCACTCTGCAATGCTTCCAATAATGGACTAAGCCTGTGAAACTGTAAGTCCTCACACTTTTCTTGGTAAGAGTTGCTGTGGTCATAATGTCTTATCACAGTAATAGAAACCCTATGTAAAATAGAAGTTGGTACCAGGAATAAAATAGACATTTATAAGCAATGGGAAAAGGAAAGAATTTTTGACTTTGTAGACTCACATTGGCATCTTGCAATGATTATTAAAATGTGTGGTAATTGAACTTAAAATTTAATGGCAAAAGAGAAAAAGATTAATGGAAATCAAGATAGGGTTGATGCCTAAATAAATCAATTATATAAATAATAAGGTCAGGCAGAGTAATCTATCAACGAAATGATAAGAATATGCAGGCCTTTTGTACCATTGTGTTATTCAAACACTGATTTCTGTGCCCTCATATCTTGTTTCAATCCAGACAAGGCATTGTAATGCTTATATCAAGAATCTCCTGTCTTAAGTTTGTGTTAACAATTGTTACCATTTATTCTCTGCCTTCTCAATAAATGCTGATTACCCAATGGCTAGACAAGAGAAAGAAAATGGTGGGACATCCACTAACTAGGGGAGATGAGAGGGAGATGGAGTTTCAGATCAGTCAAAGGAATGGGAGAATTGGAGTCATGAGGAGGAGAGTCCAGAGAAAGATCATGGAAACACATTTAGGCACAAAGTGCCAGATCAATCGTAATATGAAAACATCATGGGATGAAGCAAAAAAGGTAGCTAGATGAGCATAGGAGGTTTAGACAGATCATTTAACTGCACAGCTATTGAAGTATAGCTTGAAATAAATCTTGGTTTTTCTGTGTGGTTACTGGAAATTAGCATAAATCCAAGAAATATATCTTCTATATTTACTGCTTAAACTTATATTAATGATAATTCTTTTACAAGAATATATTTGGTATAGGAAAAGCACATGTGTTAATATCTGTAAGGGTGTCATCAATTTATTTCTTTATCAACTTTGTGTGGTAAAATGAGATTTACCCAATATTTAGCAGTATATAATGTTTATTCTGAAAGTGTGTTATTTGAAAAGCCATATTAATTGTTGCACTAAACCATACATGTATTAAAGTGCTATGGGGTGAGTCCAGTTCTGCTCCAGCACCAGAATTTTTCATTATTTCACAAGCTTCACTGATAAGCATCCTCTGAAGTTTGCCATTGAGTAGAGCACAAAAAAATAATAGATAAAAGCTTAAAAGTAGCTAGTCTATACCAAGTTCTAGCTTAGAGGCCAAGGGAAGAGATATATGTTATCTCTTATTCTATTCTGGAAAACCCATACATATCCTCAAAGTGAAATTTCCTCAAAATACTAGAGAACTGGTATGTTTTTCAGTTTATATTTTACCTTATACTAAAAATTCACAGAAATTGTACAAATAAATGGAGCAAAATGAGTTATATACTGTGATTTGCATATGTATACATTGCATGAGTTTTTAAAAAGTTGAATATGTTCACATCCAGTGTTAATCATGTATTTATGTTTTAAACTTTAGTTTTAATCTTGGTAATTGTGATTAGCTGTTGTCATCAAACTGTTCAATGAACCTCTGGGAACCTGTCCTTCTATCTACTCGTAATTTAGCATCCACTGTTTTCCATAATGGTTGTACGAGTTTACATTCCCACCACAAGTGTGTTAGGTCTCTCTTTAGCTACATAATTTCCTTCAAGCTGGAATTCTGCCTGGCTTTAGTTTTACAGGTCTTGTATTTGGTGACATAGATTCTACGAGTTCAAGTTGCTGGTCAAAATGGTCCCATAGACACTTTGTGGTCTCAAATATTGAATGCCAATGCCATTGGTCAACCTCCACAACCTGACAACAAGAACTTATTTCTGAAGACACCACACACACACACACACACACACACACACACACACACACACACACAC
>JANHMN010000032.1:79848-119641 GCA_030674055.1 Rhabdomys pumilio | reverse complement strand
ACACACACACACACACACACACACACACACACACACACACACACACAAATATATAGCTGGAGGGAACAGTGAAAATTTCAGGCCATTTTTGGTGACTGTAGCACAGAGTTCTGGACTTGCTTTTTTATAGGGATAGAAGAGTACATAGTTTCTATTGTCCTAGGACTCTTGGTACAGGAACATACAATTTTCTTATTAATAATCACCATGGATTAAGAATTTCTTGATCCTATAACAGCTTTCAGAAATGCATATTACCAATGTTCCTTCCCACATTCTTCTATGTGAGACCTAGACGAGGGTGATTTTCATTTACCTTTCCTTTGCATGAGGTGACTTTGAAGTATTAGCTAATATTATTTAATGACAAGTATGCAGTACTGTTCTCTTGCTCTCAGGAATGTTGTGAGGAGATAAACGTGAAAGTGAAATGGCAAAATAAATGAGCCAGAAAATAAGACCCCTGAACAAGGAAATTTTAGTGCCTAAGCCAAGCAAGTAAAGCCTTTGAGGTTAATTATAAAACCAGTTTATTATAGATTTTAAAAAGAAAACAATTTTGTGGTTTCTTATCACCAAGGGCAGCTTCTGAAGCTCGAAATAGAATTTCCTAATGAGCATGGAAACAAATCTGTTTCTTTATTTTCCAGACACTATGTAGCTTGGCTACAAACTAGTACTGACCAGCTGTTTCTGTTCCTCCTTGAATCCACCTGGCCTTATTGCACACATTTGAGTTTGGAAATGATACATGCTTCTTCTTAAATAATATCCTTGCTTTAGTGCATGGTCATTCTGTTACTGGCTTCTGGGGTGGTTCAATAAGAAAATGGCAACAAGAGTCTTTCCAAGAGTGGCAGAAGAGTGTCAGTGCGGAGTCTCAATCCTTTGACCTTGTGTCTGTATCAGTAAGTGTTAGGCATCTTGAGGACCTTATATCTAAACTTCCAGGATCCAGTGAAGGTTTTAGAAATGGGATGGAGTCCAAAATAGGCTAGGAAATGTGAAGACGGCAAGTCACAAGACTGCAAATGCTGTAGTGAAGTGCTATCAGACATGTTGAGGAAATCTGTGGGATTTCTAACAGGGATGTTGGGAGACTTTTCCATAAATAGTTGTGAAGGTTGGAATCAAAGGTTTGGATATGGAAACTGGATGTTGATTCCTTGTTTCTCGGTGGAACTCAAGCCTGTATAGTGCTTAAACTGCCAAGTCCTAAGTCCAGTTTCCTTCTTCTGCATCTTCATTGTTAGAGTAAAAGCAGTATCTCTTTGGCAGAGTCTTGTATCTAGCTTCTTTTCATCTACCTTCACAGGTAACCACTGACTTATGCTGGATAGGCTCTGTGCACATTCTAATAGTGTCTGTATGCATGGCCTCACACTAGTATATACAAATGATTTGTATTTGTATACATTATGTAAGCTATTTTATACTTCTAAATCAGATATACTTTTAAAAGATGTTCTTTCAATCAATATTATTCTGCTGAGGTTTTCTATTTTAGTACATATAAGACAAGTTTATATATATATAAACATATATATATATATAATGTTGAGGACCTCTCTGACTCACGTTTGGGGCTAAGTGCTCTGGTCAAGAGAGAAAGTAGAGATGGAGGGGCAAGAGACAAGAAGAATGGAGACAAACCAGAGTGTGTAGTTAAGTCTGGTTACTCCTTTATTTCCCCTCTACTGGCGCATATTCACTCTTGTTCACTCCTCTTAACACTCATTGACTCCTCTTTGACTCATATTGACTGTATTGACTCAATTCCTATTCTCTCCTATTGATTCTCATTCTGACTCCTATTACAAGGAAATCCTGGGTATTTATAAGCACACGCAGGAGAACACAGGTGAAAATATTTTGCCACGTACACCATGCAGCTGGGATCACTAAACAGCAAAACAAGCTATGTGGGATAAACAAGATATTTGTTAGAGTGCGCTCAGCTGTTGCAGGTTGCTGAAAACCAAGTCTCTATCAGGGTATATGGCTGAGATGACTGCAAAGTTGATCTAGCCGTTTTCTGCTAAAAGTCGACTCCATATATATATGTATGTATATATATATATATATATATATATATATATATATATATATAATTTTCCACTTGCTAATAATTGTATTTCAACATGATTAATATTTAAAGAGAATTACAAAATCAGTACTACAATAAAACACATAACTTCCTGTTACACTTCACTTTGATAATTAATTTTATAATATTTGTAATGACATTTAATACTGTGAATTCTTAAAGCTTCAAAATATTTAGATGGTTTTAACATATTATTTCAACACTGATCAATTATTTTTTAGGTTTTATAGCTTAGAGTTAAAGATGGATGTTTGAATAGAAATTCAACCCATCAACTTACCATTTTCCACAAAAAAAAAGCTGGACAGAAATGCTAAAGACATAGCTCCCCGATTTCCCCCATCATGTGCTTGGATACTCTCTTTCCAGGAGTCTGTCAGCCACTGCTCTTCTGACAGGTACTTGGGGTGCTTTCTTAGCTTCTTTGATATCCTCACCACCATGATCTCCTTGGATTTTTCTGAATATTGAAATTCATGATCTCATGTGTTGTTCTTGCACAGGGTCCATGCTAATCTTCTCTGTACTGTTCCAACTTTCATGTATCTGCTGCTGAAGCAGGCCAATCGTTGGTCATTGCTTTCATCATAGAGTCTTTGTCACCTATTAAGATTACTAAATGTCACTTTCTGTGATATACACGTATGAAGTACTATGTACAATTTGCTGATTATAACCCACAGTCTTTCATAGCTCCAGAATTTCTCTTACAGTGTACAATTAATATACATTGTGTTCTGGAATTTTTGCTGACAAGTCTTTGTATCACTTTAGCACATAATATGAGATCAGTAGATATCGGCTGGTTGATTGATGGGTCTACTGAATTGAATTTAAAATTCGTCCTATCATGCAAAATGGTTTTATCTTTCAACATATAAATAATATAGTCAGAAACAGGATATTTAGAATCAAGAAAAATATAAAAGTAAAAAATGCTTATAGAACTTACGTATTACCTGTCTTATTTTGTGGAAGCTTCAGTCTAAAAATAGTAAGATGTTTGGACAAATGACTCATGAAAAATGGCACCATTTTATCATATTTTTTATTAGTAGAATTAATTCTTAAATTATATGAAATTTCAAGCATGTACAAAACTACAAAAATAACCCAAACATTTACGTGCCATCACTAAGATTCAACAGATGTTAACATTTTGCCATATGTGCCTCAAATCCTTTTTAAAATAGCAAATAAAGTATTATGGATTTCACTAAGGTCCCCAACCCCTTACATACCCTTTCCTTTCTAACTAGAGACTCACACATCAAAATGTTTGTGATTCTGTTGTGTGTCATGTTTCCAGAAACAGTATAAATGGGCTTGGTTTGTATGTCCTGGGGCTCAAAAATACACAATTACAAAAAGAAAACCAAAGACAAAAAATGAAGTTTGTGACAACAGCTTAGCCAGTAAGGTGCTTGCCTTGTAAGTATGAAGACATGAATTAAATCCCCAGATTCGATGCAGAAATGTTGGGCATTTGAAATGAATCTGTAATCCTAGCACTATCCTAGTAAAGAAGAGGTCACTCACTGGAGCTTGCTCATCAAGCAGTCCAGTGTCTTTGGTCAGCTCTGAACCAATAGGATAACCTACCACAAGAAGTGGATACACTTCTTGAAGATGACACTTAAAGTTATCCCCCAACATCAACACACTTGCACCTGTGAACATACTTATATGTCTATATAAATACACATATGCATATGAAATTCAAAACAGGTATATTTTATGGGTCGTATGGACAGATTCAATCTCTTTGTAATTCTTGGCGCATAGAATCATTCATTTTACTATATTACAGAAGGCTTATTTGTTTTACGGTGTTGTTGGGTTTACATCCAAACTGCAGATTCAGAGAAAGAATGATTTCTAAGGTCTTAGGCACAACTGGAGATCAGCAACAACTGCTAAGGCAGGGAGAACCTGACCTGATACAAAGAGATAGCTCATGTGTGTTATTTCAATAGCTCATTTTCTTTGCTTAATAAAAACAGTAAATGTATATACCTTGCACTAACCAAACATATGCACCATTAGTATTTTCTTGCCAGCTTTTCCTGCCCAACCTAAAACTAAGGCATTTAGGATTAGCCTTGAAACACATATTGTTTAGAATAAAACATCTTGCATAAAATAAAAAACCTGTCAAAATAAAACTTCTTCAAATTAAAAATTTATTAACATGTAAAATCAGCCTTCATTTGCATGCATTATGTTTTACATGAATGGATTCACTCCATGTGATTTTTAAAATTGAACTGGCTCATTGACTTTATTTTATATATTGCTCTTGCTGACGGGTTGATATAGTCTACTCCCTTTAACTGCTGTCAAATACTGTGCTGGGCTAATCAAGCACATTTCCTTTTTTCTACTGTGTTGAAAGTTTTTTCTCTTAATTCAAAAAGTTGGTTTTTATACTTGTGAGTAAAGTTAAAGCAAACATTCTCCTCCAGCTCTCTCTGAATAGGTGTAGCACTGTCACCAAGGTAACCAATTAGAGTGAAATTCTCTACTGCAGGATGTGTCCATCTTATGCAAACTGCAAAGCAACTGAAAATCATGCACCCTGTCCTTTCATTATCTTCTTACTTCTCTCCAGAGACTGGTGCAGATGACTTTTCTTTAAGGTTTTGCCTGCTCTTTCAAGTGCCTATCTAAACATTCCTTAGGAAGTCACCCAGTGCACATGCTTACTTTTAGTTCCATCATATCTACAGTCTCCTTCCAAGATTATTTCCTTGAGATTTGGTAGGTACTATAGTTACAAGATGTATATTTGGCATTGACAGTCAACGTATTTGACAGTTGCATTCTAATGCCATAATGCAAATGTAAAATTCCTGTCTCATCACCATGTTATAGCAGAGCAGGATAGTTATGTGCTTCTGGCATTTTTAGTGTCCTCAGACCTATTATATTACCTGTCTTGTAATAAGTTAGCATGTATAAATATGCTTGCTGATATTTGATACAAGTACTTGATAATAGTAATAATAATGGCTATCTCAGGTTTCCTATTACTGTAAAGAGACACCATGACCATAAAGAAAAACATTTAATTGGTGTTGGCTTACAGTTTCAGAGGTTAAGTCCATTATTGTCATGACGAGAACCATGGTAGCCATGCAGGCAGACATGGTGTTGGAGAAGAAATTAAGGATTATACAACTTGATCCACAAGCAGCCAAAACAGCCATGTTCCACACTGGGCATATCTTGAGCATATATGACCTCAAAGCCCCCACCTACTATATCACACTTCTTCCCACAAGGCCATACCTACTCTGACAAACCCATACTCCATCAAACAAGCGCATACATCCTAATAGTGTCACTTCCTATGGATCAAGCATTCAAACACATGAGTCTTTGGGGGCCACTCTTATTCAAACCACCACACTGACATATGTTCTTCTCTATCACGTGTCATACAAAGTGTATTGTTTATATTTATTAAAATCTGTTTACTATTATGTTATATACCTTCCAAAAGAGCAATGTCATGCAATCTTGCTGTTTACCATTTCTCTTCACTTTCTCGACTGCTTCATTCCATCTCATGTCTGTGCAAATTAAGCCAATAAAGTCACACAATAGAATCCTCTAGGAATACAACCTCCATATCATCATGCAAAATAAGCCTATGCTTTGAAAACAAACAAATATTAGTTTTCCATTTGATGTTAATCTTTTATTAGACACTGTGAATGTGTTAAATCTTATACTCAGCACAAGATGTGGTGAGCAAGCCCAGAATATTATTCCTCTTAAGTTGTTTATAACCTGGTGAAAGATGTTTACAGTCCCAAGACTATTTTCAAGAAAATGATGTTTAATTATTGTAATCACACAAAACCATGAAACTCATGTTAGCAGTGCTTCTGGAAAGAGAGTGTGGCTTTCACTTTAGTAACTCCCCATGGAAACCATCTGAGAACATACTGTACTCAAAATGTCAGAGACAAGAAATGAAAAAAGCCCTAGAAATAGAAAGGGATAGGGAAAAGGGAAAAGGAAGGAAAGTAAGCCAGATTCTGAGAGATGCAGAGAAGACGAGCAATTTCAACACACACACACACACACACACACACACACACACACACGTGCACACACAAATTAATAAATTGAAAACCTCAGATAAAAACTCGACATAACAGTTATTTTATATTTTAAACATTTGTAATAAACTTTATCTCTATCTTTTTTTCTGAATTATATATGTGTATATGTGTGTGTTTGCATTAGTGTCTGTTAGTGTATGTATTTATGTCTATGTGTGTGTTTGTGTTAGTGTGTTTTTGTATGGTGTGGTATGTGATTTGTATGTGTGTGTTCTCATGTGTGTTTGTGTCTCTCTGTATATGTATGTCTGTGTGTGTGTTTCTGTGTATGTGTGTGGCATGGTATATGTCTCTGTGTATGTTGTACGTGGTTTGTGTGTGTGTGCATGTGTGCATGCGTGAGTGTGTGTGTGTATGTGTGTGTGTGTGTGTGTGTGTGTGTGTGTATGTGTGTGTGTGTATGTGTGTACCAAAATAGAGATAGCTCTAGCTCTTAGTTACTGTTTTTGCTGGAATATTTTTCAGGTTCAGTCTCTTTTCTCCTTTTCCATTGACAACCAAAACAACCTCAGAGCTGACCTTCGTGCATTTACAGTCAGCAATCCCTGGGGAAGAGGGTTTGGCGCTGAACCCTCTCTTCCTTCTACAAACTCCAGGAACTCATTTGTCTGTTCTCTCCTACTGGAACAGGCCATGCCCCTGTTTTTTTTTAATAGCCCTGCTTACATTGAATATGTCCACACAATGCCATTGAGATTAATCAAATATTTCACTGGTTTTTTTGTTCACAGTTGTTATTGATTTGCAATTAAATAACATCAGATCATAGGCCTTTAATAGCTAAGAATTATATAATTATTGAACTCCAGTGGAATGGTTTAAAAGATGCTTGCATTTAATAACAATTGAATTCTAATAATCTCATGTCATAAATATTTGTGTTAACTCAGATTACCAACAGGAAATTTAAGCAATAAGATCATTGAATATAGCAAGTTCATTGACTGTGTGTGTATGAATTTTTGTGTGTATGAATGTGTATCCAGATTGTGTCTGTGTGTGTACATGTGTGCAGCCATGAATGTGTGTGGCAACCTCAGGTGTTTCTCAAGATTCATCTGTATTTTAATTTGTTAAATGGTGTCTCTCACTGTCCTAAAATTTGTCAAATAGGTTATCTGGTTGGCCCATCGAGCCCCAATAATCCACCTGCTTCTGCCTCTTTTGTGGGGCCTTACAATCGCCTGCTATCACCATGCCTCTGTAATTAATATTCATTCTCAGAGTCAAGCTCACATCTTTTTGCTTGCAGGTCAAACATTTTACCAATTAAGCTATTTATTTCTATAGCCCCTTTATGTTTTGTTATTCATAGCTACATAATGCTTGGGTTAAGCTGTCATTTCAGAATTGAGTAGACATGCTTCCTGAAAATGTAACCCTTAATTTTTCATTATTTTTGCCTTTGGAAATTTGGAAATAATTTCTTCAGACCACTATGTCTGGCTTCTAATATCTGATACCACCATATTAAAGTTTATTCCATTCACTTCATGATAACTGTTGGCTTCGGTGGTTCTGAGTTATGCCAAGCACCATAGGCTTCTCTAGATACTTTGAGGTTTTGAACTAGAAAGAAGCACCCTGTTCACCTTGAAATTACACTCTAGCAAATAGAAAAGCTCAATAGATGAATAATTACTGAATAAGATGTTTTCTCAGTGTTCTGAAAGAAATGGAGGACTGAGAAGAGTGTGTGTGTGTGTGTGTGTGTGTGTGTGTGTGTGTGCCTACATAAGTTTCTGTGCACCACATGTGTGTAGGCATTCGAGGCGAGGTGCCCAGAGAAGCCACATGCATCCCTTAAATTGAACCCAGGTCCTCTACAAGAACAGTAAGAACTCTTAACTTTTGAGCTATTTGTCTATTCCCAGGGATGCCTCTAGGTGGCATAACCCTGTCTTCTGAATAGGGGACTTATCAAGGTCTAAATGAGTGATAAGAACAAAGCATGACATTACTTAGAGAGCCTGTATTTCTTTTAGAAGAAAGAATTTATTTAAATCCTGAGACAGAGACAAGAGACAAAAGAGAGGAAAGCAAGTTAAAGAGTCTGGAAGAGGCAGATCTAGTAGGCACTTGCCAAGCACTGAGAAAAGTAAGAGCTTTTTCTGGGGATGCAATGAGAAGCCACTGGTGAGCTCTAAGCATGGGAACAATGAAATCTGACTAGCATTTAAAAAAACACACTACAGATGCTGTTAGGCCAAGTGAAATTTTAGGTGCCAAAGAGTGGGTGATTTAACTTCTTCAAGGCTCATATGAGTTTTATTTTTATCACAGGATAAGGCTCCTTCTTCTAGCATTCTGGTTTCTTGTGGGAAATGTAGTTTATAAAGCTCATAACTTCTCTTTCCTGAGCATTATTTTTGTAGTGTCATTTGTTTGTTTCCATAAATAAAAAGCGATGAGGTTCAGCATCCCAACAAAATTAATGATGCCGAGTGACACAGAGGTTTCTTGGATTTTTAAAGACTCACACAGTCCCTGCTGTTTGATTGCTTGGTTGATTGGAGACAAATCTGTTGCGCCTTTGAGACAAGGAGGGTGTGTGTGTTTTATTTCTTTCCAGTGATCTGGCTGGTTGGACCTTAGTTTTATATTCTGTCATGTGAAGGCCTTGGTCTAGAACATAAGTCATCAACTGGACACTCTTACGGGCTAGCTAACACTTCATTCTGAGGAAACATCCTGGACTGCAGTATTTTTATCATTATCCCAGCATTCTACAGACAGAAGCCGGCTATCTTTTTCAGGTAATCAAAATGTCTACAGACAGAAAAGACACTTTTGCCCCCATGCTGGGAGACAGAGTGCAAAATCATTGACATTTGAGAACTTGGAGTCTAGAAAAATTTCTTAGTTCTCTCTTTGCACTTGAACTTTAAATGCATCAGGAACCCTACCAAAAGTCAGAGACTCTGTTGCACTTTGGTATTTTGTGTTATTTACGAAGACATTTTCGGCAAAGAAATGTTGAGCTTCCCCCAAGCCCTTTTCTTCTTCATCACTATGACACCAACTTTTTCCCCTGAAGGAACTCTTATCACACAGCAGTCTTATTAGCACAATAGATAGACTGAAATTTCAACAGTGATGCTCAGGGGATCCAAGATATTTTGCTCTGCAGGCATATAACTTTTACCTGTATTTGAGTACCCATGGCTCACTAAGGGAAAATATCTGTTCATTTGACTGCAAAGAAATTTGAAACAAATCCAAATAATGAAACCTAACACTTCTCAGCTACCACAATTTTCTTCAAATCAGAGTTTCTCTTCATTCTTCTCTAATAATTTATATGAAAGATAGGTGACTCGCATTCAAACTTCAAAATTCTGCTTTCCATGTTCAGATCAAATGTCTGTCTTTTCAGAATGATGCTTCTGGAAGCTCAAGCTGGTCACTGCTGACATAGTCGTGAATATTTGATGTCTGCTATCTTGGGGTCTCTCTTTATACTCTCCTTTTGGAAGCATTTCTATGCATTCTTTGCCTAAGAATAATATTCTGAATCTTTTACACTCAAAACATCTTCCAGATTCAGAGAATTTGACTTTGATCTTAAATTATGAGCTCAAGTACACCCTGGGCAGCCACAAAAAACTAAAATGTTTGGTTTAGAGGCTATAGATTTTATAAGTTAAAGATGTTAACCTGTTAGAACACTTACAGAAATACTAGAAGTATTTCTATTAACAATAAAACATATATAGAGAGGCAAAATTACAAAACTTACTTAATAAAATACTCAGAAAAGAAAAAGATGTATGTCATTGGCTTTTCAAATGATGACATAACTGTCTATCTATAGCTATACACCTATTATGCATGATCTTATAGTATAGGCTTACCTCTAAGTTATTATGTATCTGAGGGTAAGAATGAATGTGTGATCTTTCTGCTTCTACTTTCCCAGACCTGTGATTCCAGGTGTGCGCAATGCCTGATGGTTTATGTGGTCCTAGGGATTAAACTCAGGAACTTATCTATACTAGGGAAATCCTCCACTACCTGAGCCTTACTTCTAACCTCTTTCCTGATTCTTACCCATAGATCTTTTTTGATGGACTAGAAAAATAACCATAACTATTGTTTATAGGTCTTCTTGTGTGTGTGCAAGTGTCTGTGTGTTTGTGTGTATGTGTGTCTGTGTGTGTTTGAATGTGTCTGTGTGTGCATGTGTGCATGCAGAACACCAGTTGCTAGCAGATATTTTCTTTAAATTATTTTCATTTTAATTTTGGTGACAGGCCACTCACCACAGCTGGAGCTTATCAACTTGGTTAAAATTGTTAGCCTGCCAGGAGGTTCTGAGAGTCTTCTTGTCTTTGCTCCCACTGCATTGGGATTATAAGTAAGCACCACCATGCTTTGATTTTTTTCTTTTCTTTTTTCTTCTTTTCTCTTTTTTTCTTTTCTTTTACTTTATGGATTCTGAGAATCCAATTCAGGTCCTCATTCTTATGGGATTCACAGAAAAATTGAGTGGGAAGTATTCCATAGTTTTCTGACTACCTCAGCCTTCCTCACTATCAGCATCCCCCACTAAAGTAATTGATTTGTTTCAAAACTCCAATCTATATTGACCTGTCATTATGAAACAATGTCTGTAATTTGTATCAGTATCACTGATAAGTTTGTGTATTCTATGAGTTTGGAGACATAATAAAATATGTCCATATATAAATGTTACCATATGCAGTATTTTTCTTGCTCTGTAATCTGTGAAGAGGCTTTTTTGGGAATGTAACAGATCATAAAAGTGTAAAGTCACAGTTGAAACCGGTCACTTCAGAATGGCCATTCTAACTGTGTAGCAGTTTACTAAGGTAGATAGTTGGGGACTGGACATTTGTTTGTGTGGCTTCCTTAATATAGTCTATGATGTTTGTATCTGTGAGTTCATCATAATAAACTGATTTTAATTTTATTATAGTAATAATAATAATAATAATAATAATTAATAAATAAATATGATAATGACAGACCTTAGGAGTGAAAAACTATGAAATCTTGTTGGAGCCCCATTCCCACCTGCACAGTTCTCATGAAGCTCCATGTACCTGAGCCAGGAGTAGTAGTCAATATGGCAAGAAAAGATCAATAAGCATTTTATTCATAGAGTATATTAAATTAGTAGTTTTTAATTTAGCAACTTATGTATCAACTATCCAGGATGTGTCAGCCAACACTGACTTCAGTAAGAAGTGCCATGAACCCAGCAGACAAAACAGAGAATATTTACTGGAAGGAAAGTTTCCTCAACCATTTGTAAATACCCACCAACCTCAATTAGCTTTGGAGTAAAGATACAATAAATATCATTCCTCTTGAACACAAAACCAACAATCTTTGCTTTTAAAAATTTTAAATTGAGTTTTAATAATAGTTTTAAAGTCATGATAAAAATGAAATGGAAATGTAGAGATTGTTCATTAATCTCTCCACAACGAATAGAAATAAACTTCTATCCAACTCTGACCTCTAAACACAACATTTTTTTATGTTGGATGGTCCTATATGTTATCCAAGGCCCATGTCTTACCTAGGGGTTCAGTCTTAGTCTTGTACATAGTATTGCTTGCATAATTAGTGGTATGCATTCTGCATCATATCATGAGAAGAGCATTTGAACACCTATAAAGCACACCATCCTCTTATTTGATATCATTGAAATGATAGTATGCCATTTGTATACTAGATACAAATCCTTTTATTTCAAGTCTATGAAGTATGTCACTCTGTTATCATCTTCTCTCTAGGATGTCTGTTGAAAATTCAGTTGAAAATAATCAGATTATTATAACATATATAAGTGATGTTTTTCTCTCTGAACACATCTGAGATTCCTTTATTTCCAATGTTGAAATATATTTCTGGATGTCTTAAAAATCAAATTGAAAAATTGAGGTACAATTGCCACATAAAACCCATATAAATTAATTAATGCAACCTGGTAAGTGCAGAGCTAAGCATATCCTTATGAAAGTAGAAGTGTTACCATAATCTACATAACAAGTCCATAACAGAGAACATTTATGCTCAAAAATTTTGTGCTTGCTTTTCTCTTTTCCCAAAACACTTTCTCAGAAGAAACTCACAGATGTTCTTATACACACCTAAATGTTTAATAAATGTTGACAACTACCTTCTACTCTAACTGTTTATGGTCAGTTTCGATGATTCTAAGTACAACTTCTATTGCTGGCTGCACCAGAGATGATACATCAAAAGGTTGAATACTTGCTGAGCTTAAAACCCACCAGTTGAATGTGGAATAATCACCCACGAAGATAAAGTCTACAAAACTTTTACTATTTTAGAAAGAAGAAGCAACAGACATTTTGTAACAATAAACTGTCTTACTGTAGCCAATCTTAAGAAAAATATTTTTCCTAGAGAGAAAGAAATTAAAATTAAAAAGTAGGAGAATAACTTTGCAGTTTAAGAATGATTTTTTTCCTTGATGATATCTGAGCTAGGCTGTAACAAGCTCACTACTTCCAAAAAAAAAAAAAAAAAACCACTTTATTTGATCTGTTCTGTCTAATTTATCAAGAATTATACTGAGACAATTTAAAATGCTTTATTATATTTTATATTTATATTATTATATTTTTATTATTAGGGTTTTATTATTTTTTTAACATCTGTGGGAAGTTCAACTATCTCAGTTGATGTACAAGACATTTGTGATTTGACAATTTTCCCTTTGACATCACTCTAGATGCAATATCTAATGAAATTCCTCTGATCTTTTCTTACACTCTGATAACCTACACCTGTCCCCAGCAAGAATCCCAAACTGAGAGTCACTATCTTTCATAATCCTATCTTAGTAATTTTCTAGCCATTGGCTTCCTGTTTCTCATTGGCTGCAAATTCTCCCATTTGTCATTGCTGTATTTTGAGTTCAAGTTGCTCTCTCTGTCTCTCTGTCTCTCTGTCTCTCTATGCCTCTCCTTAGCTCTCTCTCTGTCTCTGTCTCTCTGTCTCTCTGTCTCTGTCTCTCTGTCTCTGTCTCTCTGTCTCTCTCTCTCTCTCTCTCTCTCCTCTCTCTCTCTCTCTCTCTCTCTCTCTCTCTCTCTCTCTCTCTCTCTCTCTCGTTTTGACATCTGACAGGATGGCCCTCAGTAAATTCATTATACCGTTTTTACAACTGTCAGAATGACTTTTTCCTTTAAAAAAAGCTTCATTGGGATTCGATTGATATTATCAGTCGTCTGGAACATGCAACCAGAAGACAGAAACACACTTAGGAGAAATCCCACAACAATAGATAGAGGTTTATTTCATTTATTTAATTATTTATTTAATCATTTAATTTACATCTGGAGAAAATTCAGCTATTTCTGTTGACGTACAAGACCTTTGTGATTCAAACATGTTTCTGGTTTTGAGTTTGTTATTGTGTCATGGGATGGATCCTCCAAAACATTGCCAAACCCATATCACCTGTCGTTTTTTCAGAGTTTCCTATATCAGTTTTAAAGTATTACTAATTAATAGATTTTTTTCATTCATTCTGTGTAAGATGTGGAAAGAAGGGTTTGCTTAATACTTCTGCTTGTAGACATTCCATCTTTCCACCATTTTTTTTGAGGCAACATTCCTTTCTCTGTTGTCTTCCTGCCACGTTCATAGAAGTTTGGTTCACCAGGAATTCATAAACTTGTTTCCGGGCTCTCTATTCTGGTCTACTTTGTTAGTTTCAGTTGCCATCTTTTGCAGTATATTTTGAGGTCAACTAGTGTAGTAACTCAGTTTTGTTTTCTGTTGATCACAATTGCTTTGATTTATCAGTGCCTTGTGACTCCATACATATATTAATTTTTTCCATTCATGTGAAAAATGTCTCATATTTAGCGTTACCAGGTCTGTTTTTGAGTAGACTGTGCCTTTAATTTGGTATTTCTGACACAGTGTTAATCCTGGCACAAATGAAGAGTGATGAAGAACATCTACTTGCAAAGAATTCTGAGCCCAGCTCTGTTTCTTACTGATACCAGGCAGCTTAAACTTATTATATCCAATGTTTTCTTCTCAGCAAGATACCCTCGAATTCTAAGGAAGTGATATATCTGCTGTGGGCTTTTATTCTCTGACACAGAAATTTAGTGTTCTTTATTATTTTAATTTACTCATTGTTTTTTACTGAAAACAAAATTTTTGGCAGTAGGATCTTTTGATATAATGCATGCTGATAAGTCATACATCATTCTGTTGTCCTAAAGATGCTTGATTCTTCTATTGCCATAGAATGGCTGAAGAATCTCACACGTGTTTATCTTAGTGTTTATTATGAATTTTGTGATTGTTCTTCAACCTCAAACAAAAATAATGACAATTTTAAGAATTAATGTTTTCATTTTCTTAACTTTGAAAAAAATTCTTACTATCTCTGTATGTAAATTATGTGAAAATATTTGTTTGAGGTATTGGATAAATTCTTGATTTGATTAGAAAATCAAGTATGTGAGGTAGCCCCCAATAGTATGCATTAGACAAGAACCTAGAACAAATATAGAGCTTACCATTCAAACAATGGAGAGACCAACTGAATACAGACAAGACAGCTTGGACTTCTGTACGCACAGTATATTCAGAATCTCTATTGTTAGCTCTTCATGGTCTTCAAAGATATAGCACACTTTTTATTGTGCTAAAAGTATGATAATTTATTACCATAGCCATTTTAAGGCTAACATTCAATAATATTAAATGTATGCATAGGATCTTGAGATAGATTTGCCCTAAATTGTGTTTGTAAATACACACCTATATGTAATTGTAATATCAAATTGTGTTTTCCCTCTATTCCAAGTCATGAGTATATACTGCTCCTGCGTCCTAGTGTGATGACTTTGAGCATAATAGACACCAGACATAAGAAAACTGCTGCTGGGCGGTGGTGGTGCACACCTTTAATCCCAGCACTTGGGAGGCAGAGGCAGGCGGATTTCTGAGTTCAAGGCTGGCCGGGTCTACAGAGTGAGTTACAGGACAGCCAGGGCTATACAGAGAAACCCTGTCTCAAAAAAAAAAAAAAAAGAAAGAAAGAAAGAAAGAAAGAAAGAAAAAGAAAACTTATGCCAAAGCCTTTCTCCTTTCCTTTCTATCAAACTAACAGTTTTGCTCTTGTTATGTATTTCACTTAAATAATGTTCTGAAATCTTATCCATGCTTTCCTGGTTTTATACTTGAATAGTGTTCAATATTCAACATTGAACATACTGTGTTAATTGTTAACATATTGTGTTTCCCTTATATGGTCCTCTTCAGTGTGTATTTGGGTTGCTTCTGCTTGTGGCTATTATGCATAAAGATGCTGTGGTAGTAGTGTAGCTGTCTGGTCAAGACAGGGCCCTCAGTTTTCTCGTAAATCTTATACACCATGGTTCTATTTCATATGGTAATAACTATCTTAAGTTGGTTGACCCATTTTACATTACCAGAAATATTCTACAAGTCTTCAATGTTGTCTTCATGTCTTCAGTTACTCTTGATATTATCTTTGCTTTGAGTTTTTTTTCTTTTGTTTATTTCTGATAGCAGCTGAATGACTTTGTGTGTATGGATGGATTTCTTTCTTCCTTCTTTTTTCTTTGTTTTGAAAATGTATTCACTTAGTTTACATCCCAATCACAACCTCCCCTCTGTCTTCTCCTCCAAGTCCCTTCCTCTTACCCCACTTCCTCTGATCCCCTTTCTCTTTCTCCACAGAGAGAGGGAGACCTCACATAGATATCAACCCACCTTGACACACCAAACTTCAGTAGGAGTAGGTGAAATTTCTCTTACTGAGGCTAGACAAATCAACCCAGTTAGGGGAAAATGGATCCAAAGGCAGGCAACAGAATCAGAGACAGCCTACGTTCCTGATGTTAGGGCCCACACATGAAGATCAATAAGCACATCAATTATATACATGTAGGTGATCTAGGTTTATTCTATGTATGCGCTTTGGTTGGTGATTCAGTCTCTGTGAGCCCTTATGGACCCAGGTTAGTTGATTTTTTTTTTTTAGGTTTTCCTGACCCTTCTCACTCTAATCATTCCTACCCTGCTTCCACAAGATTTCTCAAGCTCTGACTAAGGTTTGGCTGTGGATCATCGGATCTGTTTCCATCAGTTGCTGGGTAAAGGCTCTCGGGGGACATTTATGCTAGGTTCCTGTCTGCAAGCATATCAGAGTATCATTAATAATGTCAGGAATTCTCTCTCTCTCTCTCTCTCTCTCTCTCTCTCTGTGTGTGTGTGTGTGTGTGTGTGTGTGTCTATCTCTATCTCTATCTCTATCTCTATCTATCTCTATCTCTATCTCTATCTCTATCTCTATCTCTATCTCTATCTCTATCTCTATCTCTATCTCTATCTATCTCTCTGCATAGTTTTCATGAAGGGAGAGCCATTGTTGGGCCATTCCCTTAACTTCCTGTCAAAGACTGTTAACTCTATTCAGATATGTCCTGCTTTACTAAACTAAGATCTCTCTGGTTTCATTCTCCCCACTTTTGATCTCTCTTGTTCCCCTCCCCACCTGCATGTCCCACTCAGGTCTCTCCTTCCATATACCCCAGATGTCATTTTCCCCTTCTCAATGGTATTCAAGCATCCTCCATGGGTTCTGCATGTAGCTTAGCTCCACTGGGTCTGTGGATAATAGCAAAGTTATCCTTTTCTTTATAGCTAATAACCACTTATAAGGGAGTACATGTCTTTTTTTTTTTTTAAACCTGGGTTACCTCACTCAGGATGATAATTTTTAATTCCATCCATTTGCCTGCAATTTTCATGATGCCCTTGTCCATTGTGTAGACGTGCCATATTTTCTTCACCATTCTTCAGCTGAGGGGCATCCGGGTTGTTTCCAATTTCTGGCTGTTAAGAATAAAGCTGCTATGAGCATAGTAGAACAAGTGCCCTTGTGTATGTTAGAGCATCTTTGGGGTATATGCCCAGGAATGGTATACCTGGGTCTTGAGGTAAAACTAATCCCAGTTTTTGGAGAAACTGCCAGATTGGGTTCCAAAGTGATTGTACAAGTTTGCTTTCCCACCAGCAATGGAGAAGTGTCTCCTTGATTTACATCCTAGTAAGCATGTGCTGTCATTTGAACCATTCTGACAGGTGTAAGATGAAATGTAGCATATTTTTTAAGTGTTTCTTAGCCATTAGAGATTACTCTGTCAAGAAATTTCTGTTTAGCTCAAAACATTTTTAACTGGGTTATTTACTTTGCTGGGATCAAATTTCTTAAGTTCCGTATAGATTTTGGATAACAACCCCCTGTGGAATTTAGGGTTGATGAAGATTTTTTTCCCAGTCTGTAGGTTGCCGTTTTGTCTTATTGAGAGAGTCCTTTGCCTGACAGAAGATTTTTCCATTTTATGAGGTCCCATTTATTAATTTTTAATCTTAGTTCCTGAGCTGTTGGTGTTCTGTTCATGAAGTGGTCTCTTATAAGTTAATCCCCACTTTCTCTTCAATCGTATTTAGTATAACTGGTTTCATAGTGAAATCTTTGATCCACTGGGACTAGAGTTTTGTGCAGGGTGATAGATTGGATCTATTTGCATTTTCCTACATGCAGACATCCAATGAGACCAGCACCATTTGTTGAAGATGCTCTCAAAGTGAACTGATATCAATACTCCTCAAATTATTCTACAAAGTAGAAACAGCAGGAACATTTCCAAACTCATTCTATGGAAGCACAGTTACCCTGATATGTATACCACACAAAGAGAATTTCAGACTAATTTCCTTTATGAACATTGACATAAAATGCTCAATAAAATACTCACAAAGCAAATACAAGGACACATTAAAAATATCAGCCACCATGATCAAGTAGGCTTCATTCCAGGAATGTAGGGATAATTCAATATAACAAAATCCATCAATATAATCCACCACACAAAAAAAATGAAAGAAAATCCATGTGACCATCTCATTAGATGCTATGACAAAATCCAACACTACTTCATGGTAAAAGTATTGGGTAAATCAGGGATACATGGCACACACTTAAACACAATAAAAACAGTATACAACAAGATAGTATGGAGCATCAAATTAAATAGAGAGACATTTAAAGCAATTTCACTAAAATCAGGGACAAGAAGATGTATACTCTCTAAATTTCTATTCAATATAGTACATGGAGTTTTAGTTAGAACAATGATACAAATACAGAAGAGCCAGGGAACACATATTAGAAAGGAAGAAGTAATAGTATTGCTATCCCCAGATGATATGATAGCATACATTAAAAAAACTCCAAAAATTCCATCAGGGAACTCCTACAGGTGATAAACATCTTCAGAAAAGTGCTTGAATACAAAATTAACTCAAAATAAATCAGCAACCTTTATTTATACAGACAATAAATAGACCAAGAAAGAAATCAGGGAAATAACACCCTCTGCAATAGTAGCAAGTAATACAAAATACCTTGGTGTAACTCAAGACCTTCAAGTCTTTGAAGATAGAAATTGAAGATGTCAGAAGTTGGAAAGATATCCCATTCTCGTGAATTAGTAGGGTTGACATATGAAAAATGTCCATCTTACCAAAAGCAATCTACAAATTCAACATTATCCCAAATTTCCAATACAATTTTGTACAGACCTTGATAAAACAATACTCAACTTTATATAGAAAAACAAAAAACCCAAGATAGTTAAACAGTCCTGTATAGTAAAAGAACTTCTGGAGGTATTACCATCCCTGATTTCAAACTGTACTGTCGAAAAATAGTAACCTGCATGGTACTGGCATTAAAACAGACAGGTTAATCAATTGAATCAAATCTAAGGCTGCTGCCTGGAGCCTGCCAGGCATTGGTTCTCTCTGGGAAGCAGCAGTGGTGATAGCATTGACAATTTGGTAGAGAGTTCTAAAGTTTGCAAGGACTAAAATGTTTCTTACCCTTTGTAATATTTATCCTTCTTAACTCTTTGCTATTCTGGAGCCAGAAACCACTGTCTTCAGAGGATTAACACCTGCTGTTTAACAGCAGGAGGTTAAGTAAAGAAGTGATTAATCTGGCTTTTTGTTTTTTTACTCTGAAGCCCCTCAATGATCAGCAATGATCACAGAGAGTCTCAGAGTTCTGATAACTCTCTGTGATCCAGGAAAGGAAAGTCACACATGCAGAAAACAAATCTTTTAAACAGGCAGTATGCACAGGTACAACACACTCATACACATACACATTCTGGTCAGGCCAAACCACTGTCTTGTGAACTCTACTAGTGTTCATGTATACTTAGATACATATGCCTATACTTACACGTGCACACACGCACACACACACACACACACACACACACACACACACACACACATGAGAGAGAGAAAGAGAGAGAGAGAGAGAGAGAGAGAGAGAGAGAGAGAGAGAGAGTTGGTGTGGTGTGGTGTGGTGCCTGGAGCAAAAGTCCCCATGAGAAATCCCCATTGGGCAACACCAACACAGAAAAATCTCATTCATTCTGGATGAAAAATAGGTCCAATCTTTATTGTACAGAGATCCAAAAAGTCTATCTTTTTACTACTGAATGTAAGAAAAAGCCTCATCTCTCTATTAGTGAAAGAAAGATAAAGTGCTTCCTGGTAAGAAAAACAAAAACAACAACAACAAAAAAAAAAAACGTATGGTAAAAAAGTCATAAAAGAAAAAAAAAAACCTCTCAGAAGAAAGCCTCTTCCTTATTGTCCTTCTTAGTTTGTATACAATTCTCAGGATAAGTGATCACATGGTTTTTCTACTTTTTATTACATTCCAAATGTTCATCATAAATCAAATAAGGAGTTACAGCAGAAATGTTTACATGTTTCTATTAAGATTAGTTCCTAACTAAACATTCATTATCTATCATCTAGCTCTATAAGATCATTAATAGTTTCAGGCAATACTTTTTTCCCTATTTTTTAATTGGATATATTCTTTATTTACATTTCAAATGTTATCCCCTTTCCTAGTCTTCTCCTTTTTATAAGTCAGCATCATTCTATCAAAAGGCAAATCATCTGCCTCATATCTCATTAGTTTTGAAGTTCTGTACAGATAAATCCAATCAATATTTATTTTCTGTCCCTGTATCTACAATAAATTGTCCACTCCCAGTTTATGACTTCTAGTTATCAGATAATAGTTTCACAGCTGACCTAGAAGAAATGTATTCCTGATCGCAGTTTTTTCCAAGCCTGTTTTTTATCCTACTGCAATTAGCCCATGATAAATGAAAGTTTACAGAACGCTAATTCCAGCTTTCATACTATAGAGGACTCAAAATTACTTTTATAAATTTAGGAATTCTATAAAATCATTATTAGGAATTATGAAATCATCAATTTTTTCTCACAGCATTGCTACAAGAGAGTACATCTTAGTTAATCTGTAGAAAATCAGCCTAATAGTGTGGGCTAAACCCAGGAATTTTTAGACTATTTAATAAAGACAGGAAAGGCCTATCAATAGCAAGATGCAATCCTGGGATGAAGTCTCTGTGGGCTTGCCTCTCAGAGATCACCCATCATAGGCTGTGAAAAAAAAAATGATATGCCATCTCTGGGAGAGTCATCCACTAGCCTTTCGCCTTTTAATACAGCTCCTCACTGAAGGCCCAGAAATAAACCTAAAAACCCAAAGTCACACAATTTTTGATAAAGAATCCAAAACGATACAATGGAAAAAAGAAAGCATCCTAAATAAATGCTGTTGGTTTATCAGAATGTTTTCATGTAGAAGAATACAAGTAGATTGATAGTTATTACCTTGCATAAAACTCAAATCCATGTGTATCAAAGACCTCAACATAAAACTGAATGTATTTCTTATTAAGGTTTGGACTCCATTGTTTTTCATTTTTAGTGATGCATGGCATTTTCTCATGTCTATACTAATATTTTGTGTAAATTTGAGAGACATATAAGGGTTTCTTCTCAGTTTTTTATTGGGTGGTCAGATATTTCTCTTGTGAATGATAAAACTTATTTATCGTAGTGATTAACTTTCTTATTGGAATTTTAATCTGAAAAGAATTCTGCATAAGGTTTTCTAATTATACTGGCTGTGTCTTTTGAAGGAGAATATAGATTCCAACTTCTAAATTCTTCTCCAACTAAATGAAACATGCTATAGAAGAACAATATTTTTAATTTAGTTATAAAACTTATCTGAGCTTCAACCTAGTCTGCAAAGTCATCTGGATAGTTGAAGGTCAAACTGTAGCAGCTTGTACAAGCAAATTAACATCATCCTACATGTCTGAGTTGAAAGGTTAACACTTCTTTAATGTCTTGAAGAATTATATTTGGTAAAGGCTCATTACATTGCTTTTGCAAGGAATTGAGTGTCCTGTATTTGAATTAACAAAGTCTCTGCTGTCTTTCTCATTTGGACAAAGATACTAGAGGTAGCAATGGCCCTCCAAAATCAAAACTCCCAGACTCTCATACCCTAAGGTGACTGAATTTAGCTATTTTACTTCATACAACAAAGTTTGCTTTCTTCAGATTTCATTTGGAAAGATGAGATTCTAGTTCATTATAGTTTCAAGGATCATGGCAAACAAGCAAAAAGATTTAAGGGATTTAATGATAATTTTGTCCTTTCTCTCTGAGCTAAAAACAAATTTAAGAAAAACTAAAATATGAGATGGAAAATATGATATGTCAACATATTGTGATATGTATTATTGGAAGGTGAGAGCTACATGAGCCTGCTAATTCTTCACCCCACATGAGACTGCATACCGGCAAAAGGCAGGTAACATTGGGATGCTACAGGACTGTTAAATGAACTTTTTAACTGATTTGCAAGACCAGAAGGAAGAATTTCACCATTCTGATGACTCCAAAAAAAAAAAAAAGAAAGAAAAGAAAAGAAAAGAAAAAAGAAAGTGGCAAGGGCATGTTGAGCTTGCTTAAATTCTTCTCTCAGACTCTCATACCTCAATTCATTTTCTAAGGTAAAGGGAGAGGTGAGGCATGCTGCAAGGTCTTTATTAAATGAATTGCCCAGATTAAAAATAATCTATACCTTTGTGGAAGATTTTACAGGACTGTTTAGTAATTCATGATTGGAGTTAGTTCCATTGCAGACCCAAAGCTGAAATCCTTGTGCTGTCAGCTGTCCATTGTCACCTTTGCCTGTGACTTAGTCTCCTGTGTTTGATAGCTAGAACTTTTTTATTGGATATGTTATTTATTTACATTTCAGATATTATCCCCTTTTCCCATCCCTCTCCCCAAAAAACTCCCTATTCCATCCCCCCTCCTCCTTTTGGCTTTTATACCATTTTAATTACATGCAAGTATTAAGGTCAGTTCCAGGTTGAGGAACTAGCAATATAATATATGCAAATAGTCAAGGAACAAGCAAAACAATGAACACAAATAGTTAAAGAACAAGCAAGGCAATAAACAAAGTTCCTTGATCACTCCCATGATCACTATTTCTAAAGGCTTATTAGGATGACCAAAATATCTGTGCCTGGTGATTATCCAATATGGTTTGGCAGTTTGAGGTGAACCCATACTCAACAAATCATATAGAATATGAATGCATATGCTACATAGCAATCATCATACATAGACCAGGAGATCTCATAACATTTTTCTAATGTAGTCATTTTCATAATATTAAGATATTTAAAACTTTGATCAAATAGAGTATAAAATAAATAACTATTGAAATCAATTTAGTAGATATTTAAAAAATCTTTGTGACTTTATTTCAGGAGGGTCTTAGTGACTAGGTATTATAAACCAGTATTGTGTTGTAGACATTAAACACACAGAGTTGAATGATGGCTCTCCATTTTCTAAAAGGGGTTTACCATTTGCTATTTGTTGTGAGATAGGACACATAAAGATATTTACAGTGTAGAATACATTGAATTTTGAACAGAATTTTTTTCTTAAGAAGGATTTTTATTGTTATTATTAAATTATAGCATGTTATGTTGATAATAAATGTGATTTGACTCATTCTTAGTAATAAACTTCACAATAGATATGAATTTTAAGTTTTATATCTGTTCCATGTTCCTAAGCTAACAGAGGTCCAACTAGTGGTATTTTACTGATATTCTTAGTGCAAGATCCCAATGGCCAATAAATTACTTCCATGCCACCTGCTTTAATGTCCTTACTTACATACATATTAAATGTAGCTGAACTGACTAGTGGCTACATATTAGGAACAGTTTGTGGTCAATAAAGAAAATTTGCATTTTGATATTAGTTAAACCTCTGGTACATAGAATCATATAAAACCTTACACAAATACAAACTGGAGACTCAGCCCTGCTCAGATGGATATGGCGAAATATCAACACATTTCCAATTGGTGGCATACCTTGCATGAATCTGCTTTTCTTTTAAGGCAGTCAACTTTATGTGTTTACAATTGCCAGTGTAGTACACGGAATCTAACAATCTGATTCTTCCCAGGAAAAATGTTTTAAAAGCCCAAGGAATTCTTTTTGCTGGTGGAAAAGGAACAGTTTCTATTTAAACCACCTACCTTCAGAAATTATTCTTTTTCTGAAGAAAAGTATTTTCTATAGTCCTCATGACTAGCTTGCAGATAAGATGTGAGTTTAAAACCATGAATCTATAATTTCCATCTTAAGTATTTGCTAGAGAAGACAGTATCTTTCCAACAGATGATCAAACAGATTCCACACAGATATCTAGGGCTGCAGGATCACTCTTATTTATATGACATGTTGACAGTTACTTTAAAGTCTCTGGAAAAATCAAGAAAAGTCTTTTAAATGTCATTATTTTTAAGCACTTGGCATGTAGCTTCCCTGACCGAGTTCTACTATAACAGGCCCTGGCTTAGTGGATCCCCTTGTTAACATGTGTTAGTATTTATAAATTATCATTCAAATTTGCTGAAACAACCCCTTTTCACACAAAAGCAAGAATATCTACACTTCTTGACTTCCCTCAGAGCCCTGAATCTCAGGAGTGACATGCTGTAGACATTCACATATCCCTCAGTGAAGGCCTTCTAGGAAGCAACAATCAAAAAGCTCAGGAAAAGTTAAGAACTGCTTACTAAAATGAGAACACTTCTGTTTACCTAAGTGTACATCCTATCCAGGGGCTGTGAAAGTGGAAGGGTTGGTATGGCAACTTCCTACAGGCTCTCTTTAGACAAGACTACAATAGTCCAAGATTAATAACTACCCTTTCTGATTGCTCCCCTCAACTCCAACTATTTAAATGTCATCATGGCATCCCAAGTTCTACGAAGTGTCAGAGACATGAAAGTTCTGCCTTCTGCATTTTGTCAAAATTCACTTGGTATTTTGTTCAGAGGTCTCAAAAGTATCAGGTCATTTGTCTAAAGGATTCTCCAGAGATAATTGAAGGTCATAGTCACAACTGAGAAAAATTGTAAAAAAGATTGTGTAGAGAAAGAACAGGAAGGAGAGAGGCACACTAGGCTAAAGAAGCCAAATATGGTTTTCCTACTTCAGTCCTCATTCAGGTTTGGGTCACTCATTACGGATGTGCTTTAACTCCGGCTTTAAACTACAGTGACATATTAAGAAGGAAGATTGACAAAGGACTAGGCTTTTTACCATGTTATGCTACACTGAAAGTCATGGCAGCTAAAACTCGGGAAGGATGCCAGCAATGAAAATAGCTGCATGTCATCAATCTTGATCTTTGTACAAGAGAGACTATCTGCATGTCCATGTGCAATGATCTATTAACGCAGGTGTGCTGAATAGAATCACCACCCATCAGCATTAAAAAGTCTGCTGAGGTTCAGATTCCCAGGTCTTAGCCAAAGGTCAATTATGATTCTAGGTTCCCATGGAAATATGCAAGAATCAAGTAGCCAGCCTGCTGTGTCAGTCTTGTTCCAGTGTTCTTTGCAAAAATCAAATATATTTTGTCAAACATTGGATAAAACAATATGCATAAGACAGTAAGACAGTTGCTCCTACAGAAAAACATTTGAAGAAATTAACAATTTTCTCAGAAAATGTATGTATGCACACACACACACACACACACACACACACACACACACACACACTTCCAGAAGAAAAGTGCAAATAGTTCATTTGGAGATAATTCCGTAAATCAAGGGCAGAGAAGTATAAAAATAAAGAGGTAAAAAAAGGAAGTCCAAAGAAGTTTAAATATCAAGCCAGCTCTCAGTCTAGGCTAGCAGAGTTCAAGCTTAGAGATATCACACCTGTATTCAAGAATAGAGAAATAGAAGAATTTGTCTGCTAATGTCCCTTATATCATTCACCATGAGATGTTTAAAGTCATCAATTCTTGAGCAGTATTTGCTTATTCTATGTAGAAGTCAAATGTCTACCCTGATTCAGAGAAAAAAATTATAAAAAGTTGCAGCTATTCAAGTAAACAACTAGATACATGCTGGAATTAATGCCAGAAAGTTATGGGCAGAGAAATGAACATGTTTGCTATATATACTTGTACATGTACAAAAATAGATGTTGCTATATCCAGTTTTTGACAGTTTGTGTGGATATGAATCATAACCATGGACTCATGGACACTAGAGAATAAAATAGTACAATGTCTTGCCAAATAATACTGTATTTAAAGTTAAAGCCTTGCAAATCCCATGATTACTTCTAAGACTAGGTTGCTAGTGGCAGACTGTTTCTGAGAATCATTTATTAAAGGTTACTCAGTCATTTCCAATTAGATTCCTATAACATCTGTGTCTGAAGTATGTGGTGACTTCAACAATAGGGTTTCAGTTTCAATATCTTGAAGGATACTGAAAGAGCAGAATCCTAAATTGTATACTGAATCCTATACATTTCCCTGGTCAATAACTTGACAATATATTTCTCATGCTGTAATATTTTTTACTTAGTCTATGGGCTCTTTGTAAGTGCTGTTATCACCTCATATGAAGGAGACTATTACATAGAACCACATATGTGTGTGTATATAATATATTACACATAAATGTGTGTATATTATTTATATTATATATAATATAATTAAGCAAATAAAATAACATGTTTCCTTTCTTTTTGAGCATCATTAGAGTTATTTAACTCTTCTTTCTCCCTACCCCATATAATTCCTTTCTTCTTTGCTGGCTTGTATAGTTCCTTCAGGTTATCTACTCAAATCTAAAGAGTTGAGATAGAATCCACGAATAAAAGAGAACATGAAAAGTTTGTCTTCCTGGGTATGGGTTACCTCACTCAGCATTTAATTTTTCAGTTTCATCAATTTACCTTAAATTTTACTTATTTTGTTTTTCCTTTTAGCTGAATATCATTCTTATATACAGATTCAGGAAAAAAATGTAAAAAGCTGTGGCTGTTCAAGTAAACCTTATTCTGTAAAATCTTAATACCACATTGTCAATATGTATTTCATCAGTTTAAGAACATTTAATTCCCATAGTATTGGAAGGTGCTATGCAAGTTGCCAAAGAATTAAAAACAGTAGTCACACCTACACAGTAAACACGTGAACCACAACAATGACAAGCATGATAATACATTTCCAATGGTGCAGTAGTGGCACTATTATTTTGTGAGATAAGCAATAGCTAACTAAGTAGAATTAAAGTCCAGTTAATTGTAGGAAATTCAGGCCTAGTTCTATAAACCTGATCAACTACCTGTGGCTGGACCGCAGAGAAGAACCTAATCTTGCCATTTTCCTGAGTTAATATATGTTCTAACTTAGATAAATATTTGATAAGTTTAAGTACTTATCTTTATACACATAAATAATTATAACCCTTGGCCCTCATCAAAGAAGCTTCTTTTGGCAACAGAAGGACACTATTGAAGAAAACCACAAACAGTCAAAATATAGAGAATAATTGACTTGGGATACAAAGCTCAGTTAATGCATTTCCAATACAACTTTCAAGTAATGCTCTGAGAATATTAGGGAAAGTGATCAAAAAGATGGTAAAAGACAGCAGATCAGGAAGTCTGCTGACAGTATCTTTCAGTCATGACAGGGTGCTCTCTCAATAATATCTTGATATAGTGTCCAAAAACAAGACCAGAAGAATGAAAATCCTAGTCAAGATGCCAACATGGTTATGTAACATTTCATAAGACTCTCTCCTAGATTATGAGTTGCAGACAATCAGTTACTGCTGAGAGAGGAAGAATCAGTCTTCTCCATGGATGTGCCTCCTGATAGGTTATCAAAGCCTAACTTATCAGCACAGAATTCCTGTATATACAAAAACCTAAATGAACTCAATGGATGATACACACACACACACACACACACACACACACACACACAAATACATATACACATATATATGCACATATATATATATATATATACACATATATATATGCAAAAATAAGTCAATTGTGAGGACAGAGGAGTTGAAATGAGAAAGAAAATGGAAAGAATGTGAACATAGTATTTACATATGGTAGTATCTTAATAATAAAAAAATTAATTGATAAAATAAACAATAGAAATTACCTAATATTTCCTATCTATGCTGCTATGCTGACAAGAAAAATTCAGATTAGCAATGATGATTTTGGACCTCTCTGCAGGAAATATAGTGAGTACAAAGTTGGTATTGGCTGTGAGACTCCATTATTTGATATTTTCCCAATAAGAGAGAAAAAAGAAGAGGAAGAGTAGATTTACTTTCACATTATACCAACTGAAAAATGCATGTGTATTTTCAAGATTTTAAAACATGTAACTCAAACATCTCAGAACCAATCAAATGTAATAGTATCAATTTCTTATTATTTGTAATTTGATCATTTCCCAACGGGCCATATTCTAAAGGCTTATTTTCATCCTTTGGTGTCACTGGAGTTCCTAGATCATTGGGACATATGAGACTAATAGAGATGAAATAAGGTTATTGGGTCATGCTCCCGAGGGAGATATTAGATTTCTTTTCCTTTTTATTTCTCTCTTGCCTTTACAATTACTATAAGATGAAGTGAGCTTACATCCTTTGCCATGTGTCTGCCATAATGTCTCAGTTCATACTCAAAGCAAGGGGAAACTCTAAGTAAAAATCACCTTTCCTTTCTAAACTTGAGTTCTCCACTTTAAATGGGACATCTCTATTATCTCCTCTATAGCTCAGAGAATACTCAGAATGGACTAAGGAAGAAGGTAAGAGATGAACAAGCAGGAGGGAAGGCTATGAAATGCTGTCTTGTGGGTCCGGCATGTCCATAAGATTCATAAACTCACAATAACTGTGGTGGCCTGCATAGGGCCTTTAAAAGATGAAGCCAGCAAACAAACATTCAGCCATATTGATTGTGTGGGCATCATTGGTCCCTACCCTGCTCAGGGAAGCCACTGGTAGTTTGCCACTCCTTGAGAAAAGGAATATGTTTACATGGATGTAGCAACTGGTGAATTACTCATGGTACAGTGAAGAGCTTTATATTCATGCTAATACAAATGACCCTGGTCAAACCTAGCACATCACAAAGAATACAAGGAGATGTGAAAGACAGATGGATACTTGGTAGGAGGAAGAGTAGATTACTGGTTTTATAAGGGGATAAGAAATGTGAGAGATGTGAATGTGTCCAAAATATATTATGTCAAAGAGTGAATTAATAAAAAAAAGTAAAACTTATTAGTTTGATGCGAGCTGTTCAGTGCAGGGCTTGGTTTACCAGTCCTAGATATTACATATAAACCCATTCCAGATACTACATCTAAAAAGCCTTAACATGGAAACTTCAAGTAAGAGTAAAAAAGGTAATATACTAAAGAAATCTAAAACTTTTCAGGGAAAACATGTTTGGTCACACATCAAGGGAAATTTTGTTTGAAAAGTAAAGGTGAAAACTTCCTTATGTGGCTTCCAGAAGTTTTCCTCTTACTCTAATGAAATGTCTCTCTCAGGACTGTAGAGTCAATTAGTTTTCTCTCTTTTTTTTAACCACTCAGTCCTCCTCTTCTCTCCAGTATTCTATGCATCAGTATTCAGAAGGATGCCAGAGTTCCTGCTCCTTATAGGAGGATCGCCTCTGGAAAGGTTGTCAGCCATGATGAGTCACCTCTGGCATTGATTCCAGATATTCTGTTGCCAAGTTGCATTTGCTAATGCAGTCATCAATTTCATGGTGTCTGAGAAACACAGAGGAAGGCAAATTTGTCCTTGTCATTACATGTGCAAAGGACTCTTTTAAGAGATAGTACAAAATTAATTAGTCTGCAAATATGTCTACAAGTTGAAAGGATTCATATCAGATATCCAAGCACAAATGCCTAGACAAAGAAGATTCATTTTTTATTAAGAGATTCTTCTTGGTGTTTAGCTCAAGTAGTTTGCATAAGACAATAACATTTCATCATTATTACCAGCCTTGGAATCAATCAAGGAAGAACCAACATAAATAATCTATCATTTTTGTCTGTGACTATGATTTTTACTCTATTATGCCATCACTGCCCACTGTGATATTAAGAGGCTTAGCATAAAATTTCAATAAAAGAAAACTGAGCAGGATAGAACCTGGGAGTTTTTAAAAGAGTAAATACAATCATTTTTGAGTAAAGTACATTGAAAATTAGAAAAGAGAAAAACGTGTCTTATTCATATAACTGTACACATCGCAATATAGATCTATAGCAAGAAGTTAAAATTGTTTGTGAGGATTGGTGAGATGACTCAGTGATAATGTGTACTGTTATTGCAGAAGATCAGGGTTCAAACTCCCTCCATGTCAGATTGCTCAAACTTGTCCGGAACATCAGGGAGATCTGATGACTACAGGAACTTGCAGTCATGTACATATACTGATAGACAGGAAGGCGGGCAGACAGACAGACAAATACACAAACATACACGTGAGAAAATGAAAGTATATCTTCCCTTTTTTCGGGACTATTCTGGTTTTATGTGCATTCGTGTTTTACTTGAATGCAAATATGTGTACCATGTGCAATACCTGATGTCTGCAGAGATCAGAAGTGCTGCATCCTCTGAAAATGGAGTTATAAATAGTTGTGAGTGGCTATATAGACGCTGGGAAGTAAATCTGGGTCCTGGGCAAGAACAACAAGTGTTGTTAAGTACTGAGCCATCTCTCAAGCCCCACAAAAATAAAACTTAAAAAATACTAATGTTCAGTCAGAGGTGTTAAAATTTCTACATATGTTGTTATTTCACCAAATAAGAAATAGTATAAGAATACAGATCATTAAAGTCTTTCTTTTTTCCTTACAGCAATTTATTTCTTATTCTAGATTGGTGAGTACTGTGACATTACGAAATTATTAAATCAAATTTGATAAAGTAAGAGTAGAAGTGTTGAAAATATTCCTAACTAGATTACTTAAAAGCAGAAATACCCCATCTGGTTGTATGTCAATTGGTTTGAATAGTTTAAAAGAACATACAAACAGTTAATTCCCACTAGTGTAACAACATAGATTTTGGCACAATATACACATGAGAGAAATTGGGACTGATTTACATAAAATTGCTTTTTGTCATTAAGTTCATGAAAATTCAGAGATAATGTAAAATGAAGATTGAATAAGTGTCAGATGCACAATGTATTTATATAAGTTATAGAAAACAGGGCATTTAAGGAATGATTTATTGCATATTACTGAACAACACTATAAGTAAATGTTTAAGAATGTAGAATTACCCATGCTTAGCATATTTAAGTAAACTGTGATCAAATCCTGTATTAAGTTGTATATATCTGGAGAAGGGAATGTGACTGACACATCAATTATGAAAACAATTGGATACACCTGTACACACCTTACTTCATCAATAAACTTCTCAGGGTTTCGGAGTATTAAAAAATTAAAAGAATAATTCTGGCAAAAAGAATTTGTTGGCCAATCCAAACAGAAATTTTAAAAAATAAAATAAACCTTGTCTTTGAGGACCACATTAAAATGTTTAATTTGCTACTATTATAAATGCTGTGTTTAGCTTTCACTACTTAATAAAAGTCTCAAGAAACAGATAAACGTCATACCTGTCCTTGGAGAGCAGGAGTCAGGTGAAAGGCGGGATATGCTCTAAGAACAGGATGAGTTGATAAAATTTTACATTAGTAGAGTAAGCTAGAAAAGTGAAACTATTGAAAAGATTGCTTAAGTTGACATTGGTATTTGGTATACAATAAGAATACAAACAAAATGTAGAAAGACTGCTGTCAATAAGCTAAATTTCACACTGGGAAGACACATCTCATTATGCAAGCAAAATATTTAGTAGCATATATGCAATCAATCATATTTTTTAATAATTTAAAATGTGTTTAAGCAGTGGAACTGTAATGAGAGATGACCCTACAGTTTAGCAACTTCTCGTGTTTGCAGAGGTCTGGAGATCTGGAGATTGATCTTCAACACCGATATCAGTGAATCGTACTCCCTGTTAATTCTAACTCCAGAGAATCTGAGTCTGACTCCCTTTTCTGACTTCGATGAACACATGCACATATGTAGCTGGCATTAACACATATGCATGCACAAATAAATAAAAAACAAACAAAAAACCAAAACAACAACAAAACAGAGATAGAACACAAGAGACATTTGGTTGCAGATGTCTTTGAGCATTAAGTAATTGTGCCCACGACTCCTTAGCATTCTTAAAGTAATTCTCAATGTTCTGAGTGAAAGCAGACAGTTGCTTGACAGGTGAAGAACAGAGGGTACCAAAACCCTTTAAGAGATGAATCCAGACATTGAAAGGAATCACTGAGTTTGACTCTGAATAGAGAGGGGGGAAAAGCCATATTGGTTTTGTAAAGTTCTAGGCCTCAAGGAATTAAAAAATAGCAGAGCAAGCCTGAAACGTAGTGAAATGCATAAAGATAAGACATAAATTGCATCTTCCCCAGCAACTGGCTTCTTATAGACACCATAGCAACAGGAAATGGAGAAAGTACAGTGTAAAAGCACTAGTGAGGCTGTAGGAAAACTGACAATCCAGCATTGTGAACCTATAGTAACTTCATTCCAATAACGATAGCAAAGAAAAGTACATTTCGGATAAGGAAAAAGTTGACTTTCCCACCAGGGAGCTGTCACTGAACTGACTTCTAAAGGATGTGCTTGTAAAAAGGCTATTACTCCAGCACAGGGTTTAGGTGGTAAGAAAACCTGAACACAGATTTTGGCAGACAGAAAATTTATCAACACTGGCATTGTATATAGCAAAGAAAATAGAATAGTCTTGGAAGTTACAAGAAGAAATACTTAAGTGATGTGAAGTAGTGAGATGAAGATAGAACAGAGAGTGAATGAATCAAGTAAAAAAAATGCATGTGAAAATGATGAAGAACCTATCACCACTTGAGAGAATAAAAACATTGAATACTCATTAATGAGACTACATAAATAAACAAATAAATATTTACTTATTTATTATTTGTGTGTGTGTGTGTGTGTGTGTACATATATACACATGTCTAGGCTAGAGATCAACTTTGCTGTTATTGCTTAGGTGTCACTGAACGTTTTTGTGCAGTGGGTTCTCTCCTTAGCATGAAGATCACTCTTGGTGATGGCTGTTGGCCTTCAAATCCAAAGCCTTCATTTGTCTTTGTCTCTCCACTGCTAGAATCATATTCACAATCTAAAATGACCCAGTGGATTCTGAAGATTGACTGAAGTCCCCAGGCTTTCTAGGCATGCACTTTACCAACTGATCTACCTCTCAGACATTGAACTAGTGTTGAAAACCAAACAGAGGCAAGAACAAGAAACATGTGGTTAAGTCATGATTTAAAAATGATGACAGTAGCCAGGGAAGGTCATAGTGGAATGTAAGATAAAAAGTGGGTGGGTAATGAACACAGAAACACAAAGAAATAGTTCCTAATGTTTTGTAGCAAGTAGGATATTCTGTCTTGAAAAATTAATTGAATATTCCACAATATCCAATGGAAAAATTTTGAATGTTCCTAGTACACACACACACACACACACACACACACACACACACACACACACCAATGCTTCAGCCACTATGAACAGTAGTCAGATTTGATCATGACATGATTTGGATTTAAATACTGTCCCCATAAATGTGTAAACTGAATGAGAAATGCCCTCATAGGTACATGAATTTGAATATTGGTCCAATATTTTTGACTCTGTTTGGAGCAAATATAGATATTTTAAAAGGGAAAGATAAGATGCTCCAGAGAAGTACATCATGAAGTGGGCTAAGAAGATGTAAAACCTTGCCCCACTTTCAGTTTACTCTCTTTGCTTGGTGTTCGTAACTGAAGATTGGGGTCTCTCAGCTTCCTGATCTAAATACTTGCTTTACTAACATTATACATCCCTCTTCTGGAAACACAAGGCAAACTAACTTCATTTTTCTATAAGTTACTTTGAGTCAACTTGTTTTGTCACACTTCCAAAAATGTCTGTAAAGGTATTGATAGAATAAAAGAACAAAAATGATTAAGAGTTTCTAAAAAGGGAAGTTTCAAATGTAGATGATTTTAGAGATGAAAATGAGAATTCAGTAATTCAACTGTGTCTTGAGCAGTACAACAATTATTCTCAAGGAATATAATGCTTTATTTAATTAAGTAGTTAAACCTCTGCTTATTTCTTTTAGGATAAACTATTGTCTGCATTACTTACAGGAGTACAGGATTACAGATTTAAAGTGTTTTTAGAGACACCATTTCCTATACACTCTTACACCTTGTCAGAAACCCCTTGCTTTCCATTTGAACGATGGGGATACAACTCTGAAAAACATTATACAGACATTATACAGAGTTAAGAACAAAAGCAAAGGAATTAAATGACTAAAAAGTAAAAATAATCTGTGCTATTTTCTTGACATTTCCAAAGGCAGAGCTCTTGACTTTCTGCTCCAATTCCCTCTTTGTTTAATTGAATATTTTATGTATTTACAACCCAAATGGTATCCTCTTTCCATGGGCTTATCAATGTTTACGTGAGAGACTTACTTTTGAGGTAAGTAGTTTGGTTGTTTTTTTCTGATTTTTTTAAAAAAATGTTTCTAGTTTGTTTGTTTGTTTTTTTTATTTTACAATATATTTGTTTATTCACTCTACATGCCAGTAAACCTTGTCCCAATCATAATCCTGTCTGAGAACTTGTCTTGAGTTCAAGTGGACACTGAACCAGAATTCTGACTCTCTAACCAAAAAGACAACAAAGAAGCAACTAATTTTTAGTGATTTTTAAACTACAAATTTATACTGTAAGTAATCACTCAACAGTAACTAATTGGCACATTGAACCATTTAAAATGTTAAGAAAGACAGCTTTTTGTGAAGCATATTTCTACTTTTTAATTAAAGTATGCCTGTCAGCTAAGATTTGTATAATAGCAATGTGGCCGTTTTTTTTTATTCTGTTTCACTAAGGCAATGTTTTCATTTACTTTTGTAGAAAATCATCAACATTAAAATACAAGCTAAAGCCTCTATCCAGCTAAGCCCAGAGAAATCAGCTGGAATCCATTATTTCATTTTAATCAATTCAAATGGTATCGTATTTGTTAAATGTTTTATAATTATTAATGGAAACTGAGAGTAACATTGAAAATTGGGATATTTTGGGTTAAATTTTCTTTCATGTCTTTATTGCTACAATAAGAAAGAATAACATGGAGTTTTCGTGTAATTCAAGTGCTTTCTCTACACAAGAGTCACTCAAAAATAATACTTTAGGGTACTTTCATTGTGAAGCAAAAACCATCGCAATCTTTTTCAGATGTATACAGTAAATTAAAGAAATCAGTAGCTACTACTGAAAGATGACAGACTCTAGAGACTTTTAAACTTTTCTTGAATTAATCATAAGACCATGAGAGATTAAGAGGCTGAAATATAAATTGGATAATCAAGTTCAAATCAAATAAAGCAATTAATACAACATGCTTAAATTAGAAGCATCCAGTTCATTAGTTTCCTAAGATTTATTTTTTACATGTAAGGCTACTTTATACTCTATCCCCTCATTATGAGTTTATTTTAGTTTCTGGAAAATTTGCTTGAACTGACAGGATGATGTATGGCTATAGTTGACAGTCATAATCCTGGGACCAGCATGTAGTTTATAAAGTACAATTCATGGAACTTAAGAGTGTTACAGACTTCTTTCTAATGTTTTCATTAATACCCCATCTTTCTCTCAATTTTTGACACTTACACTTCTTTTATATCTCTACTCAGCATTTGGAACCTTACAGTCATAATGGAAAGCATCTCACTGAATCTGGTTGATAGGTTTGATTGTGATCCACTTGAATGACTAAGATTTATTAACAAAAGTATATTTCTTTGTCAATGAAGGAGAAAATCTAATTCTTTGTAATGGAACTTTAGCAAAATCATTTCTTCTTTATTTGGCATGTTAAAGTAAGATAAAATTAGTGACTGTACCCTGAGGGCCAGCAGAATGAATGGAAATATACAACCTCAGGAGGTGGGAGGTTAGGGAACCCTCTAGAATGTACCAGAGACCTGAGAGGTGAGAGAATCTCAAGAGTCAAAGGGAGGGATCTTAGGTTAAATGCCAACAATGGAGAGAGGGAACTTGCAGAATCCACCTCCAGTAGAAAGACATTAAGTGGAGGGATGGGATTGCCATCCTACAATCAAAAATTCTGACTCAGAATTGTCCCTATCTAAAAGAACTGCAGGGACAAAAATGGAGAAGAGACTGAGAGAAATGAGGTCCAGTGATCTGCCTAACTTGAGACCCATCTCAAGGAGAGTTTCCAAGGCCTAATACCATTACTGATACTATGATATACTTACTGACAAGAGCCTAGCATGACTGCCCTCCTAGAGGCCCAACAAGCAGCTGAGACAGAAGCAGATACTTACACCCAACCAATGGACAGAACCCGGGGACCCCTGTGGTTGAATTATGAAAAGGTTAAAAGAAGATAAGGAGGAGGGTGACCCCATAGGAAAACCAGCAGTTTTAACCAACCCCAAACCCTGAGATCTATCAGACACTGAGCCACAAACCAGGCAGCATACACTAGCTGGTTTTAGGCCCCAACACAGCAGAGGACTGCCTTGTCTGGCCTCAATGAGAGAAAATGCACCTAAACCTTGAGAGGCTTGAGGTCTCAGGGAATGGGGAGGCCTGGTGGTATATGGGGATGAGTTGGGGTGTGGGGAACATCCTCTTGGAGACAGGGGAGGAGGAATGTGATGAGGAACTGTCAGTGGGCAGAATGGGAGGGGGATAATGGCTGGAATGTAAAAAAATATTAAAAATAATAATAAAATAGTTTTTGTAAACTATGGTATAATTTAACCTTTCCAGGGTACTAAAAATATTTACTGAAAATTTGTATATTTATTAAAGAATTTATTCTACAATGCTGCTCATTATATTAATAAAAGTAAGAAGATATTAATATGGATTTCACAACTATTTTATATTAAAGATTATGCACAGTTGTTATTCATTTTGGAGATATTTCAATTTTAGAAAACTTTTTAAGGAACATATATAAAGTAAACATAATCTAGTCAATCACATAGTTTTCTTTTGTGAAAAACACATACCAATTGTGGTGTAGAAAACAGTGAAGAATTTGTGATTGGGACTGAAGTTGTACACAGAACATAGTTACTCAGAAACTTGAAGCCACTATAATGAAAAAATGTTTAGTAAGAAAAATAAGCACTCCTTTCAACTACCTTATACTATGTGTTTATGTGGGGAGCCAACAGAAGGCGGCTATCGTCCTTGCAGCCATCTTGAGGCATATACCCTGACCATAGACTTGATTACAATAGCCTACAACAGCTGAGCACACTCTGATAACATCTTGCTTTAGATACCCAGGATCTTCTCTTGGGTATGTGAGACTTAAAGGTGTGATTTAGAGCCAAGACTTAAGAGCGTGACTTAGAAGTGAGACATGTAAAAGGTGAGAGGCAGACAGAAGAGTTCAGTACATCTTGGAACTAGGAATTAGGTTAGACACTTGCAACAGATTATTATTAGGCACTCGGATTAGACATTAGACACTTAGCACTTGGAGAAAGAACTTGGAGGCACTAGGGACTAGGAACTAGGGACTAGGAACTCAAGACTTGGGACTTGGAGAAAAGAAGAGAGACTGAAGAATAAAAGGGATTGAATCACACTCTGTCTGGTCTCCATTCTTCACATCCATCCTCACTCTCTCTTTTGCTGAACCCCAACGCATGGACCAGCTTGGGGCAGTGCAGGACAATTTAGCCCCCAAGACTTTTGGCAGTGCGGGTCCCAACATTGATAGAGCAGCTCGGGCGCAACATTTTTGGCACCCAAAACTGGGGCAGTGGGTTCGCAACATGTTTAGAAACAGAAATTGCAATCAATATGTGAAACTGGAACTCCAGAGAAAAAAAACAAGGCTAAAAGATAAAATTTTAAAGAAACAGAGTGTTCATTATTACAAAGAACTATTTTATGTAATGAATAATGTCACAAATACAATTTGGGTAACATTTTGCTAGTTCTGAACTTATATAAAATAGGACAAACAACATCTATGGTGCCTCCAGTTTCTTTGATGCTGTTTCTGGAACAATATGTTCCAGATAAGAATATCTATGTGTGAGTATGTGTGTGGGTATGTGAATGCACATGTGTATGTACACACACACACATGATATATCTAATCTATAGTAATACATTGTTTTTTTATTGTTTTGATAGTGCTTTTCTATGTCTTTTCTCATAGTCCAAATTAAAAAAAAAAAAACTATTGAATTGGACTAAACTTTAAATCTATGTCAAAAATAATAGTTTTCAAGAGTCAGAATATTTTCATATTTTTTCAGATGGATTAGCAATACATGTATCTCGAAAGTAACTATTTGATTACTTAAAATCCTTTATTGGATAAAAATGACTGCTCTTTCCACAGACTGCTGGCACAGTCCTGTCTCCAAAGAGGACTAGGCATTAAACTAAAATTAGTATCACTAAGCATCTACTAATCATTAAGCTTCTAAATACATTTCAGAAAAAAATAAGATAAAAACAAATCCCTTCCTAGGATTTATTATGCTAAATCCACATTAATTCTGGTTTCAGCCTGAGAGAATTATTGAAACAGTTTCTACTGGAAAGCCAAAAGAGAACTAAGAATGATGGAACTATTGTGAATATGAGAAAATGGGTCACGGTGACAAGGAAAGAGCAATAATACAGGTTTCATTTTGGTTTATATGAAAATATATTGATGCAAAGGAGATTCAAATACTAATTATGGAAGTTTAAAGATTACAGTTTAAGTTACTACATTTTCCAACTCAAAGAGAGGAGCACAGTTCTACGTAAAGTCTTCCTTTCTTCCAGGATTATTTGTTATACCTCCTTGAATTATGAAGATATATTTAGTAATGGTTCTTAAGAGATAGTCATGCAGTTTTCAGAATAGTATGGCTTGACATTTGGTAGCAGCAGTACGTCAAATACATTTGCATTTGGTCCGGAGATCGGCAGTGCCATTCCTTCACATGGATAACATGTTAAGCTTGAATTTCCATAGAACTAAGAAAAGAATTACAATTTTTCTGTCTTCCACTCCAAATACAGATGCTTTTATTTCAAAATATTCTAACATACTTCACTAACCAGGACATCTACCATGTACATTTAGAATAATGGGCATTTGAGGATTCTGATAGAAAATACTACACACATTTTTATTTTGAATTCTTATAGAATATTACAAGGTTTCTCTTCTTCAACTGGAAACCTTAGAATGAATGGGAAAATGAAAAGCCTCCCCAGAGTCAAGAGAACTTAGGAAATCACCCCAGAACACATCTCTGAGGGAAAAATGCTACCCAGAAGAGCTAAAACAGTGTCTGCTGCATAAATATCTGCTCAAGCAAAGATGAGATGGAGCAGAAGCATATGGAAGAGTTATAGGTTGGAGAGCAAAGAGGAAACAGAGAAAGCAGTATCAGAAATCACCCAGAAACATATGTTTCAAGAAGGCAAGAGAACATTTGATGGGCTATGTGTATCTTTCCGTTGGTTGTTGGAGGTGATACTGATAAAGACAGAAAGTCTTTCTTGGAAATGTTTAAAATCTGATAAGGGAGATAAGCTGAGCTCTGTTTCTGAGTCATCGGCAGAAACAGGCATATCTGCATCAGATACCTTCAAAGGGCAATCCTGATGTGAAGGCTTCACAGGTGACCACAGAACTTGTAAATAGCTGGTTTATAGCACTTCAATTCCTTCAAAAGTTAGTTGAACAAAAGAAATAAATAGACATACATATAAAAATCTCTGCCATTTTAATCAAACAAAAGTTTAATATTTTGGAAATATAAACATATTGATGTAGTTTTAAAAGTTTCTTATCAAAAAATTTGTGGCTTAAAAATAGACAAAATATTCCAAAGTTGTGATTTCTCACTTCTACAGAACTTGATGAAAACCACACACACACACACATACACACACACACACACACACATACACACACACACACACATACACACACACACACACACACACACACACACACACACACACACACACA
>JANHMN010000032.1:60803-79838 GCA_030674055.1 Rhabdomys pumilio | reverse complement strand
ACACACACACACACACACACACACACACACACACACACACACACACAAATGTCAGAAGCTTAGGAATAAATGTCTAGACAGAGACCAAAATAAATCATTTAAATTTCAGGTGTGACATTCACCAAGAGAATAAATTCAGGAATATGATATCATTTGAACAAACAATGTAAAGTGGTCCTCACATTTCCCTGCAATTAAACTTTAAATAACTACAGAAACATGTAATACTGAGAGATGAACCATTTATTTCTG
Source organism: Rhabdomys pumilio (assembly GCA_030674055.1). Lineage (NCBI taxonomy): Eukaryota > Metazoa > Chordata > Mammalia > Rodentia > Muridae > Rhabdomys > Rhabdomys pumilio. Next base: position 79,586 of record JANHMN010000032.1, on the reverse strand, counting down.
AATAGCATCATACTAAATAATGTAAATTATATATTTTAAATGCCACAAGTATGATGATTTTCTCCTGTCTTCTTACTCTGGTTCTATAGATCTAGATAGATAGAAAATAATAAAGAACATCAAAGACAAGATCCTCATTTCTTGTTATTTGTGATGCTTGACTTTCAGGCTTTTTTTTTCCTGTAGTGTTCTTGATTACAAAATTGAAAAAAAAAATCTTAATATACCCTACTGACCTGAAAGAACCATATTGACTTAGTAGCAATTTTTAGATACATTGTAGAAGAAATGTAATAGAAAGAAACTAGGGCTCACTGACTGAATAAATGTGCTAAAGATCCCCTTTTGTCCATTAAAAAGGCATTTTCTCTCTAATGTACAATGACTATAGTTATAACAGTTGTGTACACTATAAGATATGATATATTCTAATAAAGTTTAGTCCATCAATTTTGTAAATTTAGGTACATTACTCTAACATCAATCTTAACTTAAAGAGTTTACAATTTTATACCTGAATTATGTTTGGATTTTAACCTGCATTACCATCTAAAAACCATTCTTTCAAATGTTCATCATCTATCTTAATGCTAAACAACTTAAGTTTAATTATGAGACTGTAACTAGTTTTAAATCCTGTCAGAGATCCAAGAATGAATTAAATATTGCTTGAATATATAGGAAGCACAAATATAGCTTCCCCAACTTAAACAATTTGCAGAGACAGCAGACTACTTAGACAGTTACCTCTTCCTCAAAACACTGAACCATTTGTTTTCAGCTGTCTGGCCCAGAACCATCTGTCAAACCTTAAAGGAAGCAGGAACTATGAAGGACTTAACTCTGTCTTGGCAGAGCTAAACTATCGACTATCCCTCCATCTTCTATCCCTTCCTGGATAGTATTTTATGTCTGTAGATGAATTAGGAACAGTTTTGCCCAGTTGGTACCTTGGCAACTGGAGTAACTCTATATGGAGGTTATGATGCTCAACTATCTTCTTTCAACATTGAAGTGGGTACTGTCAGGAATTTGGTTTATTACTAGAATTATGTTATTTGGGAATTCCACACTGAGGGTCTCTGCCCTCCTGCTGGTTCTGGTTGGTAAAGAAAGTTGCTGGCAGCTAATGGCTGGGCATGGAGACTAGATTTCCCAGGCAAGGGAACTGAGGAAACAAGAAAGATTTAGTACTGCCATGCCAGGGAAGCAAAAGGACCAAATTTGAGAGATGCAGAAGGGCATACAGTCATGTAAGAGTCAGGGAAGAGTAGTCCCAGTGGACCCCACCAATTGGGCCCAGGGTAGCAAAGATGGAATAAACATTTTAGTAAGTAATAATTCAGGAGAATCAGAAGGGGAGGCATGAGCAACATGGAAGTTTAAGAGTGGCCTAGCCATTGATGTGCTTAAGGCAATTTTATCTACCAAACAGAACCAGCTGGGTGCAGGGAACATCAGCATCTCACATGAGGGATTCTCATACAGTTCTCAAATAACATAATTTAAGCAACAAACCAACCCCACAACACATGTGTAGTGAAATACTGGACACCTGAGAAATGAGTTGTAAAATTATCTCAGTTCTTCACTCCTCCCTGTACTTCTACTGTTTGTAATGAGACTTTGTAACTTCCTCTATTCAATAGGAACTGGCTATTCCTCTACCCCTAGAACATCAGATTACTGTGTACTTTGCTTGGTTAACAGTTATAGAGAAATGCCATATGCCAATTTCAAGTCAGGCGTTTGTTACTTTAAACTCTTTTAAATTTTTATAGTTGCTGCGGACATCTCAGGCTAAACTACTAGAATATGAGAAATCATGTACAACAGAGTGCTCAGATACTTCCTGGAGCCTCTGGGTCACCCATTCTAGGCAACCGATGACTCAGTCAGATCAGTAGAAGTGATATCTGTGATATCTACTCTATCAATTCATGAGAATGTACAAATGCTCTTACTTGAATCCCTTCATCATTGGGACTGTTTATTCCCAGCCATGGGAAACATTCAGAATAGGAACAAAACAAGTGGAACACTCCAGGTGACTTGTTTTCTTAATGTATAATCCTGGTGTGTGTCTTAGTTATTGTTCTACTGCAGTGAAGAGACAACATGACCAAGGCAACTTACAAAGTTAGATATTTAATTAAGGACTTGCTCACAGTTTCACAGGATTAGTCCATGATCATCGTGGCAAGGAAGCACAGTCAAGCAGGTAGGCCTGATGCTGAGAGCTTACATCTGGTCTGCAGGCAGGAGGTTGAGAGAGAGACTGGGACTGATGACAGCTTTTAAAACCTCCAAGCCCACCCTCCCAGCTGCAAACCCCTTCCAACAAGGCAACACCTCCTAATCCTCTCTAAATATTCTATGAATTGGGAACCAGATCTCCAAATACAGGGGCCTAAGGAGCCATTTTCATTCAAACCACTACAGTGGGTTTTATTTTCCTATTACCCAGTGGTAGGCTCTGGTAGTAAAATAAAACTTTAGTCAATCATCTAGTCAGTGTGACTTACAATAATTAACGTCCTGACTAAGGAATCACCATGGCCATTGTCGCTCTCAATAACAACTTTAGTTTCCAGATTTCTAAGCATTTTCACAAACATTTTTAAATTTTTTTCCTTCAAAATAAATTTAAAATTAGATAATTTCATTGGCTATGAAATTAATTTTATAAGACTGATTTTGTAAACTTGGGTAACGCACATCAGTTTTCAAGCAACAGACCAGAAGTCTATTCAAAAGTCTAACTACTGATGGTACTAAAAATAATAGACAAGTAATACGTATTACATCTCAAGCCCTTGTCATTTTAACAGCTTTGAAAGGGAAGCAGTACATTGTAGAAAATTTAGAATATCAAACACTGTGCCTTAGTATTCTAAGATTCTTATTATCATCATTATAATAAATTCCTATTGTAAACAAGAAATCAAATGATAGCTAGGTAGTAGACTGATCGACATGTGCTGATGAAGTACCAGCTGCTGTAGCCAATGGCTGGCCAGGATTAAATAACAATTAAACATTAATGAAACAACTAAAAATTAAGTAAACTAAATTATTTCACCTTTCATTTTGTTGAGTCAAACTTCTGCAGTGTTACATTTTAAAGGTTTTTCAAGCATAGGTAATTTTAAAAAATAATCTGGGTAAAAACAAGACCACTAACTTTATGAAACATCAAGTCAAAGAGATTATTGTAATTAGTAAGATAACATATGTATATGGTATGCTATAAAATGCCAAAATATATACAGCATCCAATATATCCAGCATCTAGATAGCATTCCAGTTTGTCAATGACCAAGGCAGACTGAGATTTTCAATGACAGGGCCCTGTTCCATCTGAGTTTTGCCCTCCCTTTAGAAATATTATCACAATCTGCAATCTCTATGAGTAGAATGAGGTAACTTAAAATCCCACAACAGACAAATTTGATTATTGCCATGTCTTCAGGGAGGACTTTTAAAGCAACGTGATCTGAATGATAAATTGTGTTGATGAAAATATTTCCTTGCTTGGAAGTATCTCTTTTCAAAAAAAGTATAAAATGGGCTCAAATTCAGGATAGCATCCCATAATTTTTATTTAATTATTATCAAAATTTTATTAAAGTACTCTATTTTTGGTGGAGTACAAGCCAAATAAGGATAAGTCATTATGCAAATGTAATACACTCTTGAAAGGTATTTTTTGATCCTTCAATATTTAGCTCTCTATCCTGTTATCAAAACTAATTTTGTACAGACACAAACGAACCAGGGAGAGGCAGGGTGTTCCTATTTTTTGCAGATGAGCTGTGCTTTTTTGTGCGTCTATTGAGAAGCCCCATCTCTTCTTCACTACAGAATTCTCTTGTCGCCAGTGTTTATAGTGCTCTTCAAATATTTCCCAACTTCTCTGGAAGCATATTTAACACTTGAGTTTTTCGGTAGCCTTCCAGACCAAAGTACATTTGTATGCACACATATGCCACAATCGTTGCCAAGGCAGAGAAACCAAAATCAGGAGAAATATTTTCAAAGAAACACTATCATCAGTGCCATTCATACTAAAGAAAATTTGTGCGATTTCTTTCTTTACTGGTAACATGGTCTTTTCTATAATGTGTTTTGCCAGCAGTTTCTGGTAGGAAAATATAATACTAAGAAGTGTTCGCTTACATTTAAAGAGCTAGAATGAGAGGTCTTTAAATTGGAAAAGTATATTGACTCTTCACTAATAGACTGACATAAACCTCCAATCTGAGATCTATGGCACCCTGACCACTTTGGAAATAGAAATAGAAGAACATAATAATTTTTCAGCTTAAGGACTGATTTAAGCTCCTCAGTACAGTACTGCTTATAGGAATAAACCTCTCTTCCTTTGGGAAGAAAGTAGCTGAGAATGGAAAAAAAATCACAGTATAAAAACAACTTTGAGAAATTCATTTAAAGCAATGATTCTTGAGTGAGCTGTCAAGATTCAGGTTCACCTTTTTTTCACAATTACTCTCTTCATTAGTGACTTGATATATCATGGTCACCTTTTAAAAATAGCTTTGTAAAAACGAAAATTGTCTCTGAGAAAATGATTGTACTTAGAATATAATCCTGTCATAATATCAGCATATATTTATAGATATGAATATTCTTAAAACCTCCAAGGACTCAGTCCAGCCAAATGTCCATTGGTTTTAAATACTTATAACTTCTGTGTTAATTTCCTGCTTCAGGTTAGGCTTTGCTTTAGAATACTTTCTAGGAACAATGGGCATTATTATCATGATTTCATTTTTATTGGTTCTTTAAGAATTTTGTATGTGTTTTGATTGTGAATACCTTCTTCTTCACTTTGCCCAGATCCATCCTAACCCACCCATTTTTTTAAACCCACTACAAAAATTTGTATTGCCTGTATAGAGTTGAATGTGTGGCCTTCTACTGGAGTCGGATAAACTTACTATAGACTACACTATTAAAGACAATTGATTTTCCCTCTCTGGGTTGCTAACTACTGCCAATAAACTTGGTTATTTTAAACATTTTTCATTAGTTAAAGACTGCATTTAAATGATTTTTTCATCAAGTAAGGAAAGTTTGGTCCAAAGATAAGTTGGTATTATGGCTTTTACAAGCAGAAATCTGGGAAACATTTAAAGGTTCCCTTTTCCAGCTTCAAAAATACTAGGTCTACTAGGAAACTCTTTAAAAGAGCAGCAAATCGCACAGACACAAAAGAACACAGTGTGTGATGCCTGCCACCTCTGTACAACCCTGAACACTTTGCTTGAATGGCTTAACAATAGCTTTCAATGACAGCAGGAATACTGAACAGATTTTTACAGACCCAAAATGGTGCTAGCAGGTAAAGGCCCAATTACACAGGAACAGAATCAGCACGCAAACCGGCTGGAGAGTAACGCTTCCCAATAGCAAAGAGCAAGAGCAGTCACCTCTGAGATAAAGTTGTGAAAGGCAAGCAAAGGTGACTGAGCATTTGAAAAATACATGCCAAGTCTGGAAAGGTAATGATGGGGCTGGGGAAACTTTTAATGGGGCTTCAAAGTCACCTTTCTCCTAGTTTTAAATTTAAAACAAGAGCTACTTTACACTGTTCATTTCTTTTAGAGCACCAGAGGTTACATTTTAAAATGACGACTTCAAGATTGTCCTGATTTTTTTTTCTTAAAATAAGTAAAAATCCTTTGACATCACAGAGTAAACCAACAAAGTTATCAAAGAATGGCATTGGTGGGAGTGGGGCACTATTAGTGTTGAGACCCCATTGGGGATCAGCACCAATAAGGGTCGATGGGCTCTGTCCAGATACCAACAGAGGCTGCTGCCTATGGCAGCTAGCAATTAAAGAAAAGAAAACAGGGACACACACACACACACACACACACACACACACACACACACACATACACACACACATGGAGAGAGAAAGAAAGAGAGGTTGAAGCAAAAACAAGGTCATGCAGTTTATTTTTTCTTACCCCCCTTTTATACCCAATAGAAGAAAGTTTTTCTAGTAGAATGAAAATTACCTCATAGCCATAAGTTACACAGCTTTTAAAGAAAGTTAGTATAAAAACATATTCTTCAATAACAGATTAAAATCACTACAGGTGAGAAAATTACAACAAGGTTATTGATTACAAATTTCTTATATGAAACGTATCATCTATGTTCCTTTCCATAAGCTTGGTGTGACCCCAAAACAGTAATTCTTTAGTCATTGATTAGCACAGTTTAAGCAAGCCAAATCTGTAGTAGCCATTTTCTCTCTAAGCTGGGTTGTAAACAATCTAAACTTAACAAGGAGAAAGTCATTTATCTTGGATGTTATTTTGAAGTTCTGATGGGCTAGGCTGCCTAATCCTCTGTTCTCTGTTCTTATATTCATAACAGAATTGTTCGCTCTTTATTATAAATGTATTATTTCCTGGTACACACTGAAAACCTGTTACTTCATCCCTAAATCATAAAATCAAGAAGCTCATGCCCAACCAAGAGTATATGCTTTTTTTATTATAAATTTGTCCCAAGCCTATTCTTCCTGTCGCTTCAATTATATGCTTGTAATACATGAATGCTCACTGAAGTGGACATTTCTGGTTTCTTTGGAGACTAGTTTATCATGTGATGTTTTCTGAAAAAAAAAACTGTCTTACGAGAAGATGTTTTTGTTGAAGCAGATATGTCATGGGAAAATGTGTTACTGAGAACAGACACAGTATTGACGAATCCAGGATTGATGATGTCTAGTTCATATTAGGAGAAAACATCTATTCTTAAATAAGCATGGTTTAGCTTAATAAACCAAAGGTCCTGAAATTATAGGAAGAAATCAGTCACTGACAGTAGAAAAATCATATCTTCCACTAGCCCCTAAAATTCCTCAGAAAGCAAATACCAAAATAAATAAAGTAAAAGAGATAATATATAATATAAATATATGTATATAATTAATAATAACATATATATATGTTATATATATAATTAAGTGAAGAGAGACTTTAAACAGAAAAATAATTATTAAAATAACATTATTTGTAGATAAAATGATGTATTTTTTCTTCATTTCTGTTTCTATATATTCTGTTTACTTAAATGAACATATTAATGTTTGATTTTATATTGGAAAATGCTTTAAATATGTTTGTAGTGCATTAGTAAAGTCAGGGCTAATTGTTATAAAATTTAGACATGGAGAATAGTTTTAAATCACTACATGTCTGTTGTCTCCAAGAAATGATTAGAGCTAGACTAGTCACTTATTTCTTGCACATGTTCAGTATATCTCTCTTTTTATCACAACAGTTTTTGCAAGTTCAAAGTTCCAGATACCCTTCTAAGGCAAGTACAGACTTGATCTCTGTATATAAGATTTCCTCAAGAAACTATTTTTCCCCATAATTGCCATGGAGAGCACTAAGTGAAGTGAGCATCTAGGTCTAGCCTTCCTCACAGGTTACCACAGAAATGAGCCAGTACAGCTGGGGAGGGCAGGGTCCTCCACCAAGATCCTGGAAACAAACAACAAACAAATAACAAATAAATTAAAATCAAATAAGAATTCTCTTCTTTCACGATCATTCATCTGTCTGTATTCTAATTTTCTAATGGAATACACTTAAGAATGTCAAATTACTCGTGAACCTATTCACATGCACTTTGTTTCCGGGACAAGTTTAGACTTGTCAAAATGCAAGCTTCTCATCAAGTATAATCTTCCTCAATTGAAGAGCTTTTCCATAAAGCCTACTTCTAATATTGATGTCCAGGTTATAGGAAGAATGGTATATAAACTCCTAGCTGAGAGGTATCATTCTTTGGTTAGGGATTGTCATCCCACATGTCTCTGTCGGATGTTGGCTCTTAATGCTCATTGTGCAGCAGGGTCTGTGAGTTAGTTTACTCACAGTCTGTTCTCTTTGATAAAAACAAGATTGCTATTCTTCCTCAGAGAATTTGATCATACCCATTTGAGTAGGGTAGGCATCTTATCTTCCTCTTACTACTACTTTAGATGTCACAAGTTATGGCAGGGACCATTGCCATCCTAGATGTGAGAGGTCTCTTAAGTAGAAGTCTATGACTGCTTTATTTGCAATGAACTTCCAACACTTTTAACATTCAGTTCACAGAAAAGCAGCTTAACTAGTGTCTATTACAGTGGTACACACAAACACACTACGCTATTGAGTTCTCCATATATGTATATAATCAAAAGAGGTAAAACTTGAAACTTCCTCTTCACTGTGGTCAAATGGTTTTCCTTTGGTTCTCTCCTGTCCTGTCTGGTTTTTGGTGATGATATTCTCTCTCTTGAATAACCAGCCTCATGACTCATTGCATTTATTTGGAAAGGGAGATATAGGAAGGAAAGAACAATACTAGATAGCCGAAGCAATTCCTTTTTCCCATAACACACACACACACACACACACACACACACACACACACACACAAATACAAATGGGATACTGTTGGGGATTGTTATTATGCACTAATTCAGATGATGATTTCTGTGTTCAGAGATCTGGTTGCTGTACAGATGCCAGCACTGTTACATATTGAACCATTGCCTGTATTGTGTTGTGTAAAGATGCTCCGCAATTATCTCTGATTTATCAATAATGAGCTGGTTCAGTCTATGATTTGGCAGAGGAGATAGAAAGGCTGGACTTCCAATTCCAGCCAAGGGGCACAGGTAGGGAGAGAAGTAATAGCAGGAATGTGAGGAAGATGGTGGAGAGACAATGAGGTTTGCCATTAGGTCATGATGAGAGAGCAGACGTGAGGATACACATGGGCCAGAGTAAGACAGAGCAATACTAAAATTGCTGGTAAAGGACATGTACTTGGGAAGTAGACAGCTTAGAGGGTTAGGATAGTTCAACATTTGCATCGATTTGTTGGGAGGCAGAACAGGAACAGATAAAGTTTCACCCCAAGTTGACTTCTGCAGGACAATGAGACAAGGAAAGATGATCGATGTGTAGAAAAGTAATCAAAAGCAATAATACTAGGATATTGGCTAAGTCAATCATTTAGATTACTGTACTCAATACTCTAATTAAATTCATTTTAGTATTTAGAACTAATTTCAGATGTCTGTTTATGATTTGTGGTTAGATGGTAGGGAATTTTATTAAGTCTTATGCAGTTCAGTAAGGCAGAATAAAAACACTGATCTTCCAAGCCAAGAGTCCAGGTTTAAGTAACATTTCAAACCCAAACTTTTGCATGCATTTTTCTTAACAGATAACCAGATCATAATTCAACCCTCTTCTGAAGTTAATGGTTTTATATAAACTTAAAGCCAAGGCAAGCTTAGGTCAGAACTGTTTGAGAATAGCGTGGTATAAATAAAAGACTGCTCCCAGATTTTGATGTTTGTGTTGGAAAAAAAAATCCTCAGCGAGAACTGGGCAAATGTTTAAATGCCTCTATCTAATTTAGCAAATTAAAAACTACACATGTTAATGATATTTACCTTTTTCATCGTTTTAGTGAAAGTGAATAAATGTCTCCTGTTGTTATGAAATTTGAATCTACTTCAGATCAATAATTTGAAACTATTAACTTAAATCACTGTGAAAAAAAATAACTGATTATTTCCCCCAAGAGTAACACAGTTAGAGCTCTTATGTCCAAATCACTCCTCAAAGCCTTGCTGTTATCCTTATGGACATTTGGTTCCCAATAACCATGAGAAACTCTCATTTAGAGAACTCATGTGAATACTAATTTCTTTCTCGTCCCTGTATTCCATTTACTTTACCACTTTGGAGCCTATTTTCTCTAGCATAAGCTCATGTGTGATCACGGTCATTTAACTTCAGTTGTTGATTGTGTGTTCTTACTGATTTATGTTAAGTTTTTGTGCACTAAATCACAGATATTTCCAAAAGTACTCTTTGTTATCATTTGGGTCACAGTCACACACTTGTGCTAAGGCAGGATTCATGAGCTTTTGTAAGTACAAATTCAGCTGAAGCATCTTTCAGCGTCTCACCTCATGCTTGCCACAAATTGAGCTTAATAATCTTTCTGCTTGGAGAAGGTTTCTTCAAATTAAAGTTGTTTGACTTTATTGAATTCATGTTATGACCAATCTATGCTTCTAAACTCAGTTTAGGTTTTACTTAAAAAGCAGTTGTTGACACTGTTTTGTGTCAATTGAAAGGGTATATACTGAAATAAACTATTTTTATTTCTAAAATGATTGTTAAAAATTCAATTCTACTTTAAGGAGTGTGTGTGTGTGTGTGTGTGTGTGTGTGTGTGTGTGTGTGTTGTATGTATGTGTGGGTATATGCATGTGCACGTGTGTATACAGGTAAAGGCGAGGGTTCAACATCAAGTGTTGTCCTTGATCATCTTATTTCCTGAGACAGTCTTTCATTTGCAGGAAATACATTTATTTTTCTAGTCTGAGGGTCCAGTAAGCTCTAGGAATCTACCTGGCTCCACCCCACTACCAAGACTGAGGTTACTAGTACACACTGCAAACTCAGCTTTTTCTGTGTGTTGTGGGGAATCGCAACTCAGGCCTTCATGCTCACATAGCAAGCATTTCATCAACCTCCCCCAACTCTTCTTTGAGTTCTTTGATAATGATCAACAGCTATAAATATAAGACAAATGTATAGTCATATAATTCATCTAATTAATGTTTATAAAGCATATTGATTATTCTATTCAAATATTATGTTTTTACTTTATTTGCCATTTAATTTTTAATAGCAGTTTTAAGTTAAATTAACATAAGTAAATTTATCAAATTTGTAAAAAACTATATGAAATTTATAATGAGCTTATCTACCTGGCAATTAGATCTCTTTAAAGTTTTGTATATTCTTTTTACTTTTAGAAAATTGTGCATAAAAATTATTTTATGACATTAATATCACTAAATAAAGTTTCCTTTGCTTGTCATTTTATCATTTGCTTCCTGCCATATTGGTATTTTGTGACTTTTAAAGTCATAACATAACTGATTTAGAATTTTTCTATTAAATACTCTATTATTGAAATATAACCTAATTTAACAACATTATATTTAAAATTTTAGGCATTCATTACTTTCATGGATTCTTGATTTTCCTATTCATTTACCTTCTCTTCTCACTCTGACCTGACAACTGAAACTTTTTTGCTTGCTCTGAAATAAGTTTCTTTTGCTTTCCCTTGTTTCATATTTCTGGGAATTTTCTTTTCATATTGTAAACTAGCCTTTTTAGTATATATAAATGAATCATTCAGGCTACGTTAACTGGGCCACTATGAACTGATCACAATGGTATACCAATAGGTATAAAGTCAGTCCTGACAGTGGCAGAATGAGCAAAAAATCTCTCTTGGTACCCATTTAAGTTTACCAACTCCATTTATGAAGGATTTGCTCTAGTGATCTAAATATCTAACCAAGTCTTATCTCTTAATGTCATCACATAAATAACTAGATGGCAATGTATCAGTTGTGGAGGACTCAAATATTTATCTCATTGAGTTCCACTCCTACCTCCCAACATTGATGTCTTTCTAACATACTAGGCATATTTTACATGTTTTGAATGTGTGATATCTAAAGATTCATACTAAAACTTAATGACCAATATATATTACAATGTTTGTCTCGAGATGGAGCTGCAGCTCAATGAAAAAATGCTTGCCCCTTGCTTGATCCAAGTACCATATAAGAAGATTAACTATGTGGGGCTTTCAGGAACTAATTAAGACTACAGAGGCTTCTCCTTTCTGAATGAGATCAAGGTCCTTGTAGAAAGGCTTCATTGTTTTACCATGTTGGAAGACAACATTGGTTTCTGTGAATGGTTCCAAATCAAGTTGAATCTTAGCTCTCACAAGACAACTAAACTTGCTGTACATTTAATCTTTGAATTCTGAACTTCCAAAACTGTGAAAAAAATTAACTAGCATTCTTTATGTATTTTCATTTCTTAGGTATGTTGTTATAAAAGCACAGGTAGACTAAGACAGCATTTACTCTATATTCCATTAGCCCCTGTAGTCTTTGTTCATTCCAACATTAACTAAAAAGCCTGAAAGTCTCATCTAAATATCTAAATCAGATGTGGGTCAGGATAGAGTTATGATTCATCTAAAGCAAACACACCCCCAGCTGTGAGCCTGCAAATTTAAACAAGTTATCTGTTGCCAAAATACAACAGTAGGGCAGACACTTGAATGCCAACAGGGAGAAATTGAAAGTGGTAACAAGTTCCAAGATAATCTGAAACACAGCAGGACATACAGTAAGTATTAAATTTTACAACTTGTAAATAATCACTATTGACTCATCCCGTGACTTCCAGACCTCTGGTTGGAAATAAGTTTCAGGCTCCATGTAGCACCTTCATGTGATTCCACTGAATGAAGCTTATATTGTGGCTCTTACTTATTTTAGTCAGATACTTGCAGTTCATCTGGGGTCACCTTGAACACTGTATGCTGCACTCATAGTATGGCCTTAATACATGGCTCAGATAAGCATTGACTGGTGAGTACTCTCAGTGATGACTACACACTTCTTGCAGCCTTCTGCCTGGTTCCTGTCTCAGAGGTTCCATTGTCACTATTCTTCTCAATCTAAGTAGAGTCATGTCCCCATTGTCCATGAGTTATAGTTGTTTGTAGAAATGAAATCATATAGATTAACCCCCTGTGACCACTATAGTGACAACTGCCAGAGTTCATGCCACACATGGGTCAGCTGCCTCCCAGCCAGGGATTACCAAGATGGACAGCAATGGAATACAGGGAATTAAAGCCTGGATCCAAGCAACAACTATCAATATCACACAAGCATCCATGCCTCTTCCTTTAAATTAAAATTATTCCGTCAGCCATGCCTTTGTACTCTGGGACCATAATGGTAATGGCATCCCTAGTGAACTTTTAAGTACCATCAGGGTGGTTGTGATTTGAATGTAAAATCTTTCCTATAGACCCATGTGGCTGAAAAGTCAACCCTAGCTGTTGGCAAAGTTTAAAGATGTGATGAAAACTTTAAAAAGTAGTGATTGTCTGGCAGAAAAAGCACATTGAGTGTGCTTTCGAAGAACATAGCTGATTAATCGATTATGGTATAGCCTCTCTTTTATAGCTTGCCAAAATATGGTATACTTCTGACACCATATTTTCTTCACCACCATCAACTAACCAGAGGTTACAATCTTAAAAGAAAACTGACTTGTGTTCTCTTAGTAAATGCCAATTGCCAATACGTCCTCAGACAGGGTTGCAAAGTCATGCCTGGCAATGATTTTACACCTACTATGTGTTCATATGTTCAACAGCCAGGCTTTGTCCAAAGAAACTATTTTATTGATGTCATGCACTACCTCTGTTTCTAACATGTTCTACAGTGAGCTCTGGACCTTGCAAAAGGGGGTTCAATATAGATGTCCAATATAGGGTTAAACATTCTGCAGTCTCTTACTCTATCCATATCTACTGCCAATAGAAACTCTCCTAGTGAGAGATGGCACAGGAACTAATCTATGGTTATAACAGGTTGTTAAGGGTTTGGTTAAAAGTATATCCATTTAGCAAAATAATAGTAGGAGGCTCTCCCTTAGTGCTTATGATTGGTTTAGCCATAGATTCTTAGCTTAATAATGGTGTGGAATTTACTTAGCTGATGGTAATATCAGCTTCAACAACTTGATACCTATATGAGTTATCACACTGAGTACATCTTGTAGCCAGTCTTGTACCCTCACCCTGTTGGTTGTCTAAGATCTTTCTGACATGGAAAAAGTGAATCTGCTTATATTTTTTCTTCCAATAATTTCTCCTGTGTAAATGTTTTCCATTGCACACCGTGTATTTCTCTGCATATCAGCCCTTGCTAGCACCATTAGAGAAATGAATTTACTATTAGAAGATTGTGGAGAAAGTGGGATAAGAAAAAACTATGAGTTATAAATCCTGAATAGTATTTTATTTACACTTTGCTATATAAAAGTTTATTTTATAACAAGTTGGAACACACAATTTATAACATGGCTGTCTTTTAAACAGTGGTTTTGGTAAGCATGTTAGTGCTTAATCAACTAAAAGAAATCTATGGCATAGGAACTCTATAATTTTTTAAGGAGGATGAAAAATCCTATAATATCTATACTACAAAAAGTATACTATTTGTCAGTTGCTTTATTATAAAGATTATAATGAATATTTAGTCATTATTAAAAACTTGCAAAATAGTTATATTTTGAATAGGTATATAGTATTAGAAACTTAGTATCATTTTACTGTCTTTGAGTGCATTAATGGTGTCTCCACCAACGTGACAGGCACTGCAGAGAAATAATTTCAAAGGAAAGAAGACTTATTTTGTTTCTGAAATTATATTAAATGCCTTACTTTAGGTTAAAATTGAGTGATTTCATGTTTTAATACCATTGTCTTATACAGCTAATTCAGTCACTCACAGAAATAATAACGTGAAATCAGCAAAATTAACAGATACTTATTTGGAATATTTAATTTACTTCTAGACTTCTTTACCTTTTTTAATATTTTCTGAAATCAGGAGGATATTCATTTATCACCCATAATATTCAGAACTTCTGACTTCAAAAGTAACCAACCAAGCAAAGAACATACCTTTCGACATTTAAACATGTAACATCTTACTTTATACAACACATTCGTTCCAGATGCTTTAAGCTTTATTAAATATTCTCTCAACTTCTTAAATTATCCTTTCCCTGTGCAAACTCAGCAGTATGCAGATTGAGGAAGGTATGATAATTAAATTTTCATGCAAAATTTCCAAATTTATTTAGTTCTGCAGATTGCTAGTAACTCATTTGAAGTTATAGTTAAAGTAAACTCTGTTTGAAATATAAGCAAGCTTTTATTTCTCACAGTAATTTAAGCTTGCAGGACTTTAATTATAACAATGCAAATGAATTACTCAAGGCTCTCTGGAGAATAGAATCAGTAGAATATATGCTATATGTCTCTGGATATATACACATATTAAGTAGTAAATGTAAGATAATCAGCAATGGCTTCTGTTGTATAGAGACAAAAGTAATTTGGAAAGTTAAAAGAATATTTGCTAAATTAGTTTGACACATCTGGGATGAATTAGTTATATAAAGTAAGATGTTACATGCTTAAAATGTCAAATGATATGCTTGTTGCTTGGTTGCTTACTTTAGAAATAAGAAATTCTGAGTATTATGGATGATAAATGCATATCTTCTCAATTTCAGAAAAAAATAGAAAAAGGACTTTTAGACTTTTAGAAATCTTGGTAATCTAAAAATGCCTATCAGCATAATAGAGACATAAATAAATGGATAGCAGCTAGGGCTAAGAAAATAGAAGACAGAACCATCCCTTTTCAACAATGCACTCCTAGACTCTTTCTGAAGAGTGTAAATATGCATGTTCACAGTGAAAGAATTATGAAGCTGAAGTCTGATATCCTTGAATGACATAAACTGCAATAGTTACAAACATTCAGGAAGAGGTGTGTAGACCTTTTATAAACTGATTTGCACTTTTTCTATTTTTATGCCATAGAGGCTCCAACCCCATAGAATAGTGCCTCTAAATCCCAGATTCAGTATATTCTCCATAGTTAGTGAACGCTTCTTTGGAAATACCCAAACAGACACACAAAGGCACACTTCACAAGTCCTTGGCACATCTTGTTCCAATCAAATATTCAGTTAAGACCAAGTATCACAGTACATAACAGAGAATATAAAAGTTTAATGAAAATGGAGGAAATGTGATAAGGATTGACAACATGCATATATTCTAAGTCATGTTTGTGTTATTTGGGGTTTCTCCGAGGAAAGAATACAAGAAAGGAGAGGAGATTTATTTTGCCTCACATGTTTCAGATATCCAGTTTATGGTTAGCTTCATGCATTATTTTGACCTTTGCTGAGGCAGAATACACAGCAGAGAGAAATTCATTAAAAATCTATATTGAAACAAATCTAAAATTTTAAAGATATGAATAAATTTTTAGGTATATCAATCCTATCAGAACTAAATCAGGATATAATAAATATCTTAAATAGGTCTAAAATATCAAGAGATGTAAACAATATTTTTTGTTAACTATCCTAACCCAGGTTCAGAAAATTGGACAAAGAACTCTCCAGATGCCCAAAGAACTAAAACCAGTTCTTCTCAAACTTTTCCACAAAAGATGAAAAGAGGGAACATTTATAAATTATTTTTATGAAGCAAACAATACTCTGATACTGAAATACAAAATACACATTCAAAACAAAGTCTAAAGAATATCCTTATTCTAATTTTGAAAATGGAAAGGTATAAAAAAATGAAGAAGAATGAAAACCATAAAAATAAATTTTATTTATCATTTAAAATATAAAAACAAACAAGCAAACAAACAAATAAATAAATAAATAAATACAATTTCAAGTGAATTAAAGTTGATACAAGCTGGAAAGTGAGAAAACAGTTTCTTTATTGACAAATAATATGACAATGTCTATGAGTGACCTGAAAAGTTCCACATGGAAACTCTTCCAGATGATAAACACTTTCAGCAAAGAAGCTGGACACATTAACTCACAAAAATCAGTAATCTTCCTACATATGTATGACAAATAGTCTGAGAATAAATCAGGGATGAAAAAACTTTATTACAATAGTCTCAAATAATAGAAAATATCTTGGAGTAATTCTAACCAAATAAGAGAAATACTTTTATATTAAAAACATTGACTTATTGAAAAGAGAAACTGATAAACATATCAGAAAAGAATCTCCTATGCTTATGTATCAGTAGGATTAACATAGTACAAATGGTTGTCCTACCTAAAGCCATCTACATATTTAATGAAATTCCCATCAGAATTTCAATACAATTCTTTACAAACCATTACAGAAAAATTTTTCACCTCCAAATGGAAACACACACACACACACACACACACACACACACACACACACACACACACAGTATAGCTTAAGAAACTTTGAACAAGAAAACAACTGTGGGAGGTCTCATCAGTCTTCGTCTCAGGTTATACCACAAAGCTATGGTAATAAAACCAACATATTGATCAATAGAAAAGCATTAAAGACCAAGAAATAGATCCACACATTTATGGACACCTGATTCTTTTATGAAGAAGCTAGAAATATGCACTAGAAAACAGATAGCATCTTGAACAAATGGTGCTGTTTGACATAGGATAACTACATGTAGACAAATCCAAACAGACATATTTATCACTTCGCACAAAGCACAACACTAAATAAATCAAAGACCTCAACATAAAACCAGTACACTGAACCTGATAGATAAGAAAGTGGGAAGAAGTCTTGAACTGATTGGCACAGAAAAAGACTCTCTGTATAGAACACGGTTGGCATGGGCACTAAGATCAACAATTAATCAGCAGGACTGTAGAGCTTCTTATGGGAGGGATGTTGTCATTCAGATGGAGCAGCACCTACAGAATGGTAACAATCTTTTATCAGCTACAAATCCAATAGGGGAGTTATATCACACACACACACACACACACACACACACACAGAGAGAGAGAGAGAGAGAGAGAGAGAGAGAGAGAGAGAGAGAGAGAGAGAGAGAGAGAGAGAGAAATTGAGGCAGAGATATGTGTGTGTGTCAAAGGCGTAGGTATCCGGAAAACAGATAACTCAATTAAAATGGGATACCGATCTAAATAGAGAATTCTCAATAGAAAAAGAAAACACAAATGGATGAGAAACATTTAAAGAAATGTTCAACATCCTTGCTCAGCAGGGAAGTGCAAATCAAAACTACTTTGAGCTTTCATCTTACACCTGTCAGAATGGCTAAGACCAATTCAACAAATGAAGCTCGTGCTGAAGATGATTTGGAGTAAGGGAAATACTTATCCATTACTGGTGATGCTACCAACTTATACAGCCATTATAGAAGTCTGTGTAGCAGTTCTTCGGGAAGGTGGGAAGTTCCTTTTCTCACAATATATTTTTAAATTTCATCCTATTTCTTATTTTTATTTTATTTTATTCATATTTTGCCTCCCTTTACCAGACAGGATATTTGAATATATATTATGACTTCTAATTTGTTTTTTATGGGATTCTGAGGATATAAATGAGTGGGTGTCTGAGTCTCTTCTGTTTCTTGAGCCTATTCTTGGGCTGGTTTTCTGTTTGTCTTATTCCAATGGATTTGTTTTGTTTTTCTTATGATTTTACTTTTTAAAAATGTTATTTTTTAGAAACTTGTTTTCTAATGAGAGATGGAAAGGAGGTTGATCCATGGGAAGGGAAGTGGAAAGGAACTGGGATTGTAAGAGGAAGGAGAAACTGTAATACTATGTAAGAAAAAAAGGCGATTTCTACTAAAAGAAGGGAAAAGGCTTAGCAAGAAATATAATTTCTAACAGAAGTCTCAATACTTTTTTCTCTTCCAGGTACCCAGCCAAGTTCATAATTTATTGTAGATAATCTTTAATCCCAGATAAATTGTTTTGAGGGAAAAAAGTAAATCCTTG
Organism: Rhabdomys pumilio; assembly: GCA_030674055.1. Lineage (NCBI taxonomy): Eukaryota > Metazoa > Chordata > Mammalia > Rodentia > Muridae > Rhabdomys > Rhabdomys pumilio. The sequence goes on along the minus strand of JANHMN010000032.1, from coordinate 61,032 downwards.
GGGGACGGACTACACACATAAGTCATCCTTAGTTTTACTCAAGAATATCCTGTTATAATTCTTTTCTGAATTGTTTTCTATGCTTTCTAAAGGTCCTTGTCTTCTTCTTCTTCTTCTTCTTCTTCTTCTTCTTCTTCTTCTTCTTCTTCTTCTTCTTCTTCTTCTTCTTCTTCTTCTTCTTCTTCTTCCCCTTCCCCTTCCCCTTCCCCTTCCCCTTCCCCTTCCCCTT
>JANHMN010000032.1:34126-60703 GCA_030674055.1 Rhabdomys pumilio | reverse complement strand
AATCTGAAAGAATGGGAGGAAACAAGACCTAGTCTATGATTTTATAAATATGCAGAGCTATCATGAAAGTAAATCTTAAAACACTAAACCTTAAAACTGGAAGGAGAAATCTTAAAAAACTTGAAGGAGAAAACCAAATCTTGAAAGTTTTGTCTGATAGTCACACACATGCCTGGGACTTACACACTGATACAATCACACATACCAAATAAATGAATGAATGGATGAATGAATGAACAAATAAAATATATAGATGAATGAATAAATAAACAAATATTAGAATGTTAACACTGAAAAGTTCTATAGCAACAAGGATTCACTATAAAGCATAATCAATTATTTATAGGAAGCATTTATAGTAAGTACTGCCCCAATACCCTCTTGAAGTCATGCTTCTAACTCCAACTCTCATCTCTCTTGCTTTTCCTGCACAATATTGTCCTAAGGTCACATGATTAAAGCTAGGAAAATGAAATCTTGTTTCTGTGATGGAAATGTTGATGGATATGTTCCTTGCAGTGACCGGTGACCTGAAATTTCACATTAGCTCCACAGCTAATAATACCCTGCTCTGGAAACAGAATTCTTTTCAAAGGACTCTTTGAAGGCCACATGTATTACTTTTTAATGCTTCTCAGCCTTTCAGTTCTCTCTTGACAATAACTGTAATATAAAAATATAGATTTTACAAACAAAAGCAGAAGCTTAGACTCATTTTTTCCTTTGTATTAGTTCTGTCAGATACTTGATGTGCGCGATAGGGAAAAAGCTATGCATTTTTTTGTACAATCTATTAGCTCAGTCTATCTACTCAGCAGCTTTTATTACTCCATGGGCATGTAGCTCCATAGCATGAAAGGTGAGTCTAATATTTCATCATAATGTAAGATCATATTTTTTTAAATCATCGCAAGAAACCGCTTGAGGCTGAGAGATGGGAGAATTAAGAATCAGAGGTTGTAGAATTTTATTCCACAACATCTTGGGCCTTGGAAACTGTATCTTTCCATTCTTGTTACTGGTTTTTTTATTTTTGTCTTATTAAGGCTTTATTCATCTATACACCAATTAATTTAGGTATATTTTCTACAAGCATTAATTAAGCATGTTGTGTGTAATAAGTTTCCTCTGTATAGTGCAAAAAAGAGAAGGAGGCAAAGAATTAATCCCAAACAGTTCAACTGATCATTTGTAGGACAAAAAGTGAAAAACATCTAAAGAATCCCATTACAATCACAAAACTGACCTTGGAAGAAGAAGAAGAGGAAATTGTTTTTTCACAAAGAAACCACAGAAGTTTCTTTTTGCTTATGATCAGTTGTCAATGACACAAGTATCTGATAGTATAGATAATTAAAGTAATGTCAGGGAACTGTTAAAAATAATGTTGGGAGTTGAGCAGATGGCTCAGTGGTTAAAGAGCTTGCCAACCAAATGTTAGTACTGAACTTTGAATCCTAGAACCCAAGCCCGTGATGGGTAAATACAATGGACAGCCTATAACTAGAAGATCCCTGGAGCACACTGACAAGTCAGACTAACTATACCAGCAAGATCTGGGTTCAACTGAGAGACCCTGTCTCATTGAGTAAGACGAAGAGTGATTAAGAAAGATTCCTACATCAACTTTAGTCATCTGCAAATGCACACACATATGCATACTCACCCACACACATGTGCCTCCCACATACAAATATGTATAAACATGTGCATGGCACATTAAAAATAGTGTACTAGAAGCTTCAATAGTAATATTAAAGTAAAATTAATTTCATTAATTATTATATAAAAACAAGTTTTAAAAGTATCATCATAAAGTAAATCCAACACACAGGTTTCTCTATGTCTCAAGCTCTGTTTATTTCCAATTTAATACAGATTTGCGGATAGTTTTTTAAACAGAGAATTCTCAGCATAGAAATCTCAAATGGCCTAGAAGAACTTAAAAGAAATGCTCAATATCCTTAGTCATCAGAGAAATGCAAATCAAAACATCACTGAGATTCCACCTCACATCAATCAGAAGGGCTAAGATCAAAACCTCAAGCATCAGCACATGCTGGCGAGAATGTGGAAAAAGGGGAAAACATTTCCATTGCTGGTGGGATTGCAAATTTATTCAACCACTCTGGTAATCAATATGGCAGTCTCTCAGAAAATTGGAAATAATTCTACATGAAGACCAGCTATACCTCTCCTGGCCATATACCCAGAAGATGCTTCACCATAACCTAAAGACATGTGTTCAACTTTATTCATAGCAGCTTTATTTGTAATAGCCAGAAACTGGAAACACCCCAAATGACTCTCAACCAAAGAATGAATACAGAAAATGTAGTTCATTTATACAAGGGAATACTGAAGAGAAGGGATAGGGGATGGGGTCAGTCTGTGGAGGGGGACTGAGAGTGGGGCAGCCTTTGATGTAAAGAAATAAAAAATTTAAAGAAGAGTCACACTTACATTTAACAATGTAAATTATTTTACAATAATTATAACAATAATTATTGTAATAACAATAAATATAAACAATGTAAAATATTTAAATATTTCTAAATATCATTATAAATTTTAAGACAGAGGAAAATTAAGGGTTTCTGCTAACAGGAGCGTCATGAGTTATCATCAGAGAGCGAATTCCTCTGGGATGATTTAAAGAAGAAACAAGGTTTGTGCAGACGGTGGTATCTGAAGTTCACATTAATTTTTCTCCTTTTTCTTAATTGTGTCTATATAGCATTTCTCCTAAACATCATTGTGTGGAAACAGAAACTTTAAGTCTTTGTGTCTACCTGTAGTTTCTTAAATTAAGAGACTAACTTGGCCAGTTGGTCTGACATCTTGTCAAGCTCACATTATTGACTGAGGAGGACACATAGACATACTAGCTTATTTAGTAGTCACTCATTGTTTTGTATGTTTTTTTCAGAAATGAAAGCAAATATACTCTTAACCATATAGTTCTACATGAAAAGACAACAAGTAAGGCTAACATTTCTTCATTTGTCTATGTTATACCAATATTCAAATTACCTTTAGAGGTCTTGGAACCAAGTTTATCCATGTAAGTTATGTTACTGTGTCTGCCACGTTTTTCCCTCAAAAAAATTTTACTATTTTTATTTTATTTTTATTGTCATACATCCTATACAAATAAAGAATTGAGATAAGAAAGCTTTTTTGCATAGAAAAATAGGGAGGAACCACTCAGTTGTATATTATGCAAGAAAGTAGATCATGAAGAAGAGATCCTACACTTGAGGGATTATACACTTCAAGGAGATGATGACTTCATCCTCACTAAATTGCACAATATACACACAAACTTATAAATCTGATAATACAATAGAACCCAGCTAGCTAGCTGACTCTGGCAGTTCTTTTTAGTTAACCTGTATGTTTTATTTTTTCCGTGACATTTTAACTAATTTTTGTTTTAATAAAAATCAATATTGGCTTTAATTTAGAATTGGAAAGCTGGAGATGGGATGATGCTGTCCCAGACAGGAAATAGGAACAAAATGGTTGTTGGTGAAGATGCCATCTCATGTATCTATCTATCAGAAGCTCAAATAAGGTACAATGATATATTGTAGGCAGTGGAACAAAGTGAGTAAGTGAACCTCATACTGAGGTAGGAGATGCCTGTGCACTGTTATATCTAGGGACATATTAGGATGGATGCATCTTAATTTGAATGTATTTACCTTAGCCATCATAATTTAAAAAAACCAAATGTTAAATGGGTCTGTGTTTTATAGTTCATTATTAAACAAGCTAGGGACACACAGTTATTCAATTTCGTTGTTGTTGTTTATTTACTTGGATAAGCTTTTGTGTAACTCAGCTGTAGAAGCAGTCACAGAAGCATTTATGCAGATAGTGCCTCATGCAATTATGCAAATTTTTCTTTATATTTATCTGGTCTCTAATGCTGTCACGTATCAGCCCTTGCTTTCTGGCTTTATGTAAACCCGCTTTTTTATGCCCTGTAGTTAATTTAATGCACTAGCCATCTTATTCGTTTCTTCATGGGAAACAGCTAAACTGGGTTGCTTTTCCATTCTATATTAACAGATTGAACGTCTTCCTTCATAGCCACATAGAGTTGTCAGGGATGTGAATCACTTAAAGAAATAATTAATCTCACCTTGGGCATACATAGTCCATGGAATATTGGTCTCAACTGCTGAGCTGCTATTTCCTGTTCAAGGCTGCTGGGGAAGGCACGGTGACTTTTCTTCACAGTGTTGTTCCTCATAGGTAGCCCATGCTCCAGTGGAATGACATCACACATGGGCAATGTAACTTGAAATAATTGGTTTATAACCAAAGAGAAAGATAGAGGCAGGGGAGAAGAAAGGCAGAAAGAGTAGGAGCTGGGACAGAACGTTGGAAGGAGGATGGTGAGGAGAGGAGAGGAGAGGAGAGGAGAGGAGAGGAGAGGAGAGGAGAGGAGAGGAGAGGAGAGGAGAGGACAGGAGAGGAGATAGAAAGGTAGAGGCTAGATACAATTGAAGTATGCTGTAGTTAAACAGATAGCTCAGCAGTTAAAAGTGTACATTGCTCTTGCAGAGGATGAGTCCACTTCCCAGCACCCACATAGAGATAGCTCATGACCTCTTACAACTTCAGCTACAGGGAATCTAAAGACTGTGGCCTCCAAAGTGGTCTTCACTCATGGGCACATACACATACACAGATACAGAAAACTAAAAATAGTGAAAAAATAAATAATTAAATATTTGAAAATGTATTGCTTTAGAAGCTTTTAAATGTAAAGTAATTGAAAGCTTAGTTTGATTGTTTTAGGGATGGGAGAGTTGTTTATTTCTTTTTGGTGTTAGGTTTTAATTTGGGTTCATGTCACCTTTCTTATTGGGTTTCTCAAGAGGATTGATGTCTCTTCTTTTGACACATTTACAGACATTTGACCATTTCAAAGTCTATTTTTTCCCAAGAGCATGAATAACACTGCTTATGACTTGAACTGATTTTAATTGTTTATATTTTTCATGTCTTCCCACCTCCAGATGAATTTTAAGATGATTTATTACCATGCCAATATTGCTACTTACCAGAAGCGTCAGTAAATTAACAGTTTAGATGGTTTTTCTCTTCTTTCCCACACACTCAAGTACACACACACACACACACACACACACACACATACACACACACACACACACACACACATTTATATACACATGTATACATTTATAAACATATTTCAAAATATGGATTTATGCATTCTATTAATTTAATATCAACTATGTACTTATTGAATACCAAAGACAATCTTATGAAGAAAGGGAGAGAAACAGATTAAAAAGAGAAAAGATGTGTACACACACACACACACACACACACACACACACACATTTATATACACATGTATACATTTATAAACATATTTCAAAATATGGATTTATGCATTCTATTAATTTAATATCAACTATGTACTTATTGAATACCAAAGACAATCTTATGAAGAAAAAACTACAAAGTGAAAACAACTGCCTTTTCCTGATTTAAATTGCCTACCCAGATAACTAAAACTAAAAATAGCATTGACAAAATGACCTAAGACATCATCCACTACTGGGAATTTTAAATGTGTGTGTGTGTGTGTGTGTGTGTCTGTCTGTCTGTCTGTCTCTGTGTGTGTGTGTGTGTGTATCTGTGTGTCTCTGTGTCTCTCTGTGTGTGTATGTGTGTGTATGTGTGTGTATTGGTGTGTAATTGTGTCTGTAACTAAAATAAGATAACTTCTTCACAATCCTACATTCTATATTATTCTATTTATCAATATCATAAAGTAAAATTCTCTAAAAATGTAGTTTTTAAAACTTGAATGTACAATTATACCATATTGGCAATTAAACACCTAGAAACCTACTCCATTTAAAATTTAAACAACAGAACTGCTGGTTTTATTTAAAGAAAACTATTTTGGATGTCTACTGTATTATGAAAGGTAACATCTTTATTTAAAGCACAATTAACTGACTATTTTGCACAATTAGTATTTTAAGTTACTAAACAATTACAAGAACTCTATAGCAAGAAATTGGTAATGTAGGAATAAGGAAAGTTGGCTAAAAGTCACTATATCTATTTATAAAAGAGCTAAATCACAATTGTCAGGGACTCTGACAAGTATGTGGTCTTACTATCACACATGCCCAAGGCCCGCCTCTTGCCTGCCCACTGCCTGCCCACGGAAGCTCACACAAGGGAAGTGTCATGGCAGGGAACTCTTACCACGACACAGATCAAACTGCTTGATGTCTGAAAGCTAACCTGCTAAAGACTAGGGATTTGTGTGGAATTCATGTTATTAAGAAATGTATTTAAGTTTTAGAAAGTTCTTTTTAAAATATCAATACTCAAACCCACTTCACAACTGAGCTAAGTTTAATCAGAAAACTATACATTGAGGATGCGTCTTGATTTTGCCTTTATTCATTTTCTCATTTTGTCTAACATTTTTCCTTCTTATTTTTCTTTTCAAGTATAATACATTTGTGTGTGTGTGTGTGTTGTGTTCATCCTGTATTGTATACATGTGTATGTGTGCTCATGTATGTGTGGATGTATATATCTGTGTATATATATGCATGTATATGTCTAAGTGTGGAGGTTCAAAATTAATATGTGCCTAAACTCATTCCTCTTCAACTTATATGCTATAAGGCAAGGTCTCTCAGTGAGCTTTCATCTTGCTGTTTGAGCTATTCTGACTACCTAATTTTCGAAGGAATCCTTGTCCCATTCTCTTGAGTGTTGAGATCCAATTATTCTGGCTTTTACAGAGTTCTGGAGACCCAAACTCCAGTCTTCAAGCACTGTATTCCTAGAGAAATACCCCAACTCAAGACTGTCCCACTATAAAAATAAGGGTTTGTATGTTCAACTTAAATGGAAGAATGAATGGAAGATTGAATTATTTTGAAAAGAGACAAATGAGTCCCCCCACCCCCCAAAAAAGTGAGTCGTGATTATCTCTGGTGAACCTGACAGGTGGGTTAGGTAGACATATGCAAATAGAGGGAACAGGGAAAGCTAATGTGTGTTTGCTAGTGAGGAGCATGTACAGGCTTGCTCCTTGCTTTCTTCACTTAATCTTGATTAAGTTGCTTATCTTTCAGAATACTAACAACACTACCACTAACACTGCTGCCACAGCCCAGTGAGAAGTTGGTTCATTTTAGTTTCATTATTACAAGAGTCCCAGATACCATAAAATTTATACATGGTGTGGTGAGGCTCTTGCCTGCCTCTAATTGTACATTCAAAACCAGTAAAGTAAATCTCTGGGTCGACTAACCTCAATGGAAATTAAGATGGTGCCAGAAACTATTGAATCAGGAAAATTTTATGAAATATGGTTGCAAAGAAGTGTCACATAGGTTCAGAGAACTCAAATAGAGCAGGGGAGAATTTGATAAGGTAGGACAGAAGCACATCGGTAGGTGATTTTTGTTTAACTCCTCAAGCCACAGGAACCAGAGTATCCTGAAACTATGCTTGGTCTTGCTACACCCACAACTTTGGACTAGCAGCAAAAAAAAAACAAAAAAAAAAAAAAACAAAAAAAAAACTTTTCAATCCATGAGCCCACACATTAACCAATCTCCTCCATTAATCTCAGTTTGTACAAACAAATTTGAAAATTATAGGGTTTGTGTTTGTGAAAATTTGACCTTCTTATCCCTCCTCTAGAACACAGTCCAGTTACTACTCCACAGTTCGAGGCCTCAAGGGACTCCAAAGAAATACCTTGATTCGATCCTTGTTATTGTTTTTATTTCAGATATATTGAAGATCACACATGAGACATAAATATTGACTCTGTCATTTTAATTTTATTTTGCATGCTGGGTAAATATTTATATGTATACACACACACACACACACACACACACACACACACACATTGTTTGCTTGAGAAAAGGTGGTCTCATGGTACGTCCTTGCCTGATTTGAGCTCACTCTATAATCTGGCCTGGTCTCTACAATAATCCGACGGCCTGTGGCACTTGAGAGTTTGTGTGCCAAAATGTCTCATCTTGGACTCATGATGATTTTTGGCCACTGTGAAAACTTAAAACTACTTTTGGTACCCAATAACATCTCTGAATAACCAATGACAAATTTCTTAAAAGAAGAGAGACAGTACAAAGAATTGGAATTTGACCTTTGAATAGAATCACATCCTAGAATTTATATGATTCAATTTTTTCTGTATTTTGTATCTTAACCATAAACTTATACATGTATACACATACATATACTTCTCGACATAGTACTTTTACGTTAAAATATAAACAGAATATGTTCAAGGTAACAACCATTTTGGAAACTACCTAGTCTAGTTTGCATTTTTCACACACATGCAAAAATTATCACGATTCAGAAGTGACATAAACTAGCAACAGAATAAAATGTTTATTAAGGTCATGAAATGGCAGCTGTACAAATGTCAGTGTTAATTGCCCAAAGAGTTGAATACAGATTTTCGTGTTTTAATCATTTACTTATATAGAGAACTGGCTGCATTCTTTTCTTATTTTTCCTGAAAGTAATTCTAGGAATTTGAACCACTATGGAAAATTTGTCTGGAAATTAAAGAAGTCAAATTCCTGGCCATGAAGAATATACGATGAAGCTGAATTGGAAACGGTATACATATATACATAGACGTATAGACACAGAATAGTCTCATAAAAGAAATAAGATTCCATGTGCATAATCAATTAGAATTGAAAACTGTTCACTGTTTTTAACATGGCTTAGAAAATAGACTGTCACACCTATTGACAATTATCACATGTGATTCTGTTGGTTCTCAATCCAAATGTCACTTTAAAGAGCTGAAGATCCTCCTATCTCAAAACACTCTCCTCCTCAAATATCCCTGAGAATACTTACTGACAATTAGGTGAATTGAATGATGATTCTTTTAATATTGCCATTGAGGGCTCTACAGGAAAAGGCATGTTTCTTCTTGGAAGTGTTGCATGGGATATAGGGCACTGGAAATGACGTAAGCACTGCTGCCTATGGCTGCATTGCAGCTCTGGGTGCTACAGCCACTGCTCCCATCACCCCTGTTGCCTTTTCTGCCTGTCAGGGAGTTACCCAGCAGGTATAGTATTTCTTAGAGGTGTGCCATCCAAGCCTTCATATTCTTTGACTTAATATTCTGCTAGACTAGGAAGGAGACACCTTTTTATTTTAAATGATGCCTAGATTGTTCTAAGCAAAGTCTCTCAGTTATATTACAGCTCATTGCTTGAAAGAGTTTGGAAGTCATGTGACTTATCCCTAATTGCTTCTTTACAATTCAAACAACTTGTGGGTTTTTTCTGCATTAGTTTGTTGTCATCTATTCCTTTTGTCTCTGTCTTCTTATCTAAGAATTTTAACTACTCAGTGAATAATAAAAAGTAAAGAATAGATTCATTCTTAATATATGACAGGTAAAAGTCTCATTCACCCTGCTAGTAATAAGGATGAAATGTGGACACATGCCCCCTGACTTTAATTTTAATTCAGTCTCTACAACTGCATATCATTTAAGGCATTCATGTCAAATTATGGGTATTCTTGAGAAATATTTTGACATATAAATAATGATGAATTATTGAAATGCAATTTCTTCCCTAAATAATTAAGCATTTTATTCACAAAGAAATTTCACTGATTTTTCAATTAGCAAATATTAAGCACCTGTTTTATACAAAATTCATTACATCTGAATAAGAGGCTGGAAAGAAGATTCAAGTAACCAAGAATTGCCTCACATTGACAAGGATGCAAACACTCTCAGCCCAAGTTGCCAAAAGGATCCACCTGTTTCTTGATGTCTTTTCTTCTGCCATTAAGACTCTCTGCCATACTATGCACAATTCCACAGTCTAGGAAATATAACTTGAGGCTTGTAGATTGGAACCAGAGATTATTTTCTTTTTAGTCCTAACACAGACAATTCATATAGTACATTCAAACTGCTTTCTTAGAAAATGAAACATACAGTTAATTAAATATGACTTTGTCAGGATTATGAATAAGACTCAAGATCCATTCCTATGATCCCAGAGTCAGGAGATTTAAGAAATGTTCTTAAAATTTATGAAGTGCTCTATATCTGAGTTTGAAATGAGAAAATCACTCATCTTAGAGAAAGCATATTAGATCTACATGAGTCATAGAAAATGTAATTATTTCATCAGATATCAGAGCATTTAAGTCTTACTGCATTGCCAATAAAATAGATTGTTTCATGTGAAATATGTAGTCAACTGAAGCACCTTTATGGAGGATAGATATTGTTTTCTTAATGCCCTCAAAAAAGATTATATTTTATATTTGAGATTTTTCAGTTTATAAGATCAAGGCTTTTATATTATACATTATTTTGCATCTGCCTAGAGGTTTGTTAGTGAAATGCCCAAATGAAAGTCCATTAGTTTTTGGCAACATAATGTCTTTTAACCACTATTGACACGAAATACACAGGACTCATTTTAAAGGAAATAAATAAGAGATATTTAGAATAAATTTGAGTGACCTTGTCCCTGGAACACAGAATTAAGTTACTTGAGATCCCATGTCACAATATAGAAGTAGTTTTTAATGGGTTTTATAGGAAAGGAATAAAAAAATTATAAATTAAAACATTTTAAAAATACGTGGGTAGAAACTTTAAGCGGACAGTTACAGCAGGCAGAAAAATCTTAACAATGGACACCAGTTGCCTGATGACATTCATAGTCCTTCCATTGGTAGAGGACAGGGTTTTGTTGATACATTCCGAAGACATTTATTTTATCATCAGAATGCTGGGTTTATTACAGACATAGATAAAGAGCAACAATGTGAAAGTTTAAGATATCGCAAAAGAAACTGTAACTGCCCTATCCATAAGCAGCAATCCCAAATTCTGTGTAGTCATTGAAGTTTGTGTCAGTCGGTCAGCCTATGCACACAGCTCTTTTTCTACTTTTTTTTAAAATTATTATTCTAAATGGGAAACGAAGACTATCCTTTGTCTCATTGGTTTATATTAGCTTTTTTAATGTATTTGTTTATATGTTTTGCCAAAATAATGACATGCAGATGGAATTGTTATCAGACAGTTCAGTGGACTGTGAGAATGACTAGAATCCTGCACAAATCTTTAGGATGGGAAAGGGAGAGACATGTTATATTTCTTCCAGGGTGATATTTGCCAAAGCTTCCAGATAAAGCTAGATGGAAAACCAGGATAGTTGACTTACTACAAACATTGGATCAGTGTTGCTTTGTAGTGTGCGCATGTGTGGGTCCTATTGGGTTGATGTGTGGGTCCCATGTCTGTCTGCTGCCCCCCACACCACCCCCCCAAGCCACAGGGCTAGATCAGCTCATGGAGGACAGAGGAAGGACAAGGGAAGTTGACTGTGGTCACTCCACGTTGGCACCGAACGGACATCACATCCGGCTGTGTAAAGCCTCAGGATTCCCCTGGGTTGAGGGAGTACAGTCTGAGGTTCCGAGGGAAGCCAGGGCTCTTGGCTTGGGGGTTACATAGCCAAAAGGCTGCTGGGAACCAGCCAGTTCTCACCAAATGGGCTGAGAATGCAATGGAGGGTGTATGGGCTAGATTGACCCTGCAGTCAAAGAGGAGCTCCAGCTGTGTCCCACGTGGATGAGAGTTCTCTGTAGCAGCGACTCAATTGGCTTGGTTTGCTTGTTTGGGTTGGTGGCCTCTGTGGCTGGAAATGTAGAAAGTTCTGCGGGAGGTTAGACAGAGGCTCTATAGACAAAGGCCTACTCCACTGTTAACCACACAGATTTCAAAGAAGACAAATAGGCTATGCGCTTAAGATATTTATTGTCATGGCAGAAAATGGATGAAAACTATACCCTAGTAGTTTCAGGGCCGGCCTGAGGTTAAATACCTTTTGCAAGGAGGAGGGTCTTGGAAGGAATGTTTAATTGGCTATTCCCCTCTGGCCTTTAGGTATCTCACTAATATGAAGATCTGTCTTGAGGTTCTGTGACCTGTAGTCACGCTCTGTGGAGGGGCTAGTAGATGTTGTCTTACGTGCCTGGAGGACCCCACTATATGGAGGTCTTTAGCCTTGTATCAGGAGCCTGGAGTCTTAAGAGCTCGGCGAAATGAAATGCATGCCATCCTTTGCAGGGAACCCTGCTGGCTCTCCAGCGATTTCCAGCTAGTGCTTGACCAGAAACTATGCTGTCCTTTTAGGATCCTACAGATCAGTTGGACTGTTAGCTCTCAGCATATTGAACCTCAGCTGGAGGACCAATGGCTCCATACTCAGTGCTTGTTCCTCTTTGAGCAATTGCTTCTGCTTCTGGTGCTGTTGCTGCTTCTTCTTTCTTTTTCTTCTCCTTTTTCTTCTCTTCTTCTTCTCCTCATTCTCTCGCTCCTCCTCCTCTTCTTCCTTTTCCTCCTTCTCAGTACTGGATACTTAGGGGAGTTAGCATTTGCCCTCTTGAAATACTCCCTCCTATTTGGTGACCTTCTCTATTCTGATGGGTTTAAAGCCATCTAAATGTTGTCTGGTTTCTTCTGTAAACTCTCTGACCTCCAGAACCATGCACACTCTGCCTCTGAAATCCTCACTTGAATGACTAAGAGACATCTTCCAGCATGGCAATTCCAGAACTGACTGCATCACTTTTACACAATGGCCTCCCTGTCACTGTCTTCCAAAATGATTTAGAAACTGTTTTAGATATACAGTTTCTCAGTTCTCATTGCATCCTTCTGTCCACATATGTCACCAGCATTTACCAACATATACATAGGTGTTTATCTCTTCCTCCCACTGAGATTTTCTTAAAAGGATACACTGATAATAATTTATATTACTAAAAACAAATTTTACTTGATGGCATTTGAAATGAGAGTATTTGATTTTTGGGTTACAATATGTAACAATTGCATTTTGTAATATGGTTATTTGCTAATATGAGAGGACCTGTGTTCACACAGAAGTCTAACACATCTCATGCATCCTGAAAGCAGCATTCTTATGTAAAGTTTCCTTAAGTGCATTATTCAGAAACCTGTCTGTAATTCCTTATGTAAATGATATCAAATATGTAAATCATTTATGTTTGAAATAGATTGTACACATAAAATATCTTATATCTTGAAATTCACTATGCTTGGAGCTTAAGAATGGTTTTGATAATGCTTTGACAAATTAGGTGTTTTACTTAAAATCAGGTGTTTCCTAATGGGATTCACATAAAATTTCTTTCAACACATTGTTAAAATTAATACTTTCTTGAAAGACTTTGGAGATACTTTCTGACTCATAGTTTCTGCAGAAAACAGTGTTCTGAAGAGACTCACCAGGCGCTAGACTGAGGAATTGCTACATGTGTAATAAGCCTTCTCATTAGAGTTCTGTCTAGCCCTGATACAGGTAGACTATATATTTCTAGTGCTGAGACAGAGTAGACCTTGATGCAATCAACTAAGACTTTGTCAGTTTCTGTTTCACAGAAATGGGGATCAATAACTGCTACTGGGGATGTGTTAGTTCTGACTGACTAAGGAGCCCAGATAAACAGAATTTTCACAGAGTTTTCAAGATAGAGTCTCTGAAAGCATACGCAACTTACTGCTGGCCATGCCAGACCAGTCCAGGGATAGCATATTTATTATAAATGTTTATAACTTTCTCATTCAGATATATGATAAATGTCTTGTGTCTGTTTTAGAGTTGGTCATCTGAAACACCAGGGAGCCATAAAGCATGACAATATGTTCTATGGTTGACAGTTCCTTTGGCATCTCCAATATTTATGTTGAAAATTTACTCCCAAAAAATCAAAATGTTGAAGTGAAATGTGTTCCTTTGGGAGGTGCCTGAGCCATGAGGGCTCCAGTCTGTATGGGATTATATCAATTATATATGGATATAGGGGCCCAAAATGGCTCAGTTGGTAAATACACTGGATACTCTTCTAGAAGACCACATTTCAATTCCCAGCATCCAAAGAGAAGTTCACAACAGTTTGTGACTATAGTTCCAGGGAACCAGATGTGGTGCAGACATACATGTAAAGGTTATACATACTCTAACAACTTCAGCCTCCAGACTTCGTTCTCACAGCAATGATAACTAGTTCTCTCTTTCTAGCCCTCTTCATTGAGATTCAAGCTACTGCCTTTCTGGCTCCTGCTTTACACACACTCAGATCCTATTGTTTTAATTTTATTTCTGACTTTTCTCTGATTGTGGTAGACTGGACTGCTGAGCTTGGCTGACCTATAAAAAAAATCCCATTTTTTTTTCTTCCCCATTTCTAAATTTAAGCAAAATTACTGTGATTTCAGGCATTCCAACAATTTCTTTACCATGTTTTTTTTTTTTTTTTTGGTCTAGGAAACAAAATCTTCTTTCTTTCCCCCAGAATATCCATCTGGATACTTCCTCTTCTAAAATACAGTAAGGAAAAGTGTAGTTCACCCAACAAATGAAAAGTAAGTGCACATTTGCAAATCAACAATCCATTTTTATCGTTACTTTGTACATCTGTACCATTGTCAAATGTGGTAGAAGAGAACTTTAGCAAGTGAACCTGTGGAACCAGCCACTGAATGCACCTTTTTTCCCCTTGACTGTTGACCAACTACTTGAATTCTTGACACATTGACACATGAATCACATTAGCAAAATTAAGAATATTCACAATAAACTGCAGAAGCTTAGAGCAATTACAAATGTAGACAGCAAGAAACTAGGTCTTTTAGGGGAAGGGATAGTGTGAAAACAGCAGGTTTTCCTAGTTCACCTTGTGGTTCTCTGACCTAGCCTCTTAAGTACTGGGAGTATAGATCCACAAAGCCTTGACTTACTCGGTTTGGATGAATCCAATAACATTTTAGAGGCATTATTTGGCATTTCTTAGTTAATAGTCCTAATATCAGAAATCCTCCTCAACAATACTGGTCATGGAACTAAATAAAAATAAAACCTGTCTAAAATCATGAACTCTAGACCTTGCTGAATTCATTTAACTGATTTGATTAGCAAGTTAGTTGCCAGCATATCAGTAAATGCGTAAGTAATAGTTTTGTGTTCCTTGATATTGGTCCAACACTTGATTTTATTGTTTTGAGGATAAGGAGTACTTTCTTTTAAATCTTTGAGACTTGTCACTACCTACCAAAAATAACATGAGCATCCTCTAAATAACCTGACTCAGAGAAATCATGGTGGTTTATGTTAGTATACAACACCTTACTTCTAAGTTCCATATATAAAACAACAAATTCTAAATTGGTGTATTGCTAGTAGTTCATTATCAATCTATCATCACATTTTGTGTGTGTGGGTAGGAGGAAGGAGGTGGAATATTTTCACAGGCATACTTTAAAAGTTTCTAATTTATGAAGAGATTCTGAATATACTGAAATATATTGCAATTTTTAAGTGTCAAACTCATTTTCAAAAATAACAAATTATGCATGAAGTGTATTTGTGGCATGCAAGGAGATACTGGCAAACTTTCTTTAATCATTTTTTTTTATTTGGAAATGATTAAATATTCACATGCTGTTATAAGGAGTACTAGAGAGAGATACGGTATACCTCATATAGTTTCTTCTAAGTCCAACAACTTGAATGACTATGGGTTGATAGTAGCACACTGACAGTGACGTCAGTACAGTAAACATACAGAAAAACCCCATTCCCACTCACCTTCCATGTGTAACCCTTATCACCCTCAATCCCCTGAATGTGCAGACATGACTGCCATTCCCAAGGATATAACTTCAAAAAATTGTTTATAAATAGACCCATGATGATATAATCTTTGGGTGTTGGCTTTTAAAAATAAACATAATCCTCTACAGATTCATTGAAGTAGGGTCTTCTATCAATTGATTTTTCTGTTGAACAATATTTTGTATGTATACATTACATTTTGCTAAATGTTATATCTGCTGAAGGACATCTGAATTTCTTCCAGATTTGACTACTACACATAAAACTGTTGTGAGCATTTTTACAGAAGATTTTTGCATAGATATAAATCTTTATTTCTCCTAGATTAAAAATGCAATACTGTGATTATTAAGCCCTATAATAGCTGTCTGTTTACTAAGAAGCTGCCAAACTGTTCTCCAGAGTATCTGTGCCACATATATTTCCTCCAGAAGTGCGTGAGTAAAATGGTTCCCTACATTCTTTTCAGTGTGTGTAATTTATCTCAGTTTAGCTAATGTGGTATATTTAAATTTAATGAACTTATTAACGATGCTGAACACTTTTCGTTTGCTTATTTGCCATCTGAGCATGCTCTTTAGGGACATGCCATCCGTTTTATACTTGCATTACTTTACTTGTATTTTTAAGAGTAGTAAGTCCTTTATATATTTATATACTTATATACTTATTGCTACTTTGCAAATTTTATTATCTCAGTCTGTGTTTTCTATTCTTATATTATATTAAAGTGTGAGCATGTGTGTGTGTATGTGTGTGTATGTGTGTGTGTGTGTATGCGTGTGTATATGTGTGTGTGTGTATGTGTGTGTGTGTGTGTGTGTATGCGTGTTGTTCAATGGTAGGTTGTTTGCCTAATATACCATTAGGATCAATTCTTTTCACTACTATTGTAAAAAAAAAAAAAAAAAAAAAAAAAAGAGAAAAATACTCCCCAAAATATATCTGCATTTACTTAAAAGAATCTTCCTTTGTAAGTAAAATGTAGTTTCACACTTGTTCCTTCCAAGATATTTTGCATCTTTAATCCTTTCTGAGCTTGACTAAGTTTTTTTTTTTTTTTTTTTTTTTGGAATGGATTTCCTTGCATATCTTGTGGTTTACTTATCTCATTGTGTTAGAAATGTTAGGGAGTGGCACTATTAGGAGGTGTGAACCTGTTGGGATAGGTGTGGCTTTGTTGGGGGAAGTGTATCTCTAGAGGAGTGTGCTTTGAATTCTCAGAAGCTCAAGGCTGCCTAGTGGCTCATGGTCCCCTTCTGCTGCCTTAGGTTAATGATATAAAATTCTCAGCTCCTTCTCTAATCCTATGTCTGTTTGCATTCTGCCATGCATACCATCATGACAATAATGGACTAAACCTCCAACTATAAGCCAGCCCCAATCACATGTTTTCCTTTACAAGATTTGCCATAGTTATGGTGTCTCTCCACAGCAATAGAAACCCTAACTAACTCAGTCTTATTCATTTTATTTTACATGTGAATGTTTTGCTCACATTTATATAGGCGTACCACTCATGTACACTCAACCACAGTGTTGGTCCTGAGATCAAACCTGAGTCCTCTCCAAGGGCAAGAACTGTTCTTAAACATTGAACTATCTCTACTGCCCCTAAAGAGTACTTCATCTATTTCTCCAATTTATTGTCTTCTTGTTGTTTATGCTTGATAATTTCCGTTGCGGTGCCTTCATATATCTTGCCTTCTCCCTTAGATCTGTTTCCAATCTCATCTGTTGTGGGCACCTTTCCCCTACTACTAGATTTTCATTTTATTAAATACAATTGACTCTTTGTTCATTAAATTTTCCCCTAAGCATACTTGCTATTTATCTATGGTTTGTGTGACAGCTGCCATAAATCATTTGTAGATAATCCCTGTCAGCTTGATGCTATTTGTTAAGATTGTTTTTCTATCTAAGTTAAGTTTTTTTTTAGGGTGTTGTTTTGCTAATTTTCTATAAACACCTGGACATATTTGCTACTGCTATAGACTGTGGATTTTACTCAAGTGTCTGTTTTACCTAGCTTTCTTCCCTCTATCTCAAGTAAGGAGAGATTGCTAGTGACATAGACACAGAAATGAGAATCCTGGATCCTCACTCTGTACTGTATATCATCCTCAGTGGGGGACGTTGGGTGTCTCTGTGCTTCACAGGTAGCCATCATTGTGAGAAAAATTGGTAAAAGTTTGATTCTGTCTAGCTTCCCTTTAACGCTTAGACAGAGGGTGAGGCATCATGTGACATGACAGATTTGTCAGATGATTAACATTGACCACAAGGAAGGAAGGTTTGACCCTGTCTGCTTCATAAGAAAGTCTCAGTGGTGCTTTCTTACCGCAACCTTAGAATGTCATTTACAGAGTTTTCTACAGCCTGGTGAAGATAGATGTCTACACTTCCCATTTAGAGTTTAGTGAGGTGAGCAAGAGAGAAAAATGCATTTTTTTCTGTTGTTTTCCATTGGAGCAGAAAGGATTTTTAATATATCATTTTTTAATTTAATATTCCTTAATTTTTAAAAATGTTTTCCTTGGAGCCATTTATGTCTGTGCCTGTTAAGAGTTTCTATATAGCCAATAGTTCTGACCCCAAGTTTGGGAAACTTGAGTAAAATCCCTCTCAAGAAAGTCACTATGAGGCTAGGAATTGCATGATGTCCAAACAGTATATTTATTTTCTTCTCCATTTCTAGAGTTGTCTATATATTTGTATAACATTTCCAAAATTTCTATTTGAAGTAAAAATATTCATATCCTATCTTCCAAGAAGTAGAAGTTGACTAAGATGTCCGAGCAGTAGGCAAAAATCTTAGAAATACATTGATGTATACATCATTATATCTTATTTATATCTATATTTCATGGACTAGCTATATTTTCTCAGAGAACTTTCCACACTAATGGTATTTAATGATAAAGTAAGTTGTCTTTGACTTTTTCTTCTTATCTAGTCTTGCTACTTGGAATACAAACTCAAGCTCCTTCTTAAAATGTGATTTTCCCCCATGCTTCTCAGTAACTATGGTTGCTGTCCCTCTGCCATTACCGGTGTTGTCATTACTGCTGGGTTCTCATAAGGGTGGGTGCCTGAACCGTTGTTTCTGAAGTCCAGTTTTCACTTCTGCTTAATAGTGATCCATCTTAAGGGAAACTGTATTCTGAGGCTGAGAACTGGCACTCAATTCAATACATTTCTGATATTAAGATTTATTTCATGTTGTATCCTAAACTTGCATTTTTTAAAGTTATATAACTATGACAAATGTCATATGATAGTACACTGGATGTTCATACTAAATGAGAAGCTGCTTTCCATATATTATGAAAACACATGCAGAAATTCTTTACCCTTCAAATATGCACTATTTGCATGAGAAGCAAATAAGTAAGCACCGTGCTGCTATTTGTGTTTGACCACTACAGCAGGTGAATTTTAGTATTGGATCCCTGGATTGCAAGAAATCAAACCTTCCTTTTATTATAACTTTTTAAAATTCCACACACTAAAAAATAATAAAGAAATGTACCAATGAAGAGTGAATGGCCATTATATCTGATGATATAAATGGTTAAATAAATTAAACAAACATAAATTCACTTAGACTGAAGAGTTCAAATCACCAAAGATAGTGTTAGTTGAAAATGTTAAGATCTGCCTAAAGAAATAAAGATTAATACTGCATCTGTGCATCTTGTAGAGATATAGAATATTTTTGTGGGTCTCCTAATAAGAGAAAAAATCAGATGTAAGAAGATACACTGAGAGAAAGTTATATAATTGTATGTTCTATGATAGTGAATTTTTTTATTGGATATTTTATTTACATTTCAGATGCCAATCCCTTTCCCCATTTCCCCTCCCTAGAAAACCCCTATTCCGTGCCCCCCCTTTCCATTTGGCTTTTATACAATTTTTTTAAATGTTAATCAAGGACTTTATAAGTATGGTAATGCTCAATCAGAAGTATAACCTAATACCCAACCTAGCTATGTAAACTATCTTTGACTAGTGGAGACATGTGAACTTCTGCCTCCATGCCCCCTCTCTCTTTCTCTCTTTTTTTTCTCTCTCATTACCTAGCTTCTCATCTACTTCATCTTCTCCTCTCCTTACTCCATCTTTTCCTCTTGGTGCTCCTTCCCCCTTAGCTCCTCCTACATATTACCCTTCCTGTTAAAATAAAGTTTTTCCTATGATAGTGAATTAATGCTAAGCAAAATTTAAAAAGTAATTTGAACGATCATTGTAGATAACAAAGTCGAAATATCTGAGCTCATCCAGTCCAGTTTGATTAGGAAAAGCATCCATATTTCAACAAAGTTTAGACAGCTCACATTTTTATAAGGTAATTTAAATTTTAAGGAGGCACTTCCCTTCCTAGGATTACGAGGGAAATGGGAGGTGGGGTCCAAAGAACATGAGGGAAGAGTTGATCCCTAATACCCTTCAAACCAGCAGGCTAGTCTGCCTCGCTAGCTAACACTAACATCAGCCTCAAAAGATGCTACAGAAAGATGCAAAGACAAGGTCTTTGAAGGAGTCAGACAAGTATAGGTGATACCATCAACGTGTTTTTTAAAGATAGAAGGAAACATTATTTGTTTCCCTTAGAATGCTCAGAGAGGAAAGTAGATAGGAAATTATGTGAATAATATTTAATAGTCAAGTTGTTTTAGTTAGGGTTAATATTGGTATAAAAAGATCATGACCCCATGATCTATCACTGAGTGTAATAAGAATGGGAACTCCATTCGGACAGGATCATGGAAGCTTGAATTGATGCAGAAGCCATGGAGGAGTCCTGCTTATTGGCTTGCTCATCACATGGCTTACCCTGCTGTCATACAGAACCCAGGATCACCAACCCAAGAAAAGCTCAGCTCAGAAAGGGCTGAGTTCTCCCACGTCAATCAGTAATTAGGAAAATGTCACACAGGATTTCCTACAACCTGATCGTATGAAGGTCATCTCAACTGAGGTAACCTCCTGTCAGATGACTTCAGTTTCTTACAAATTGACATAACCTAGTCAGTATATTGCTCTTCTAAAAGACTCTGATTTTTCAGTTCCTAGCATTCACGTCTAAACTCCCTGAAACTCCAGCTCTAAAAGAACCGATAGCCTTTTCTGGCATCTCTGGGTATCTGCATACATAAATCCTATACATACATATAAACAAAACAAAACAAAAGAACAAAAGTAGAAGCATCAAATTTTGATGAGCAAATATGACAACTTTAAGTGTTTAAATGTATCATCAATGGGAATATTAAATTGTTAGGAACATAAGTGAAAACATTTTGTATAACTTGAAAACTATTTTTGTGTGATTTAGAATAATCTAAGGCTTGTGAAACAGGAGCTAACCACAAGGCAGTTTTATTATGAGCCAAGCCTAAGACAGGCTTTGATATGCTAATGGACAAACCTAAGATTGAACCCCAACAACATAGCACAAACCTAATTTCTATTGGAGTAAAAAAAAAAAAAAAAAAAAAAAAAAAAAAAAAAAAAAAAAAAACACCGGAACTTTAAAGCTGAGCCCTAGAATTCTACTGTTCCAGAGATACATCTCACGCTTTAGCCCTGAAACCTATCAGCAATGGGACTTTGAGATTGCTACTGTGTGGCTCTGGATTCAACAAACTTAGAGTTTCCAGCACCATGGCTGAGTTTACACATGCCTGCTTGTCAGTGATAAGACTCCTGCTCCCAAGGACTGTCTGGGACCTCTGACAGTTACATTCTCCAGCCTTACCGCAGCTGAAGGACCTCACAGAGCTTTCAAGCTCCTGAAGAGTTCTCACTGGGGAAGAATCTTCAGAGGTACCATGCAGCAGGTTCTGCCTGACCCACCATTCCTGCCTTGTAAAATACCTGGTTAACCTGAAATAGCTGTAAACTTTATAGTTGCATGGTATAATAAGGAAAGTTTATGAGAATAAGCAAAGCATATTTGAAAGGCAGAGAGAGGGAGAGAGACACACAGAGAGAGAGAGACAGAAAGACAGACAGACAGACAGACAGACAGACAGACAGACAAAGACAGAGATAGAGGCAAAAACACACAGACAGAGAGGCAAAGAGACAGAACAACACAGAGAAGCCCATCAGCTTGTATTTAGTGTTGAGTTTGAACATTCCACTTCATGCAGAAGCAAAGGAGTTCTGAGCAGTTGTCTGCTCAGAGTTCAGCAACATGGTCTTCCTTTTATATGTTTTACATATATGGTCTCACCTCTTGTTTTTCTTTAAAGAAAAGATAAAACTTGCTGTAGCTATTGTTGCTTACCAAGTGAAATAGAGGTTAAGTAGATTGTAAGCCTGCTTGGTGATTTAGTTATGGGATAAAATAAAAGTAGTTGAGCAGGGTGCCCTTCCAGCAGCCAAGAGAAGCTAGGCCACTAACTCTCATTGTGTATTCTGTAAGAATTTCTTCTAGCTATTAAATCTCCAGGAAAGTCACTGAAGTTTAAATTTATGTGCAGACTTATCCCATAAATTGGAGAGATACACAAACATATTCAGTCTTACTGCTAAATCAACCCATATTAAAAATTAATGATGATCTTGTTGGAAGATTTACTATGTAATTCAACATACCATTAAAATCTCATTTATTTCACTGCAGAGTAAATGCAGATATGACTTATAACCTAACAACTAATGGTACTTTAAAACACTATTAAGTGTCATTTTGGGTGTAAAATACACTGTATCAGACCTGTTCTCTTGTGTGGTAGATGTTTTCACCAGCTATGGATTCAAGTGCACTTTCTTCTGCTCTTAGTTTATTGATATCAACATAAACTGGAAATAATTTACAGGTATGTTTTTATTATATTCTTCTGAATAACCATGGATTTCAACTTGATTTTGACATTTCTGCATTCATATTATAGCAACACAGCCATTATTTTTCATTTGGACCATCAGCAGTAGTTTCTTATTTGAAATAGATGCTGCAAACACATTTTTAATTATGCATCAACTACATGTAATATCAATTTGTTTATAATTATAAAATTTAGTAAAGAGTTGTGCTGAAGTCTTGACGCTCCAATGTTTGGCTACTTTTCCCTCTGCCTGCCTCCCCGAGACCAAGTCTCATAAGGAACAACCAGGTTAGATCCCTCCCCCCATCCATCCCATTTCCCTGTCTGCTGAGTCACCAGTGGCACACCCAATTGCCTGACATAGCTTCCTCCTGTCCCTCAAATTTCATTGTCTGGCCACCTTTACCAGAAATGCTATGCCAAGATCATCCAGGTTACAGCCTTCCTTCCCTACTCCCAATCACCTGTCCTCCCTGCCTCTAGGGGAACACTTAGGCGCTCTGAGACATGCACTGCCCCTGAGTTTCATTGTCCAGCACAGGCTGCCCACTGGAGGCCTCCTATACTAGGAAAATCCAGGGACAACCAAATGGCTAAAGGCCAGGAAAAAACACAATCAACAGGGAATATGTCACCTTCAGAGCAAAACTATCCCATTATAGCAAGCCCTGGATATCCAAAGCACAAGAAAATGACCTTAAATTCAACATTATAAAGATGATAGAGCCCTTTAAAGAGGAAACTAATAAAACTCTTAAAGAAATAGAGGAAAATAGAAGGAAATGAATAAAAATGTTCAAGACCTGAAAATGAAAATACAAGCAATAAATGAACAGGATCTGAGGGAATCCAGGAGATGGGAAAACCTTGGAAAGAGAACAGGATAACAGAAGCAAGTATCACCAACAGAATGCAAGAGGCAGAAGAGAAAAAAATCTCAGGCATAAAAGATGTAATAGAAGAAATTACAAAGAGAATGTTAAATCTAAAAAATCCTAACACAAAACATCCAGGAAATCCTTTCATGAGCTACCATGAAAAGACCTAACCTAAGAATAGGATTAGAAGAAGGTGAAGAGTCCCAGCTCCAAGGACTAAAAATATTTTCGACAACATCATAGAAAAAAATGTCCCCAACCGAAAGAAAGAGATGTCTATAAACAAACAAGAAGTTTACAGACCAGTTAGACTGAACCAGAAAAAAAATCTTCCTGTCACATAATAATCAAAACACAACATCTACAGAACAAAGAAAACATATTAAAAACAGCAAGGGAAAAAGGCCAGTAACATACAAAGGCAGACATAGCAGAATTACAAGGTGACTTCTCAACAGAGAGTCTAAAAGCTAGAAGGGTCTGGACAGATGTCTTGAAGCCTCTAAAGAGATACAGATACTAACCTAGACTACTATACTCAGTAAAACTCTCAATCAATCACCACAGATATCCAAGACAAAACCAAATTTATTCTATCTTTCTTTGTTCTTCTCTGTCTCTGTCTCTGAAACTCTCAGCTCCACCTCCCTTTTCCCTGTCTAAGCGTAGGCTTCTTGTTGTATTGATTGGACAGGGAAAATTCTGCTACATGGTGGTGCTTGGGGAGTCTGGTGGAAAAGTGGGGGATAGATTCACATGAATGGAAGGGGTCAAGGACACCACAATAAGACACAGAGAGTCGGTTGACCTGGGACCATCGGGGATAACAGAGACTGAAACATCAACCAAAGAGCAGGAAGAGACTAGATCTAGACTAATTTCACATTTATAGCAAATGTGTAGCTTGGTTTTTATGTGGTTTCTCTAAAATATTGGAGAAGGTGATGTCTCTTACTCTGTTGCCTGCCATTAGATCCCCTTTCACTAACTGGGCCTCAGTGAGAAAGGATGTATTGAGTCCTAAAAAGACAGGATGTCTCAGGGTGAGGCAGAAACCATGAAAAACTTTTCCCTTCTCTACAGAAACGGGGGAGTAAATAGGGAGACAGATTTTTAAGGGTGGCACTTGGAGAAGATGGGGCAGGTATGGCATTAGGTTTGTAAAGTGAATAAATAAATAAATTTAAAAAAAAAAGTTGCAGTGAGATTCAAAACCATTCTATAACATCTAACTATTAGGTATCAGTAAAATTAAAAATCAATAACAATTTAAATAAATATTTTATATCAAATTCTGGCATAAAAGCTTTATATGTATGAACTCAATTATTCAATAAGCATCTATGATAAGAATAACTATCCTCACTTCAGAGAAAACAATATTTTGAAAAGTTACATAACTGATCTTAACATAATCAATTATAAATTGCCATATAAAATTTTATCATTATTTAATTTAAAGGTGTTTATATTGAATGGCTGTGAGGATAAAAACCAATCATTTTGTAGCTTTTTGATATGGCTTAGAGCCTGATAGTGGGGTAGACTGGGGTACACTGGTGATTTTATTCATGCATGTATCTATGCAGCTATAAATTTCAAAGACAGAAGAAGATGGATTGATTAAGCTCGAACTTAAATGAATATTAGAAGAAGCTGAGTCATTGGATGCAACATACTTACATGAATAGATGAACACACACACACACACACACACACACACACACACACGCACGCGCACGCACACACACACACACAAAGACTGGCAAGTACTAAAAAGCAAATACGACTTGAACATGTAAAATTAACAGAATAATTGCATTACTAAAACCATTCAAAGAAAATATGGTCTCTAAGCCCAAGACATAAAGTAAAAATGAGTGGAAACATGAAGGTGAGAGACCAAAGGAAAGAAACTGTGAGAAGTAATATCTGCAGTGGTGATAATACAGTGTCCTCTCTGGAGCAATGGAAGTCAAATAGCACAGTGGAACCCATGTCAGTCATGAATGTCATGGTGGAGAAGAGTGATGGTGAGATTTGTTACTGGGTAGGACAGTGCCCAGTGTTGACAATGTCTATGTTCAAAGAGAAAATATATGTGGATCTGATGGGATGGTCAGACAAGGAATATCCCCATAAGCAAGTCCCAATGTTTCAACACACATGAAACAAACTCTGTAGAAGAAAATAAGGTCCAGGCATCTCCTGTCTTCCTGTCTTGTACATGGCATTATGGAAGTATTAAAAGAATATCCCTCTTCCAGGCAGGAAAAAAACCTGATATAATGTGTTGAGGGTGTACTTTTTATTAATGGGAAATGTACGGATACAGTGTAAAAGACACCAAAGAACATAGAAGTAAATTATCTGTAATTCAAATTTTCAGGGCTGGTTAGGTAGTGTGTGTATATATGTGTGTGTGTGTGTGTGTTTAGGTAGTGTGTGTGTGTGTGTATATATATGGATATATATGTATATCCATATATATGTATATATATACATATGTATATCCATATATATGTATATATATATGTATGTATATATATATATATATATATGTGTGTGTGTGTGTGTGTGTGTGTGTGTGTGTGTGTAAATATATACCATCTAAGTGGAATGTATGCCTTTATAACCTTATCACTCTGGGAATGGCAATAAACTTCATATGAGTCAGAATGCAACTGACCAGCTTATATTAATATCAAAATTTAGCAGATTCTCTTTTAGGAGATGGTTAAATTCTAACATATAGCTAGATAGTTTTCATAGATTATTTTTTTAATTCAAATTGTGGTTCATTCTGCTTAAAATCATTCTTGAGCACCACTGTTTTACCTCACCCAGTAGTTTTAGAGTCATTACCAACTTAACAGGTCAAGAGATTTAGAAAGTCAGCCACATGTAAGAAAAGTTTATTTGTAAATCACTAGTCAGATAAAGGATTATAATTTAGAATGTACCAAATATTTTTAAAACTCAGTGATAATAAAGAAAATAACTATAAAATTAGGGAAAGACACAAACAACCATTTCATCAAAGAAGATATAGACAGAGAAAAGCACATGAAAAGTCACTTAATGGCATTTTTT
>JANHMN010000032.1:8353-24126 GCA_030674055.1 Rhabdomys pumilio | reverse complement strand
AAGGAAGGAAGGAAGGAAGGAAGGAAGGAAGGAAGGAAGGAAGGAAGGAAGGAAGGAAGGGGGCAGAACAGGAAGAGAACATGTTTGAGTCACATTTGGGTTGTATCTGGGTTGGAAGAAGTTTGATCTAGACCTCCCCCTCATTGTCAGCAGCCTTTGAAAGCAAAGCCTACACCTATAGAATACTAACTACTGCTTGAAAGAATAAAGTCTCTGGCTGTAGGAGGATATCTTGAACTGCCAAGGATGTCATTAATAATCAATTAATTATCTAAAACCACTTCTAGGAGCTGAACCCTTACTACTCAGCAGATAGGTTTCTGGAAAAGAAGAAAGATGTATTGTTATTTGTCCTGTAAGGGTCAAACCAAACTAGCCTAATAATCACCTTGAAAGGAAAGAAATGGCCCTTGGGAAAGATGCCTATTCCAGAGGCCTTAGGAATGGTCTCTAGCCTACATATATTTTTAAATGAAAATTGTTTAGCATGTATTATTTACTATCAATGGAACTATCTAGAAAAATATAGGTTGACACACTAGTCTCTTGATTGCCTCACCACTTAAAAATGTTCTACCTTACCTCACAATAAACCTAGTCTGTATTTTATACCAGGCTCTGTGTGTCTCATTTTAATTCTTTTTAGTTTTTTGATTTATCAAATTTTTATTAGTTACTTTATTTATTTACCTTTGAAATGTTATCCTTTAACAGAGATCATAAGGGATGTAGAACTACAAGGAGTTCAGAGAAAAGTCCTCGAAACAGATCCCACATCTTTTACTGTCAAGACATTTCTAGGCAAGTGTGTAATTGTTGTTTATAGAAAGATAAAGGTAGAGATATAGGTATATGACTCCTCAACATAAGTGGGCCATGGTGGTTTATGCCTCTAATTACTTCCAGCACTCAGGAGGCAGAAGCAAAAGATTTCCATGAGTTTAAGGCCCTTGGACAAAGTAAATCCTAGGCCCTGTAATATATCATATATACATTTATGTGTGATATATGTTTGTGTATGTATAAGTGTATATTTATATATATATGTATATATATACATATATATGTGTGTATATATATATATATATTTACCATTATTAATACACGCTTTGTAATTATGCATCTGTTTTCATTCATATATTTCAGAGTCCATCACTAGCAATACTCCCAACTGATTATATCTTTCAGCATTACATGATCAAGCAAGCATTTATTCTGGAACTGAATAGTTTACTTTTTCAACACACACTGAAAAAAAACTGGCAAAATGGCTCAGATTGGTACCACAAAAAATAAATAAATAAATAAAAAATAAAATAAAATAAAGAACTTCAAAGTTTTATTACCTTAGTAAATCTTTTCCTTCTTGGTCACTTGTCCCCTGTTTTTGGTAAACATTTTCAAACTTCTCCCTTCTATTCTAGTTTTAGTACATTTCCCCTGTGCATAGACTACTTCCTGTTATTTACAAACACCCTAAATTTCATCCTTGAGAAACCCACTGAAATCTGGTGACTGAAAGGAAAATGGTTTGTCAGCAGCTCTTGGCCTTGGCTTCCTCATTCCAATAATAAAAACTTCCACTGTTCCTCTTTTTTCCAGCCATCTAATATCTCTTCATTCTGGAGACTCACCTGTGACTTGATCCCCTCTTCTTCAGTATATTTAATTCTTTCCTTTTTTCCCACATAACAATATTTATTTATTTATTTATTTATTTATTTATTTATTTATTTATTTATTTTTATCTACCACCTCGCCATCTTCTTTGATGCTATTTTATAGACATGCTGTCCAAATATTTATTATGAGTCTCCTATATTTCCCTTAATATAATGATCTCCATTTCATTTCTGTTTTCCTGAAAATGTCAGAGTCTATGTATACATACATATACATACACACACACACACACACACACACATATGTATATATATATATATATATATATATATATATATATATATATACTCTGACATTTTCAGGAAAACAGAAATGGAGATCATTATATTATATAATTATATATTTACACACATATATAATGTGTGTGTGTGTGTGTGTGTGTGTGTGTCATGAACATGGATTTCCTTGAGCATCAGAAGGACTGTAATTTAAAAATATATTAATTAATATTCAAAACTAGGATGATTTTAATGTTAATTTTAATGTTGTACTAACTTGACCATGAGCTTATGGGAGCTAGGGAGTGGAATGTGATGGTTTGAATGAGAGATGATCCCAATAGGCTCAGGCATTTGAACAGTTGGTCCCCAGTTGGGTAGTATATTAATTACTTTTCTGTGACTCTGGTGACCCACCTTGACTAAAATGCAATTTATAGAAGGGAGAATTTATTTGGGCTTACAGTTTAGAAGGTTTCTTATCTATAAAGGTGTGGGAGCACAGTAGCATGCGACAAGCTTGGTGGAAGGAGCAGAGAGCAAAAACACCATGCTTTCAACCATAAGTATGGCACATGGAGAACAAGCTGAGAATGGCATGGGGTTAGAAAAACTCAAAGCCTGCCCAGTGACATACTTCCTCAAGCAAAGCTGTAGTTCTTTGATGTCACCAAAAAAAAAATGCCATTAAGTAGGAACCAACTATTCAAATATCTAGGACACTGTCACTCACCCTAATACAGGACAATCAAAGTGCTTCCTGGATAGAGAAAGTTTGTCACTGCAGGCAGACTTTCAGACTGAACAGTCTCTTTCTGTTTTCCAGTTCAAGTTCTCTCCTCTGCTTATGATTAAAAATGTGATTTTTTAGCTTCCTGTTCCTGCTGTGCATGTCTGCTGTTTGTTGCCATGTCTCCTTGTCATGATGGACTCACACTTCTGAAAACATAAGCCCAAGTAACCCTCTTCATCTTTAGGGTGACTTGGTCACCGTCTTTTATCAAAGCAATGAAAAAGTGACTAAAATATTATGAATTGAAGTTCTTGTAAACTGAATATAGTCTAAAAGTTTGGCTCATCAGAGTCAAGTTATTCAAGCCTCACCAATGATTTATAGACTTAGTTTCTAATGAGATACTCAACTCCTTTTTATGGGGAGCAAAGTTATTTATCATGATTTGATCTTTAAAAAGTTAGAAAGATTCTGAATTTGTGTTTCTTCGTAACGGGCTGTTCTTAGATGCTAGATTGGATTGTAGTTAACTTTGATTGATTAACTAGCACTGATTTCAATAAACCAGTTGTTGCCTCACTGATTTTCAATCAATTGATATTCATACCCCTACTTATTATGTGTAATGAGACATAAATGGCTAATTTTTCCTCTAAATATAAAGAGCTTTTTTTCTATATTTGATTTTATTTTTCTCTTTACTTTCACTCTGTTCCAATTAAAATTCCTGTCAATTAAGAAATACTGTAAGTGTGGGCGGTGGTACATTCACTGCAATTGAAATAGTTCCTACTATGTTGTATGGAACTCAATAGTGTTTCTGTGAAATAACTTGATGTTCTGAAGTTATGTATTTCAACTGCAATGTTCAAAGAATTCTGTTGCCATGTACCTTGTATATTTCAAATATGTTCATGTTCCCACCCTCCCACATCATCCTCAAGGTTTAATGACACCAAGGCTGGTGTCATGTGGAGAATCATTGGTATTTGCTAAAGGACCACATAATCTACTCCTGTAATAGACTAAAAACATGATAGTGTTGTAGGAATAAAATGTCTTAAATAGAAAAATGAGAGCGTATTAAAAAAAAAAAAAAGTACTGCACGTATTTTTAAGTTTTATTTGCACTTTTCTCACCATAGAGAATTAAGGCATTGAACAATATTTCCTACAGTAAAAATTATTTTACTTGTAGATGAACTTCTATTACTGCCTTTAAGAATTTCAGTTAAAATAAAAGTTAGAGGATACGATTGCTTTACATATGTTAATAAATACAAAGATGAAACAAACCTGTGGTTTGAAATATATTGTGACAGAAAACTTATATTGTGGCTCGATGTGGTGATGCGTACCTTTAATCCCGGAACTCAGAAGGCAGAGTCAAACTGATCTCTGTGATATGAGACTAGCCTAGTCTACCACCAGAGTCCAAGACAGCCAGGACTATTACATAGAGAAACTCTATCTCAAAAAAACCCAACCAAACCAAATCAACAAAATAACAACAGCAACAACAAAAACAACAAAAGATATGTTGTAAAAAATCATCCTGCCAAACAATTTCTCAGTCTTCAATCTTTCATTATTACCTCTTTCCTTCAAGTAATACATTACAGAGTAGGAAAAGTAAGAAACATATATACCATCTAAGTCTTTTTGGCAGAAGGATTTAGTGAGTGAAGAGGCCATTTAACTGTAAATGTTGTAGTCTGACATTCATGCTACAGTTCAGGATGTCATGATAATGACAATAATAAAAAGAGAATTAATCAGCTATTCAGTGTGCCTTCTACACAATGCCTTTCTGAATGTTTGTCACAGTTAGAGTAAAGCTTGGGTATATTCAACCAGTTATGCATTTGAGATCAATATCAAAACATGCAGAGTAAGCAGAGTAATCCCTACTGTGATTCCTGTGTCCTTTCTTGGTTGTGTGTTTACGTTAGTGATGGCAAGATAGAATGTTTACATAATGTCATGGTGTTACTTCACCCTACAAGTAGGTGCTGACGTTTGTGCCATGTGCGTGTGTGACTGAAAATGCCAGTTATTAAATAACACCCCCTGTCACTGTCTCAAGGCCTAGCATTCTCATTGGCTTTTTGTCTAAGAAACTTTTTTCTTCCTGCATCCTTATTACTACCTTAGGCTTCAACTGTGACTGGCCTACCATGATGGCATCTGTTCTAACTTGTTTATGATGCTATTCAAAATATCACAAAATGATTAGTTTTTAAAGGACATAAATTTATTTTTTACATTCTGGAGTCCCCACAGTCCAAGAACATGTCACCAGAAGATTTGTAGTCTACTGAGGGCCTTGATCTCTGCTTCCAATGCAGCAGACTAATGCTGCTTATTTACATAGCAGATGGGACAGATGGGAAAGACTTATAGATGGTTATGATAACACATGATGCAAGAACAGGATACAAGAGTCCCCTCTTTGAGAATTTTAAGAGCCTAATGCCTTTCATGAGGGCTCTGCTCTTATAACTCAGTTATTGCCTAATGGTCCTGTCTTTTAAATATTGCCATTTAAGTTCAACATATGAATTTTACTGTTTTTACTCTTTTTGTTTGTTTCTTTGTTTTACAAGTGAAAGGCATAAAGATAATCATATAGAAAAGAAAATGCCAGACTAAGGAAGGGAAATACTGCATTTTCTCTCATGTGTGGAATCTAGAATACATTTAAGACATGAAAGTGGAAAGGGGACTCTTTGGGAGAGGAAAAAACTGGCTGGAAGAAAGAGGGCAAATAAAATAAAATAATAGGAGAAAAAGAAGAAGATGAGAGCAATATTCAGAAACTTTCTGTTTTACTTTTATTTCACTTACTTTAAATTTTTTGTTATGTACATAAAACATGACTTTGACACATTTAACTTTATGTAATATGTATATATACAGTGAAATTATAGTTATACTTAAGCAAACTAATATTTCCACCATCTCCTAATTTTTGTAACATGGTAAACATGTCTCAAATTGACTTTCATAGCAAGTTTCTATTAGAAAATCCAGTAGTTGGTAAGATGAAGATAATAAGAATAAACAACTATCTGTATACAGATGAAATAGGTAGATAGATAAAAGATTACTAAATGATAGATAAATAAATAGATGATAGATAGATAGATGGATAGATAGATAGATAGATAGATAGATAGATAGATAGATAGATGATAGATTAAAAACAGGATAGAAGTATTCTTCATAGATGAAAAGTGATAGCCCCAGAAGACAAATTCTTTTTTGTTTGTTTGTTTGTTTTTGTTTTTGTTTTTGTTTTTGTTTTTTTGAGACAGGGTTTCTTTGAGTAGCCCTGGCTGTCCTGGAACTCACTCTGTAGAGCAGGCTGGCCTCGAACTCAGAAATCCACGTGCCTCTGCCTCCCAAGTGCTGGGTTTAAAGGCGTGTGCTACCACTGCCTGGCTGAGACAGAATTATTAAATGAAAATTTCAGTGTCAGGCACAGAATACCTCCTTAAGAGTTATTGATCACAAAATTCACAATGGCACCCAAAACACCACAAGGTATTTCCAGTGATCTCAAGTGCATACCATAACAAGATAATTAAACTATGAAATGATGGATACACTAATGATTTTGAATGGAAAGATATTAATCTTGAACTGACAATGATTCTTTCATTCTGCTTACATAGTACCTGAGATGTGGTATGCAGTTCTCTAGAGGAGAGAAAAACATCAATAACCTTATCTAGCTCTAGATGCAACATGATTCAATACTGACTTGCTGGCAAGATATGCCTATTGGTACCATAGTAACATGAAGGTTATGAGGATAACCAACTGCTTTCTGATTACCAGCTCCACAGGAGGGATATTCAGCTTGGTGTTGCAAACCGAGTCCAGAGCCAATAATTGGGAAGATCTCTTAGGCCCAAAGGATGACCTTCCATTATTACTTTGCTAAATTATCATACTATATATTGCCACCTAAATATTTGGTTGCAGTGGCTGATTTTTGCTGCTTTAAAATTTGGTCAGTAAAGTTTCTTTCAGCCATGGTCCTGATTAATGATAACACTCTCAAAATGTCCTGGTATATAATGCCGAGTGCATAGATATATCTATATCTATATATATATATATATATATATATATGCCATCTATATCAACTTTCTGCCAAGTAAACTCAAGAAACCTCATAGAAGAGGTGGCAGAAAGAATATAGAGCTGGTAGATGGGGAGGAAATTTGTGTAATCTGACTTCTGGACATGACATGGCTGTTACACCTATTACCTTACAGCATCAGTGGTCACCTACACAACACCTGAATGATAGTAAGCCTGTCAAAATTCCAGATTTATTGGGAAATGGCCCCTGATGCCCTATACCTATTAGAGGAGATATTGGCAACTGGTGAATGCTGAAGGAGGGTTATTTCCTGCTACTGGTAGGCTGCCATGACCCAGTGAATGTCACATACATTTACATGCTTGGGGAACACTTACTGGATTCAGAGGTTACTAATAACAAAAATGAGGACAATGAATTTAGAGATATACGGGCATGAGGGAACATGAGGGGTAGTGGTAGGTGGATATGATCAGTACACACTGGGTGGATGTATGCAATTTTCAAAATATAAAAGTGTTATTTTTAAAATAATATAAAGAACAGTTTTTTGTATCTCTAGCCTTGGCAGAATATGAGTGGGAACAATTTAGATATGTCAGCATCAAACGCTATTTAATTAGATCAAAATGTGAAAAAATGATCATTCCAACTTTGGCTTGTGAATTTTGAATGTTAGCATTCACACTTTCCTTGATTTGCTAGAATAAATGGCAAAGAATCGCCCTCGTACAGGAAAAATTAAATACAAAAGCTTCTAGCTTCTCAATACATTTTGGCTTTGCTGGATGACAGCACTTCAGAAAGCAAGGTGGAAGATCCCAGACTGAGTTTGTGGGGTTACAGACAGGTGTTGAATAAATGCAGAAAAAAAGTGGGCATGCTTCAATGTGTGAATCAATCTACATTAATTCTGGGACTTCAGAAAGCAGCTTTCTTTTCCTTCAAGGTAGAAGGTAATGGATTGAAAACTTGAAGGTGATGCAGACTGAATGAGATCTGAGTTTACAATAGGTGTGGCAGCTATTTTGGCCTTTTGCTTGTGCTGCAATCCACTTTCTTTATTTCTTTTAATTCTCTACAGACTATAGCCATTTCTCTCAATCTAACTGCTTTCTATCTCTTACAAAGCAGAAAGGAACCATAAGAGTTTTGCCTGTCTTTTCAATTACCCATTTTTTATAACAATTACATGACGGCCCTTGTTAAATAAATAAATTGTCTCTGAGGTGTTAAAAGTAGTTCAAATCCATTGATTTAATATAGAAGATACCTGCTAACATGAAGATAGGCAAGAATAGAAAATTAAATTAACAGTTGAAATGTGTATTGCTTCTTAAGTTACTTATTTCAATTCAAAAAACATTTACATTAAAAATTCTAGAATACTGAAATCAGTATGTCTTTAATTTGGAACTGATATTATTATATAGAAGGAATGTGGTGAGACAGCAAGGACCTCTGTGTTACCACCATTTACGAGTGTGTTTGTGAATGCAGCCTGTAGTTATACAGCTGAAATAACACCCCCGCCCAGCATCAGGCCCATTTAGTACTGCTGACTAAAGAAATCTTTAATGTTTACATTTACATTTTCTATTTTCTGCAGATAGTCAATGCCACCTACCTCAGCAGACTATTGTATAAATAGGTAATGGCAGAGGCATTTCAAATACTAAGGAATCTTATTAATATGAAATGAATGAAATTCATTATATTAAGAAAGTCTGAGTGCATCTAAATGGCCTTGTGACACTTCAGCATACCAGTGCATGCTAAGCTATAAGTCATAGTCCATGAGACTCCTTTTTATTCATTTATAAAGTGTCCATAAAATGCAAATTAGTTATATGTATTTTATGTCATCGGAGCATTTTGGAGGTCAACTTGAGTATTGTTTGATTGCAGCTATATCAATAATTTTGTGCCATGGTATCTACTTATGTTAATCTGTTCAATAAGGATGATAAAAGTAGCAAAATATACAAAAGAGAATCAATGTTAACATTTTCTTTCATTTTTTTTAGTTTATTGTTAATCTGCACAGGTTATTAATCTAGAAAACCTGATTTTTAATAGGCTGAAAAGGCTTGTGTTGACAGTTGTATCTAAGACTTTTACTTGCCTATGAAGTATCTGAATTTTCAACCATATATGCTACATTTTGTGAAGGAAAATGATGAAGCAATTACCCTTATGCATTAAGACAAACTGACGTAAATTAATAGTCTGTTAGCTGATTACAAGTAAGTAAAGTCAAACAGATCAGAAAGAACAATGTGAAATAGGAAGCCAGAGTCACTTTCCTAGACAAAGTCATATTGAGAATCTGGCCTTGAGATCCTATGTGTGAGTGATGTAAAAAAACAGAATGTCTGGATCAGAAGTGAGAAAGAACAGATCTCTGCAGAACCATGAACAGATGTGTTTGGTAGGGCATTTGATGACAGCTGAGGAATGAAACCGAGCCATGGAGCACAATCTATACAAGAGACTGTATTTACACTTTATCCCTTAAGTACACTGTTGATGACAGTATGTGATCATGGAGATGTACTTAGTAAAGTTGTTAAAGAAGTGTAAAAATTAATTTCTCAACATAGCATATCTGGCTTGTATGGTGATTAGAAATAGTGGAAGCTATATTGCAATAGCATACATGCCACATAACCCACCACACACTCAACCACTGCGGTGGCTGCAAGTGGGTGAATGAAGGACATTAGGTAGCTAAATCCTAAGAGACAGATGATTAGATGGGAAAATGATAGAGGAAGGTCTTAAGGCAACTGTGAGAGGTTATAATGCTAACTGTGTTGGAAGGTACAGGAGGCTAAGACCCAAGACAGATTCTTAAATTTCTGATTCAAGCAGCAGTGGCTTCCAGTAGAAAACTGATTGATTCTCTTTCTCTCTCTCAGTATAGACATCAATCCCTGTCAATCTTCCTTGAGAAGTAGAGCATCTGAGATGTTTTCTCTTTTCACACTGGCATGTCATGTGGTTTGTCATTACATAGGTATTATTTAGGCAAAAGAGAATCATAGAAGAAACTGGATTTAGGCTTTACAGACATGGCTCTGTGGTTAGATACACCTATTGCTCTTGCAGAGGACCTGAGTTCAATTTACTCCCATGGTAGCCCACGACAACCTGTAATTCAAGTTCCATAGTCTCCTAATAAACATACATAAACTCAGACAAACACACATACACATTAACTAATAAATTATTATATTTGTAACTAAAAGAAATGTTTTAATAAGACAGAATACTTTTTGCTTCTATAGTAGGCTCTAGGCTTTTAACAATATGCTTATTTATATAAAATGAGGAAGTGTTTGACATGATGAAAAGAATTGTATTTGACCCACTATGATGCAAGCTTTATTTTTTAATTCTATAGTACAGGAAACATAAACTTGACACATATTAGCAAAAAGAAACTGAATAGAATATAGCAATGAGCAATGTTTTCAAGAGACACAGAAAAGTGAAAAATCTGGCTGAAGTGTTAAATAAAATACTTGTAATAGGAACCAACATTTCAGATAAACAGAGAGTGTGGGGATGATAAAGAAATCAAGATTTCTTTATCTATATACATATTCCATCACTTCTCCCTCTGACTCTATGAGGGTGCTCCCCCACCCAACAACCCACTCTCATGTTTCTGTCCTGGAATTACCCTACTCTGGGGCATGGAAGACTCATAAGCCCTAAGGGCCACTCCTACTACTGAAGTCCAACAAGGCCATCCTCTGGCAATCTGTGGCCAGACCCATGGGTCCCCCATGTCTATTGTTTGGTTGATGGTTCAGTCCCTGGGAGCTCCAGGCAGGGGGCTGGGGGACTGGCTAGTTGACACTGTTGCTCCCCCCATGTGGCTACAAATCCCCTCAGCTCCTTCACTACCTTCTTCAACTCCTTCATCTGGGATCTCACTCTCAGTTCAATGGTTGGCTGCAAGCATCCACCTCTGCATTTGTCAGGCTCTGGAAGAACCTCTCAGGAGACAGCCACATCAGACTGCCATCAGCAAGCACTTCCTAGCATTCACAATAGAGTCCTGGTTTGGTGACTGTATATGGGATAAATCCCCAGGTGGTGAAGTCTCTGGATGGCCTTTCCTTCAGTCTCTGGTCCACACTTCATAGTTCCTCCTGTGAGTATTTTGTTCCCCCTTCTAAGAAGCACTAAAGCATCGACACTTTGGTCTTCCTTCTTCTTGAGCTTCATATGACCTATGAATTGCATCTTGAGTAGTCCAAAGTTTTGCAAAGCTTCTGTAAGGCAAAGGACACTGTCAATAGGAAAAAAAACAGCAACTGACAGATTGTGAAAAGATCTTTACCAATC
This sequence comes from Rhabdomys pumilio, assembly GCA_030674055.1. Lineage (NCBI taxonomy): Eukaryota > Metazoa > Chordata > Mammalia > Rodentia > Muridae > Rhabdomys > Rhabdomys pumilio. The sequence goes on along the minus strand of JANHMN010000032.1, from coordinate 13,019 downwards.
CTACATCCGATAGAGAGATAATATCTAATATATACAAAGAATTCAGGAAGTTAGACTCCAGACAACCAAATAAACCTATTAAATCATGGGGAACAGAGCTAAACAGAGAATTCTCAACTGAGGAACCTCAAATGGCAGAGAAGCATCTAAGGAAATGTTCAACATCCTTAGTCATCAGGGAAATGCAAATCAAAATGACCCTGAGATTCCACCTTACACCAGTCAGAATGACTAAGATCAAAAACTCAAGTGACAGTAAATGCTGGTGAGGATGTGGAGAAAGAGAAACACTCCTCCATTGCTGGTGGAATAGCAAACTGGTACAACCATTCTGGAAATCAGTCTGGCGGTTTCTCAGAAAATTTGACATAGTACTACCTGAGGACATAGTGTTACCAGCTATATTACTCCTGTGCAAATACCCAAAAGATGTTCCAACATATCACAAGGACATATGCTCCACTATGTTCATAGCAGCCCTATTTATAATAGTCAAAAGATGGAAACAACTCAGATGTTTTCAACAGAGGAATGGATACAGAAAATGTGGTACATTTACACAATGGAATGCTACCCAGCTATAAAAACAATGACTTTATGAAATTCATAGGCAAATAGATGGAACTTGAAAATATCATCCTGAGTGAGGTAACTCAGTCACAAAAGAACACACACTGTATATACTCACTGATAAGTGGATATCAGCCAACAGTCTTAAGACATATAGAGGCTTTAAGGTTCCCTGAATCCCCCAAATTATGTATAAGATGTTCAATACACACCTACTCTTTTAAAAGCAATCTGTCAATTTAATAAAAAATCTCAAAGTAATAATGAAATGATCAGTTTGTATATGAAAAGGACATAAAATAATATTAGACATCTGTGAAATACCAATGAAGATCACTAAGATGTACCAGCTTCTCTTCATCAGAATTTGGAAAATTGTGTATAAAAAAGAAAGAAATACTTGCAAAGCAGGAAACAACCAATGCTAGTGTAAAATGTTAATTTGATTTGGAAAATGTTCTTTCTAAAATTACATTCCATAGACTTTACCCTAACATCTTCTCAAAATAAATGCTTTTCATATAACAACTACTGTGAAGAAATGTTGCTTGTAATTGCTCCAATCTAGAAATGGCTTTAAAGTTCATCACCAGAGCCGGGCAGTGGTGGTGCACACCTTTAATCCCAGCATTTGGGAGGCAGAGGCAGGCAGATTTCTGAGTTCGAGGCCAGCCTGGTCTGCAGAGTGAGTTCCAGGACAGCCAGGACTATACAGAGAAACCCTGTCTCGAAAAACCAAAAAAAAAAATTCATCACCAGAACCATAAATATGTAGTAGTACTAGATTAGTCCTTAACAAGGTACCATGACCTCAGTGAATTAAGTCAACATTAAATGTTTTTTTATAGTTATGCAAGAGAGGATTTGAAATTAAGTTTAGGGAGCTAAAGTACAGTCTTTATTGGGCCTGGTTCTGTCTGAAGATGCTGGGGAAATATTCACTGTCTTGTTTCTTCTAGGCTCCTTGGCTTTTACAGTAATCTTTTCTCTTTCATGCTACAACTATATTGCTTTACGCTTTTCTTTTTTTTTACCTCCCAGTTTCCCTTACAAGATCATTTCAGTTTCACTGGATCAGCAATGATAATTAAAAATGACTTCTCATTCCAGAATCCTTAACTTAATCCACAATTTAATACCCTTTTGAATATAAGGTAACTGGCATTCCCAGATTCTACACGAGGGCACAGTTATCGTTTGGGAAGCTCAGGCTAACCATACAAACTCACTAGTAAAACAGAACAAATAGTCCACACATACCAAACTACGTATTACATCATAAACACACTACTGAATAAGATGGCAATAAAAGATAAAACTACACAAATCCATATATATGCAGTTCAAGGTATTCTAAATAAGCCTTGATAAGAATATTATCTAAATGATCACTTGTGTTGAAAATAACTATAGAGCAGTCTTTGGAAGGTTTGTGGGGTGACTGTCATGCTCTATCTTTTCCTTCAGTGTAGTTCCATGTTGTGTGTTGTTATGTGTAGTCAGAAATTTAAAAATGCTTTTACTTTAGTTCACTTCATGGTTCTTCCATTTTTGTTTGCTTGTTTGTTTTGCTTTTTAAAAATACTTACCATATCTTATCTTGGGTTCTTTGCTGTGTTTCTTGTTCATTCACATGGGTTCTCGATGGTCCCTATTTTCATTGATAACTCCATTTGGCTTCTTTAGAGGCATTTGTGTGAAACTCTTGACCCTCATCAAGTCAGGGTTCCTCCAAACTGGGTTATCCACATGGAATATAGAAAAGCTTTGTGTGAATGACTGATGCAATCTTATGGCATATATGGTATTAGCACAAAGAAGACATACATTAATTTTGTCTAGATATAAGTACGTGTGAGCTAATAAGTGTGTTCTCCCAGTTTTGTGATAGCAAGATGTGTCCAGCCTCTTCAAGAATATGGTGATACAGTACAAAAGCCCAAGAAAAAGCCCATAGCATGAACCAAGGGTCAATTACATTTGTGATTAGATATAATATCCTTGACTCTTTTCTAACTTGAGCCAAAGCAAATAACTACTATAACTCCTCAGACTCACCAAATACTCAAGGATAGAAAGCCAAGCTTAAGACATTTTTTCCCAGAAGCTGGACAAGGGCCAGGTCTACTAAGACAGCTTTCCTCAATTTGTGCAGGAACAGAGTAACTCATGCCTGTATTTAAGCTTTTTATGTTTGCACTGTTTTTTTATATACAATATCTTCAAGAACAATAAATATTGTCTTTGATATAGCTTTTGTTTCCTAGTTTCCTATCTGTTGCTCCCAGCCTTCACCATACACACCCCTGAATACCTATGAAGGTAGCCAGTGTAAATTAAAATCACATTCCTATTTAAAACATTATTAAGTAGTTTGTGACATTTTGAGGATCTATTACATGGTTCCTGAATATGACATAGACAGCAATGTTATGTGCTTATGTCTAAAGTTTAGACATGCTTTGTCCTAGAATATTCTCACAGCAAGTAAAATGACATTTTTGTCACTGTTTCCTCAACCAACAATATTTTCTTTATTTTTGTTATTTGTCTTTTAAAAGTAGCCTTACATTTTAGTCTAGGTCAGTTTCAAGTTCATGTCCTCTCTTGATCTCCTAAGAAAAAGAATTAAAATGTGAATCACCACACATAGCTCAGAGCTTTCATACTCTAGCTAGAAATTCTGAATAATAAAATTTAGTAATCTTTTTTGCTCTTTTTAAGACATCACTGTTAATAATGATCTAAATATCCACAATGCATACCATGTGTCTTTAAAATAAATAATATAAATTTACTCAGTAATCATTTAGAGATATGTTTAATTTATTTGTAAACAGATAAAGGAACAAAAAGCCTGGGGTTATAGTGATAAAAAAGTGGGCAATGTTGTCAGATATTACTTTGAGTTCTCTCTTGTGCTTGAGAAATGACTTAGCTGCATTGGGAGTGTACTACTGTAATCCTTTCACTTAAAACGCTTAAGCATGAGGGTTAGAACTTCCAAGACATCCCAAATATATACACAATAAGAAGTTATGGGCTGTAGGAAAGGATTAGTGGACAAAGTTCTCGGTTTGACCCATATAGGCTCCCTGATGGCTGTTTCAGTCTCTGTGAGCCCCTATGAGTCCAATGTAGCTGATTCTGTGGGTTTCCAATGAAATGGTTCCTAATGACACTCTGTTATACTTGTAGAAAGGAGCCTAGCATAACCATCATAAAAAATGCGCCATCCAGCAACTGATTGGAACAAACTCAGACACCTACAGAGGTCAGAAAATCCTGTGAAAGAGGAAGAATAAGGATTGTAGGAGGGGTCAAGGACACAAGAAAACCCACAGGATAGTTTTACATTCTCAAGTGACTCGTTTAAAAAGCTTTTACCCATTTTGTTCTAAGTTTAATATCACCGTACTTTTATCATTCTTTCTAAGGCCAACTGTCTTTTATTGTTTGCATCTATTCATTGAGATTTCTTGGAGAATACTAAAATTTAGGCAGGACACTATAGCACATGAAGCTGAGGGAGGAGGGCCCTACGTTCCCATATCACTTGGGCTGCACAAGAGTCTCAGGTCATCCTGAGCTATAGAGTGAGATACTCTTTCAAAAGTAAAATCATTAGTAATCCATAAGAAAGGCAAAATACGAACTCCAAAAATACGAACATGACAAAAACAGAAGAGGCTTTGCCACTCAGAATGATCACTGGGTTGGTTTTATCACATGAAAGGTGATATTCTAAAGAGTCCCTATAATTTTATGTTGATTTTCCTTTCTCAATCTTCCTTTCTCCTTTCTTGTATTTTTAGTGTATACATCTATTGTTTCTGTTTTCTCTGTACCATTTACTGTAGCTTGCAAATAAATCTAGTTTTTTTCTGTACCAAAAAGACAAATAAACAAATATTTCTCCAAATCTTGATGTGGCACTGAGTTTTTTTCCTCTTTCTTATTTGTGTTGTTCAATATATAATACATATATATATATATATATATATATATATATATATATATATATGTGTGTGTGTGTGTGTGTGTGTGTGTGTGTGTGTGTGTGTGTGTGTGTGTATGTGTGTGTGTGTGTGTGTGT
>JANHMN010000031.1:1581922-1610466 GCA_030674055.1 Rhabdomys pumilio | reverse complement strand
ACACACAGGTGAAGTAGGACTGGGACAGGATCGACATCATAGCACAGCACTTGGTTGATGGAGTTCTGGATAGTTCTTCAGGGCTGTAAAACAAACACCGTAAGTAGCAATAACAGAAGTTGTTGGGAAGATAGCTGAGCCTCATAGACAACATTGATGCAAAGAAATTACACATTGTTCTTACGGACTACACATGCAGTAGTAATGTAAAGTAAGTATGTAGACTCTACATACATGACCTTATTGTTGGGGGTAAGGTGAAGTCACTATAACATCAAGGAACCATCTCAATTGAGCTAGTGGCACTGAGCATGCTCACACATTGGCTGAACCACCTCTATCTGGCTCTACATCCCACTAGAATAGAACATCATTATATCGAGCCTTTAAGCAGTTGCCTGGTGCCTCAAATTGCTGAAAAACGCCAGTCTGCCTTCAATTTTTAATTCACCTAGTGTCTGGTCTGAGTTTCTCTCATAAATAGAATCATCTAGTATTTGGCCTTTTGTGTCTGGCTTTTTTCATTTGCAAAGTGTTTTTGAATTCATCCATGTTGTAGTATCTATCAAAATTGTATTCCTTTTTGAGGGACAGGTGTATTGTTTTTTTCTTTTCTTTTTTTCCCATGCAGGACATGATAGTCTGAGTAAGAATGTTCCCTCCTCCCCCATATATTTGAATGGTGAGTCACTGTGGAGTGGAACTCTTTGAAGGGATTAGAAAGATTAGGCGGTGTGTTTCTCAGGGTGGGCTTTGAGGTCTCAAAAGCCCAGGCCATGCCTAGTCTCTCTGTCTCTGTCTCTCTCTGTCTCTGTCTCTCTCTCTCTCTCCCCCTCTCTCTCTCTTTCTCTCTCTCTTCCCCCCTCAATCTTTTTTCTCTCTGTCTGAGGATCAGGATGTAACTCTCAGTTACTACATGTGTGATGCCATGCTCCCTGCTGTGATGATAATGGACTAAACCTTTGAAACTGTAAGCCAATCCCCAATTAAATGCTTTCTTTTATAAGAGTTGCCTTGGTCATGGTGTCTTTTCAGAGAAATAAAACAGTGACTAGACCTGAAGTTGATACCAGCAGTCAGGTTTTGCTGTGATGGGCCAGACCATGTGTTTGTTTGGAGGAATATGGAAGACTTTGGACTAGAAAATCAGTTGAAAGCTGAAAATCAGTTGAAAGTTGAAGGTTGGGTTTATGGGCCATTTTAGTAGGAACATGGAAGAGGGTAGTCCTGAGAGCAGTGTAAATTTTTAACAGCTCAGCTCAAGAGGTTTCAGAGGGGAATAATATTAATGTAGCCTAGATACTGTTCTTTGATATTTTGGCAAAAGATATGGCTGTTCTTTGTCCTGGTCCTGAAAATCTTCCTAGGGCTAAATTGAAGCATTTGGGTTTGTGCTACTGGGAGAGGAGATGTCAAGATATTGTAGCATTGACACTGTCATGTGGTTATCAGTGGCCACGCTTATGCAGATTTAAAATAAAAAGGTAAGTTGGACAAAGAGAAACAAAAAAATGTACAGTTTGAAGAGAAAAGGGAACACTAAAGAAAGGTGACTTTAAAACCAAGTCCAAGCCGGGCGGTGGTGGCGCACGCCTTTAATCCCAGCACTTGGGAGGCAGAGGCAGGTGGATTTCTGAGTTCGAGGCCAGCCTGGTCTACCGAGTGAGTTCCTGGACAGCCAGGGCTACACAGAGAAACCCTGTCTCGAAAAACCAAAATAAAATAAAATATAAATAAAACCAAGTCCAGGGCTCAGAGATAACAAGTTTAGAGAAAGTCTGAAGCTAAGTGGAGTAAAGGGCCTCGGGGCCAGAGCCACTCAGCCAAGCTTCCACTGTATGAAAAGGAATTAAAGAAAAGTTTAGGATTGAAGAAAACCATCAACAACAAACAAAGGGAGTGTGTGGGGCTAAGGAAAGCTAGTGAAATCAGGCATGTGTCAGGAGAGGCCCTGCTGGAGGCCAGAGAGCCACTGTGTGAACCTATGAAGGTGAGGCCTGGATTTCACCAGACCTCAAGATGTTGGAGATGCCAGAGCTGTCAGATTCCTGCCAAGGAGAGGGGCAGACCAGGAGTGAAAACAGCCCAAGAGAGAAAGTGTGTTGTAATCAACAAAGCTAAAAGGAGTTGGAGATCTGAAGGGCACTTTGGCATCAGACATGGAGGTTCAGAGTTTAGAGTTTGCCCTGTTGGTTTACAGTATTGCTTTGGTTTAGTATTTCCTCAATCTGCTCCCTTTCCTTACTTTTGGAATAGTAATGTATATCCTGGGCCACTGTATGTTGGAAGTATGAGATTTGCTTTTTCATTTTGATTTTATGGGGGGGGGGGCTACAGTGTTGAGACTATGATAAACTATGGGGACTTTTGAAGTTGGATTGAATACATGTTTTTATTTATTTTTTAATTTTTGCATTTGGTATGGCAATAAGCCCATGGAGGCTAGAGAGTAGAATGTGATGGTTAGAATAAGAATGGCCCCCATAGACTCATGTATTTGAGTGTTTAGTCCCTGGGGAGTGGAACTTTTTGAAAGGATGAGAAGGGTTCATTGTATTGGAGAAAAGCCCAGGCCACATGCCAGGCTCCCCCTCTTTCTCCCTTCCCCTCCTACCAATTAGCTACCAATCCCTTTACAAGTATGCTGCCATGCTTCCTGAAATGATGATACTAGATTAAATGTCTGAAACTGTAAGCAAGTGCCCAATTAAATGCTTTTTTTTTTTTTTTTAAGAGTTGCATTGGTCATGGTGTCTCTACACAGAAATACAACAGTGACTGGGACTAGGGTATTGTTATTTAGTTCTGGCTGGCTTGGGACTTGTGACAGTCCTACTGCCTCTTCTTATTGACTGTTTATATTACAGGCATTTGACACCACACTCTGCAATTCATACATTTTGGTCACTGTTATACTGTAGATATTAATCTTCATGTCTAGAGATTGAATTTTTTTTTTTTTTTTTTTTGAGACAGGGTTTCTCTCTATAGCCTTGGTTGTCCTGGAACTCACTCTGTAGACCAGGCTAGCCTCGAACTCAGAAATCTGCCTGCCTCTGCCTCCCAAGTGCTGGGATTAAAGGCGTGCATCACCACCGCCCGGCCGAGATTGATTTTTTTAATTCAGGAAATTGTCAAGTAGCCCTGGCTTGTTGCAGTAATCCATTAAACCATTCTGAGATTCTGTCAGGTGATTGGGTGATCATGCTTCTCTCCACCCACCAGAGCACCAGAATTCTCTGGATTTGAGAATGAAAAGACAGACAGACAGACAGACAGACAGACAGAGAGACAGAGAGACAGACATACAGACACACACACACACACACACACACACACACACACACACACTTTTTATTTTGATATGCCTTACCTAGCTCAATGGTTGGGCCACTCCTGAACCTTCCCTTGATGTGCACCCTAACACACTCCCCTCCAATATTCCTGAGTTAATACTTGCTAATCTATGTTTTATCTGTTTCCTCAGACCCTCTTCCCTGTCTTGGCGATTCTGCTCCTTCTCTCCTCAGTTTCCTCTTGGGAATCCCCCAAGTCTTACCTCCACCTGCGGGCCCAGCCATTGGCTGTTGGCTCTTTATTGATAAATCAAAAAAAAAAAAAAAATCAACTGTTTGCAGGGATCTGTAGCAGATGTGCGAATTCCCAGCATAAATCAAATCCTCCACACTGGCTGGCTTTGAACCTTTGCTAGTCTTGAACTTATCTGCTTGTGTTTGCCTCCTGTGCTGGCTTCACAAGCCTGTGTCAAAGATTCATCTATTTTTAACTTTTGTAGAAATATACCTATGAGTGGAATTGTTGGAAATTCTTTGACTAGTTTTTGAGGAACTGACAAGCTTTTCCACGATGGCTGTCCCATGAGATGCTGACAAAGCTTTTGTTTGCAATATGCAAGAGTTTCAGAATGCTCAGTAATCTGTATTTTTGTTTTGTTTTGTTTTCTTTTCTTTTTCTGGTATCTGATAAGTATACCTGGGTAGGGCCCCATGACTGCATCCTGGTAAACATTCTACCTCTAAGTTATATTCCCAGCCTCCTTCCCCACTTCTTTTTCTTTGAGCAAGGATTTTGTTATGTAGCTGAGGTTGACCTGGTATGTTCTATATAACCTAGGCTGTTAAAAGAACAGTACTGTCTCTGTAATGCTTCAATTGAACGTGTGCAGTTGGTATTTCCTATTTAAAAGAATGTCATGCCAGGTGTAACATGGGGTTTCATTTTGCTTTTGCTTTGTACAGCTGTAATGATTAATGATTTTTGAACATCCTGTTATGTTGGCCAGTTCCATGTCTTTGGAGAAATGTCTATTCAAGTCCTTTATCACCAGGCCCCCCCTTAAAAAAGAGACTTTTTAAAAAAAGAATACAAAGTGGAAAAGTTATGTTTTGGTAGAGAAATGATTGAATGTATCACCCGTATCAGAATACACTGACATCTTGATGTATTGAGGCACATGCCATCTATACATCAAACTTAAATTACTAACTTGACTGTAGTACTAGGCAAACAAAATTAAAATTGACCAACATTCTGCAAAATAGAACTAGATTCTTCAAAACAGTCAGTTAGTGGTGCCTGTCTTCCTTGTACTTGAGAAGCTGAGACAAAGCCGGGCGGTGGTGGCCTTTAATCCCAGCACTTGGGAGGCAGAGGCAGGCGGATTTCTGAGTTCGAGGCCAGACTGGTCTACAGATTGAGTTCCAGGACAGCCAGGGCTACACAGAGAAACCCTGTCTCGAAAAAAACAAGAACAAAAACAAAAACAAAAAAACAAAAAAAAAAAAAAAAAAAAAAAAAAAAAAAAAAAAAGAGAAGCTGAGACAAGAGGCCTGCAACAAAGGTGCAGTTAGACTGGCTGGCTACATTGTAAACTACTCAAGGCCAGTCTTAGAACTCAGTGAAACTTCGGCTCATCCGGCTCAAAAAAAAAAAAAAAAAAGTCTCAAACAAACCAGGGATTATTCTAAACACACTTAAAAACACAGGGGCACTAACAGTAAGTAATGACCTTGGGCTGGGAAAAAATATCACTAAACATATTTTATTGGACTATTTCAGAAATAGGAATAATACTATTGATTTTCTTAGAATGATAACGATGTTCTGATTATGTAGAGAAATATCTTTGTTTTTAGTTAGTAGTCATGTATCGAAATGTTTAGGGGTGGAGGGTAACAGTCTGCAAACTGCTGAATGACTCAGCAAAATACACCATGAACACACATAGAGAGCAAATGTGAAGAAATGTTTTAAAAAAAACAACTAGTGAATGTGAGTTAACAGTGCCGATTACTGCATTTTTCTTGTATGTTTCAGATTTTTTAAAATAAAAAAATGGAGAAAGTAAAATCTCTTAAAACTTAGAGCAGTCTTTCCTGTTTGTTGGGACATCTTTAGAGCAAGACTCAGTGATACAGTTCTAACTCAATCATACAGTTGTAACCAAAAAAGGACTGACTGCTCAGGACCTGTATCTTTAAGATATTGTAATTGTTTAAAGAGACAAGAGAACACTGAAGTGGTAACTATGTGCCAGTTAGCTTGATTCACATTTTAGGTAGCCTGGGAAAGTAGGAAGAAACCAGCCAGGTCTGAATAGGGATACAAGCTGGTAGAACTGTTCGACCTATTTAGGGTTCAGTTTCCCCATTGGAGGAGGAAGAGTTGCTTGGCATGATTGTTGTTTTAAGCTCTCATCTCATGCTATTTAGAAAATTAGGCTTCCTGCGCCAAACTTGCCTTTTAAGCTGTGTGCATCTTTCCTTCATTAAACTCACACAGCCTAGTGGAGTAGGAAAAGAAGAAATCACTTCTCCAAGGTCACACAGACACTCAAGGACCCAGGTTCCCCAGCTCTTGGTCTTGTGCCCTTTCCACGCCTGCCGGAGAGGAGGAAGCAGCACTCATAGGGATGCAAGGATGTAGAGGCGCAAAGGGATAGAGGTGGCCACGTTAGAGAGGTGGTGTGAGACGAGCCAAGGCGCTGGCCAAGGAAGAACACATGGAGAAGCGTGCGGCACGACCTGCCGGGGTGCGGAGCGGAGGCGGTGGCTGGGAGGGAGGGTCGGCGGCTGGGCCTAGTGCCCGGGAGCGGGTGGCCTGCGGCGGCCGTAGAACCAGGGAGGTGGAGGCGGGCTGCCGGAGGCCGTGGGCGCGGGAGGCCGTGGGCGCGCGATCGCCTTCTCGCACAGGTGGGCCCCGGAGCCGGCGATAAGGGCGCGGTCCGGACCCGGACCCGGACCCCAGTGCTCCGGAGAAGCGGAGGGGGCGCGGAGGGGGCGGGGCCGCGGGGCGGGGCCGCGGGGGCGGGTCCCATTGGCCCCCGCGGGAGCGGCCGCGGCGGCGCAGGCGCGGTTCCCGCCTCCTTGGCCGGCGAGCGAGTGGAGGCTGCATCCCGGTGCGGCTGACTGTCGCGTCGTCGCCGCCTCCGCCGCGGAGCCCCCCGCCCGGCTGCCCCGAGTCGGAATGAGCTCCAGGAAAGGTGAGCGGCGCGCGCGGCCCCCGCCCCGCCTCGCGGCCCGCAGGCGGCCGCCCCGACCGTTAATGTGTCTTCTCTCTCCCCAGTGCTGGCCATTCAGGCCCGAAAGCGGAGGCCGAAAAGAGAGAAACATCCGAAAAAGTGAGTCCGCGCGGCGCTCGGTCCCGACCCTGCCCCGCCCCGCCAAGGGTTGCTTGCGGCCGCGCAGTCAGAGCTTCCCGGTCCCCGGGCCGCGGGCGGTGGGTCTCCTGGGACGCGGCGCCGGCTCTGCGTGCCCCGGCGGGGGAGGGGCGGGGGGAGGGGCGCGCGGCCGCGGGTTCGGGAGCCGCGACTTGGCCCGGTGGCCTGCGAGCCGCCCGTGCTCTGCACTCGACCCCGCGTCCCGCGACCCGGATTGGCGTCCCTGGTCCGTACCCCGAGCCCCTTATCCACATCTGTAGTCCGCACCCTAGTTCCTGCCCCACACCGGTCAGATAGTGGGCGCCGGAGGGAAGCGGCGACGCGCCTGACACCTGGGCTGCGGGAGCCAGTGTGCTGCCGCCTCTGCCACCTCCCGGTCCCGCCTGGGCCAGCCAGCTGAAAACCCGAGCTGCTTGTCTAGTGGTTTGGTTCCGGGCGTGTTCCTGGCGCGAGTTGAGCTCCGGGACCTGTGCGTTTCGGCGCTCGGTTTTTTCATTCGAAACTTTCTGCTCGGGTCGAGCGTTACTTGCGTGCTGCGGCTGCGCCCAGGTCGCTCGCTGCAGTGGGCGGTGGGTGTGTGCGCGGGCGGGTCCCGCGTGGTGTTGCGGACTGGATCCACGGGCTATGATATTTCAGATGTGTCAGCGCCAGCTACCTCCAGCCTGGACGTGCAGCCCACTTGGGCAGCTGCTGTCGGAGAAGCCTTTCCCCTAGAGCTGGGTTTTCCTAGGCGTCAGAGCGCCGCCGCGTGTTCCTCTTTCCTCCTCTCTGGGTTTCCTGGACCGACTATCAACATCTTTGCTCACATTGTTTGCTTCGCTGTTCTTTTTGAGCAAGAAATTTGTGTGTGGTATCTTTGGTACTATGGAGAAGGACAGAATTAATTTCCTTTAATAAAATTCTGAAATATTTGTCTGTCTTTATTTTGCAAGGGGTGGGGATAACCTTCTGCTCTCCTAAGTGGTGGTGGTTATAATTTGTATTGGCCCTAGTCTCAGCCCAGCGGGGATTTCCCACCCATTTGAGGCCATCTAGGAAAACTGGCAGTCATTGTAGTTGTCAGGAACGTTTTCTGAGTCAAACTTTGATCTTCTTAGAGTGCTCCAATGAGTGTACTTTGTTATTTTTTTGTTTTGACAGTATGGGGAGCACGGAATTACTGTATTGTCATTTAGTCATTAAGTAGATTTAGTTTGCATTAATTATTGATTGGGCATAGTCTCCATGATATAGTTCTGCCTCAGCCTGGGTATTGTTGAGATTAAAGCTGTGGACCATCAGATGCCAATTATGAAGTTTCTGTATAAGCTGTATCTCATAGTTCACAAATTTTTGCCTTAGGGTACTTTGTGTATGTGGATAATTAAGGAAATTTCTTTTGAGATGGTATTATGTAATTTGGCTATCCTTAAACTCACTCAGCATTGATTTCCCTTCTCGACCTCCCAAATGCTGGAATCACAGAACTTTCACCAAGACATCTGTCTTATAGAAAAGGTATTTTTCTTACATTTCTTATTTTCGGGGAGGCACATGCACTGCCAGTGACTGTGTCCAGTCCCATTACCGACAGAGACATAATTTAAAAGTGGAAACATGATCTTTTAGAGATCTGGTTGTGGTGGTATGCTCTCATAGGCCCAGCTGCTTGTGGAGGCTGCTGAGACAGGAGGATTTCTTTCTTTCTTTCTTTCTTTCTTTCTTTCTTTCTTTTTTTTTTTGGTTTTTCGAGACAGGGTTTCTCTGTGTAGCCCTGGCTGTCCTGGAACTCACTTGGTAGACCAGGCTGGCCTCGAACTTAGAAATCCGCCTGCCTCTGCCTCCCAAGTGCTGGGATTAAATGCATGCTCCACCACCGCCCGGGACAGGAGGATTTCTTAAACCCTGAAATATATAGTCATCTTGGGAAGCAAGGAGAATTGGTTTTAAAAACATGGTTTTTGTTTTTAACGTTTTGGTGCTAGAGATGGAACCCAGGACCTCATCTGTCCTCATTTATGGTCCTTTTGTACAAGGTAGTGTAGCTAAAATCTTACTGTTGATATATGACTTTGTTTCAGGTTTCTTTCATTTAGCATATTTTCAAGATTCATCCATGTTCTAGCCTGTTTTTGGCATTTCACTTATTTATATTTTTAAGTAATAGTCCATTATATTGATTGAATTTTATTTATATGTCATTTATCTGGCCCTGTTCCACAAAATAATGAGTAGTGCTAACTAGGAAGTTGCCACCTCCCCCACCTCCTCCCCACAGCTACACACTCACACCCACACACCTCCCCCACCTCCTCCCTCCCTTGTGCTGTACTGCTGTGCATGCTGCTTTCATCTGATCTGGGAATTCAAACTTGGGTCTTTACCCACTGAGCTATATCCCCAGACTATAAAAAATACTCTGTAGGAAATCTTCGTGGGAGCTGGGCTGAGTTTTCAGAGGCTGAGGAGGATGTATTTCAGGACTCCTGTGGCTTGTTAATGAGGCATTGTCTTAAAACAAGCAAACAAAGGCCTGACAACAATAAACAACATTGGGTTTCACTAGTTGCTAAGTGAATCCTTTCTGCTGTTCAGTGCTGTTGTATTTTATCACTTGTGTGGATTTGTGTAATCACCGTAAGGATGTGTAGACGGATCTCAGCACCAAAGCTGAAATGCCTCCCCACACAGGCCCTGCAAGCACTAATGGTTATGACACCTTGAGAATGTTAGTAAGCAAAGCTGTACAGTATCAATGTGGAACTTTTTGACATCCAGACTTTTTCCCCTCTCTGTATACTTTTGTTGTTGTTGTTGAACAAGCCCTTACCATTTAGTCCTTGGTAGCCTGAACTCGTTATATATATTGGGTTTGTCTGGAACTCAACAGGACCAGCCTGTCTTTGCCTCCCAGGATTAAAGGTGTGTACCTCTAAACAGGGCACTCTGTGTGACCTGGAGGTTCTTCCACAGTGTTGACTATAGCAGTAGTTGCAGCTCCTCCTTTTTTGGGGGGTGCTTGGCATGAAAACAGATTCTTAGCTTGCTAACAAAGCATCATAGTAGCAGTACTCCTTGCCCTCACCCTGCTTTGGAGACAGGTTTCCTCTAACTTAGACTGCCATGAGCTTTCTATGCAGTCGATGATGACCTGGAATTCCTGGCCTCTTCGTTTTGGAGTGCAGTATTATTCGTGTCTGTGTGTCTGTGACTCTGTCTGCATGTCTACATAATGTGTATATGTATGTTTGGGCCATGGGTGCAACTGGGTATAAGAGAAAAACTTAGTGGAGTTGCTCTTTCATACCTTATATGAAATCAGAGGAATTGGAACTTAGGTGCCTGGCCTTTTACAGCAAGCACCTTTACCCACTGAGCCATTTTGCTGACCTGAATTTAACCTTAAGAAACATGAGTATGTGTGTATGTCTGTAAGTGCATTGCATGTGTACATGAACGCATAGACTCATGTACCCCTCAGAGAGGGTGTTCTGATCCTCTAGAGCAGGATTTAAAAATAGGTGTGGGTTATCATGTAGATACTGAGAACTAAACCTGAGTCTTCTGCAAGAAAAGTAAACTAGTGAGCCATCTCTTCAGCACCCGACGTTTACCTTTTAGAGGAGTGTATAAAAGTTGGAGAGCTGGAGAGAACATGGCTCAGCAGTCAACACTGGGTGCTCCATCAGAGGACCCAGGTCTGTTTCCTAGCATTCATATATAGTGGTTTACAGCTGTAACTCTAGTCACAGGAGATGTGACACCATCTTCTGGCCTCCTTGGGTACTGCAGACAAGATGGGGAGACTATAGACAGATAAAACACCCATACACATAAAAGTATTTTTTAAAGCTAAAAAAAAGTTGTATGTAGTAATTGATAAAACGTAAAATGAAACAAATTAAGTCAAGCCAGAGTAGAATATATTAAGTGCAGGTTTAATAAGAAGCAAGTTCATTGGCCCCAAGGACAGAGGCCAAGGAAGTC
The DNA here is from genome assembly GCA_030674055.1 of Rhabdomys pumilio. NCBI lineage: Eukaryota > Metazoa > Chordata > Mammalia > Rodentia > Muridae > Rhabdomys > Rhabdomys pumilio. Next base: position 1,599,821 of record JANHMN010000031.1, on the reverse strand, counting down.
ACCATGGGGAAAGAGAAGGGGTGGGGAAGGAAAGAAAGAGAGAAAGAGTGTGTGCTCACAGAGAGAGGGAGACAAGGTGAGGGGAAAGACTAAAATGTCTGGATTATATAGGGAAGAGCCTCTGGGGGGAAGAGCAGCTCAGTTCCTGGAAAGTTCAGGGTTGGGGGCAGGGTATGCCAGATAGGGTCTGAAGGATGCTGGGAGAATATGGTGGCCATGTCTGCTTTGATATGTAAAATATGCATCCTCAGTTTCTTGTCCCAGGGTCTGAAACCAAACCATAATGAAGTACCATGTCAGGGTTTCAGTGTTATATAAATTGTGTATGACTAAATCATATTAAATATATCCTATCTTCTTGGTCTTTGAGACAGGGTTCCTTTGTTTAGTCCTGGGTGTCTGTAAGTTGATCTGTAGTTCAGGCTGTCCTCAACCTCAGAGATCTGCCTGTTCTGCTCCCTAGTGATGGGATTGATAGATGTATTGACGGGGCCCAGGGTGCATACTTTATAGATATATTGATGGGGGCCTAGTGGGGGTACCCTGGGCCCCGTCAATACATCTAAAAAGAATGTACCCTGTACCCCGTCAGTACATCTATAAAGTGTGCACCCTGTGTCCCCATCAATACATCTATAAAGTATGTGCCCTGGTTCCCCGTCAATATATCTATAAAGTATGTGCCCTGGGCCCCCGTCAATATATCTATAAAGTGTGCACCCTGGGCCCCTGTCAACACCTATTTTTATATTTATTTAAACATTTTTTTTACTGTAAAACATTCAAAATGTTCCTGTCTTTTAGAATAGTACCACAGTTTATCATCATTATTATCTGTAGTCATTGTACATAGCACACCTGAGGTTTGTGGCCCCAAGGATGACTTAGTACCTGCTAACTAGACTTTTTTCTTGTGTAATTACCCTCTACTTTCCTTGGCACCTGGTAAAGCTTCCTGCTGTTCTCCACTTTCTGAGATCAACTGTTTAAAACTCCATGTGTGAGGAGGCTCCTAAGTGCTGTCTTTCTGTGTTGGCATGTACGGATCTCCAGTCTGTCTGGTTTGTTGCAGATGACAGGGTCTCTGTCTTTTTTATGACACATTATTCTATTGTGTATATGTACATTGTTTTCAGTTTTCATCAGTTCATAGACACCTAGGTTTTTATTTCTAGGCTGTTATGAATAGCGGTGCAGTAAACACAGGAATGCAGATGTTTCCAACATAATTTAATTTTGTTTGGATACATGAGCAGTGACAAGAGTGCTGGATCATATAATAGTCTACTCCAACTATCTTCCATGCCTTATACTAATATTTATATTCCCGGAATGTGCAGCAGGTCCCTTTTCTGTACTCTTCAGCATCTGTTATTGGTAGTTTTTTTTTCTTTTCAAGATTTATTTTCTGTGTATGAGTGTTTTACCTGCCTGCACATGTTTACCACATTGCATGCCTGGTGTCTGAGGCAGTGGGAACTCTGAGTTTGAGGCCAGCCTGGTCTACAAGAGCTAGTGACAGGACAGCTAGGGCTTTTACACAGAGAAACCCTGGCTAGAACCTTCCCCACCCCACACTCCTGGCAAATAAAAAACAAACAAGCAAGCAAACAAAACAAAACAAAACAGAAAAACCTGACCACCACCAACAAAACATTAGATTGTTTTGAACTTCATATAAAGCACACAGTATACTCAGGTATGGGTTTGTCCTTCAGTCTGTGTTTAGACTTGTCCATGTTGTATGGAACAAGAACCATTAATTTGTACATTTTTACTGATTTATAGCCTTCCATTGAGTAAATTTGCCACAATTTGCATATTTTATAGTCGTATTAAAGTAGTTCTCAGTCCTTTTCTGTAGTATAAAGTTATTTTCTAACGGTGTAAATATTTTCCTAGATTTTCAGTATATTGAAAGAATTATTGTTCTTTATTAGATATATGTTGTACATATGATTCTTGACATAGTCTGAATATAACTTGTAATGTAAAAATACACTGGAAACCAGGAGAGTGCTCTAGCTGGGTCTTGAAGAACCAGTAATAGTAATAAGTACAATAAGAGAAGGCTTGAGGCTGGAGCAGAAAGAGCACTGAGTGGGAGTCTGCAAATGAGCCGCTCGCACAATGGCATGTCTGTACTACTGCAGTGTGAATTAGTTGGGGTGCAGGGTGTGGGGTGCTGGTGAGGTCATAGAAGGAGTTAGCGCATGTGTGCCAGATTGACATTTCAAAAAGAGTTTCCTAGCTTTTAAGTGGAGTGGGACTTAGTGGACCGGAGCTTTCCTGGGAAGCATGCAGAGAGCTTGAGGAGACTGCTGGGTACCAAGGGGGAGGGATATAGTTCCGGTAGTCCATCCTCCCCACTGTGATGTAGGAGGTTGTGGGATGAATGCCGAGTCTCTGTGTTAACGATGTCTGTGGAGGCTCTGTTACCCCTCGTACACTGATGGGACAGAGCTTGGGAGAAGCTCATGATGACTTGCTTGGACTGTTGGGAGGTCTTTTTGTGACTTTCAGTTAGTGTCTACCTGCAGAGCTGTCATTAGAACTGGTAGTTCACAGAGGCTTCTAGCTGAAGGTATTAACTGAAGAAAAGGCTCCTGGGGTTGAGGGGTTGGTTACAGGAGAGTTGGGAAACCAGGAGAAAATTGTTTCACAGAAGCACATCTTGTAATGTTTTAGGACGGGGGTGGGGGGGTGGGGGGGGGGTTTTGCATATTTTTTACCTCATTTTCTTTTCTTCTTCTTTTTTTTTTTTTTTTGGTTTTTCGAGACAGGGTTTCTCTGTGTAGCCTTGGCTGTCCTGGAACTCACTTTGTAGACCAGGCTGGCCTTGAACTCAGAAATCCACCTGCCTCTGCCTCTGCCTCCCAAGTGCTGGGATTAAAGGCGTGCACCACCACTGACCGGCTTAACTCATTTTCAAATCCTCAGTTTTTCATTTGTGAATTAGGGATGCCTGGTGTCTTGAATTGAAAGCATATTTAGAAAAGTGATTTCTTTTGTTTTAAAAATAACATGTAGCATATGTGTATATGCTACATATGTGTGTGTGTATGTTTGTGTGTGTTTGTGTGTGTGTATCTGTATCTATATTCTTTCTATCAAATTCCATTTCTTTGGAGAACTCTTGACTAATACACTCTGCCTCCTCTGGCCTGCTCCACAGAGCCTAACTTATTATCTGTGAACTTATATACTATACTTGACAGCTGTTAAAATAATTTCCATACCCTTAAAAACTTTATGAAATATCTGCAACATTCTAACTGACTAGGTTATTTCGTCCCCTATTACCGGACATGTTTCATTTTCTGGCATCAGTGAATATCTTTGTGTGCTTTTAATTTTCATAGAGTAAAAGGGATCTTGCAAATGAAAGCTTTTAGTCAAAGAGTGATTCTTTTTTAGGGTACCTGAATTTGAGGAAAATTATTTTAGTTTTTTGAGTCAGGGTCATGTTTCATCTCACTATGTGGCCAATCTGGCTTTGAACTCTCAAGTATATGTACTTTTTCCATATGGAAAAGCTAATCTTAGAGGAGAGTCAGTCGGACCAGGACTGATCATAGGAAGTGAAAGAGAAAAAGCAATTAAAAATCACAAAATTAGTGTTTGACAAAAGGTTTATGTAGAATGTTTTATTTAATGAGGGCTAAGAAAGCTTCGAGGAGCGTGGGTAGATGACGAGCTTGATTTCCAGCATCCATATCACTTATCACCTCCTTGACCATTGCCTGTGGCTTCTGGCCTCTTAGCATGTGTGCACACGCACACCCCCTCCCCTTAGTTTAAAGCAGCAACTTGGGAAGGGCTAGGGAGATGGCTCAGCTGCCTCAGGACCTTTGAAGCCTGACGGTCTGAGTCTGTCCCATGGAACCACTTGTTGCAGACAACAGGTTCTTGCAGGGTGTCTTGTGGCTGCCATGAGTGTTGTGTTATTTGCATGCATATGCATACACTAAACTAAAATGCAGTAAACGTGGAAAGGGGGCTGGAGAGATGGTACAGTGTTTCCTGATTCAGCAGATCTGTGTTTGATTATTTACTTGTACTTAAATATACACATATACTTTCAGGCAAAACACATATACAACATTAAAAATAAATAAATTTAAAGAGAGTTGGAAGAAAACTGTGTTCATAAATGAGACTTTTTTTAAAAAGGTTTTTTTTTTTTTTTTTTTTTTTTTCTTTTTTTCCCAACAGAGTTTCTCTGTTGCTCGGCCAGGAGGAGTGATAGCGCAACTTAGATGATGGGATACATAGCTTTGTCTTTCGCCCCACTGGTGGGTGTTTGTTCTTCTGTGTTGAGATTTGGTGGTTGGATGCCGTGACCTGGCCTGCTTTGATAGATCAGATGAGGGGAAGGACAGACTGAGTTTTAAACCTGTACTTATGTTCTGATTCATCTTGATATATAAGATTTTCTTTGTAGAAAAACAAACTATGCTGGGAGTGATACAGAAAAATATAGTTTATTTTAGAGACAGATTATTGTAAGAGCCTTACTTTTGAACTCTGCTGGGAGCATGGATGATGTATGTATGTATGTTTGTATGTATGTATGTAATTTATGTAGTTTTTGAGAGGGGATCTCGTGGATCCCAGGATGGCTTTGAGCTTCTGAGTTCCTCTATGTAAGGATGATCTTGAACTTGTACTCTGTTGTTTGTTTGCTTGGTTTTTTTCCCCCTTCCCTGGGGCAGAGGACCAAACCAGGGTCTTGGTTTGCTAGACAAACACTGTGTCACTGAGCTGAATCCCCCTTCTCTGTAATCTTGTTTCTGTTTGCCAAGTGATGAAGTGTTAGGATTATAGGTGTGTGCCCCACTGAGCCCACTGATGGAGTACTGGATGGGAACCCAGGGTTTCTTGCAAGCGTGGTAAGCACCTCTTGTCAGTCAGTGATGTTCCCTAGTTCCCTGTGTCTGAAGTACAGGTGTGGATGAGATTCCTGCCTCTCTGGCCCTGTGAGCTGATGTCCTGAGCCAGCAGGCACTCTCATTACTTCCGACATTCGAAACAGAAAGGCTGCTGCTGCTGCTGCTTCAGTTAGCTAGTGTAGTCAGCTGGGTAGCAATCTTACGCTCTTTAATCTCTTGAATATCTCATTCATAGTTCCTTTGCAAGGGAGGTGGGTTATAATATATATATCTTTAAGAAAAAAGCATTATATAAAGTTTTTAGTCCTCAGAAATATATTTTTTTAAAAATTTATTTATTTATTTTATATGAGTACACTGTCACTTTTTCAGACACACCAGAAGAGGGCATCTGATCCCATTACAGATGGTTGTGAGCCACCATGTTGTTGCTGGGAATTGAACTCAGGACCTTTGGAAGAGCAATCAGTGCTCTTAACTTCTTGAGCCATCTCACCAGCTCCTCAGAGATATTATCTTAAAAGCCCACTCAAAAAAATTTATCCCTTTTATTTTGCTGAAATTTTTTTTTTTGAATTTTTGCTGAAAAGAAGGCAAAAATAACATTTTTTTCTGTGATTGGAGACTTGTTAACACATTGCTTGGATTGGTGTTCGTGTACTTGGTGTTCGTGTGTGTGTGTGTGTGTGTGTGTGTGTGTGTGTGTGTGTGTGTGTAGAAAAGTTAATATTCAGAAAGTTTGGAAAAGAAGTAATCTGTGTAACAGCCCTGGCTGTCCTTGAACTTGAGTTGTAGAGCAGGCTGGCCTAACACTTAGACATCTGCTGCCTAGTCCTCCCATGTGCTGAGACTAAGGCATGTGCCACCACTCTTTGGTTTTTCACAACAGGGTTTCTCTGTGTAGCCCTGGCTGTCCTGGAACTCACTCTGTAGACCAGGCTGGCCTTGAACCCAGAAATCTGCCTGCCTCTGCCTCCCAAGTGCTGGGATTAAAGGCGTGCGCCACCACTCTTGACTATGTTTTTTACCTTAGCTTTCAAATCTTTAGTTACTTTACATTTTTAAAATAAATTTTATTACTACTACTATTATTATTATTTTTTTATAATAATAGTGTTTTGTGTTTATATACCACATGTGTGCCTGGTGCCTAAGGTGTTTAGAAGAGGTCATTGGATTCTCTGGAACTGGAGTTACAGATGGTTTTGAGCCGCTATGTGGGTGCTGAGAATAAAACTTAGGTTCTATAGTTTCTGAGCCACCTTTTCAAGGCCTTGATTATAAATCCCTTTGTAAGCTTGGTATAGTGACTCAAGAATACCCTTAATTCTAGCATTTGGAAGGTGGGAACAGGAGTATCAGGAGTTCAAGGTCATCCTTAGCAACACATGCATATACACACACACACACACACACACACACACACACACACACACTTATGTGCATGCCACTCTGATCACACACACACACGTGTGGGAGTGTATCATTGATTGTAATTATTTTTAATTTTACTTATTTATATGTATGTTTGTATGTATGTGTGACACGTGTGCAAGTGTCCAAGGAGACAAGAGGGCGTCAGATTCATAGGCAGTTGTGAACTGCCTGACATAGCTGGGAACTAAACTTAAGTTTTTTGCAAAAACATCACATGCTCTTAACCAGTGGTTGATGCATCTCTTCAGCCTCTGGACACTTATATTTTTGGAGGCGGGTAATTTTACATTCTAAACAAATTGAGTTTTTTAATGTATAAGGTAAATGCTTATGGATGAATATGTTAAGAAAGAATCAGTGCTAACAGTACAGCTCAAGCCCAGTGGCTGAAAGTCCTTTCTGTACAAACTTGAGGTTTTGACTTCGACTCTGGCACCTATGTACATAGCTGGGCACTGCTGGGAGGCAGAAATAGGTAGATCTGGGGACTTGGTGACCAAGTGGACATTCGAGCTCCTGAAGGTGGAGAGTGCTAGATGTAAACACCTGACTCTACCCTGTCTCAGACAGTAAGATGGGAGGACATAGAGCAGGAGAGCTGACTGAACTCTTTGTGGGCTTCTGTGTCTGCATGCGTGGACAGATGCCCTCAGCACACACGTGCACACACACAAACACATGTACAGTACACAATATACCACTGAAATACTTTCATTCCTTGGTGTTGGCGCGATGGCTCAATGGCTGAGAGAACCTGCTGCTCCTCGTCTACAGGACCTCAGTCTGGACCCACGTCAGAGGCTCTCAGTCAGCAACTCCAGTGCCACAGGATCTGAGGCCACCTACTACACAGATGACATACACAGAGTTTTCCTTTTTTATTCTTCAAATGATAAGATTGTTTCACCTTATTTCTTTTCAGAACTTGTAGTAATTGTTAAACAACACAGCATTTTCTCATTTCTTGACTAGGTTATGTTAATTTCTTTAATCTGATTTTGTCTTAATAAAGTGTGAAAATGAGTTTAAAATATGCTGTCATGTTGGGTGGTGGTGGTGCGTGCCTTTAATCTTGGCTCTCAGGAGGCAGAAGCAGTGGATTTCCATGAGAAATGGTTTGAAGCCAGCCTGGTCTACAGAGTGAGTTTCCAGACAGCCAGGACTAACAGAGAAACCCTATCTTCAAACAAACAGGAATATACTGTCATAAAATTATAAAGCTTCTGTTTAGTTTTTTAGATTTTGAATCTGGAGAGAGATGGTGGCATCAAGATCTGAAATGTGCCGGGCGGTGGTGGCGTACGCCTTTAATCCCAGCACTTGGGAGGCAGAGGCAGGCGGATTTCTGAGTTCGAGGCCAGCCTGATCTACAGAGTGAGTTCCAGGACAGCCAGGGCTACACAGAGAAACCCTGTCTCGAAAAACCAAAAAACAAACCAAAACAAACCAAAACAAAACAAAACAAACCAAAACAAACAAACAAACAAAAGATCTGAAATGCATCACAGTGAACTATTGGTAGCATTTGAGAGTGGTGGGACAGTTGTCATCAGTATCTGACCCGTCCTGTAACTTTGGTTTTGTTGTTGTCAAAATGACCTTGAGTATTAAAGATTTATTTATTCTTATTTTTGCATATGTGCCTGCATGAGTATGTATATTACATGCATGTAGGAGCCCAGACAGGCCATAAGAGGGCGTTGTGGTCCCTGGGAACTGGAGTTGCAGGCGGTTGAGAGCTGCCAGGCGTACACTAGGAACAAAGCCTGTACCCTCTGCTGCAGCAGGACATTTCTTTTTAATTGGTGAGCCACCTCTTCAGTCTCTCGCTCAACTTCTTACAGTCCCATCTTCTCTTTTGAAAACCTAGAGGGTTTTTAAAAATTATTCCAGATTGGGCCAAAGTAAATGGATTCAAGTCATAGTAACACTAACTCGTGCCCTCCACATGGCTGAGATGAAGCGGGAGACTAATGAGGAAGGCTAATGGCTGACGGCAAGCACAGAGTAATAGAGGGTCATGCACTCAGACTAGCTAAATTTTTTTTCTTTTTGAGATACGTAGTCTTGGCTGGCCTGGACCCCACTTGTGTAAACCTGGCTGCCTTGGAAACAACAGATCCTCCTGCTTCTGTCTCCTAAGAGCTGGAATTAGAAGTGTGTGTCATGATGCCCAGCCTCAGTCTACATTTTAAAGTGAGGATGTGGGCTGGAGAGATGGCTCAGTGGTTAGGAGCACTGACTGCTCTGCCAGAGGTCCTGAGTTCAATTCCCAGCAACCACATGGTGGCTCACAACCATCTGTGATGTGATTCAGTGCACTCTTCTAGTGTGTGTCAGAAGACAGCTGCAGTGTACTCGTATAAATAAAAAAATAAAGAAATCTTAAAAATAATAAAGTGAGGATGCATTGTGGAGAGGTTTGTAGCTATGGCTTGCTGGCTGGGTATATCTGCTGCCTCTCAAGGAATTGTACTGCTTGCAGGTAAAATAAGTTAAAAATTAAAAAAAAAATAATATAAGTGATTAAAAACGTTCAACAGAGTATTCTGTCACATGAAAGTTAAGTGAAATTCAGTTCCAGTGTCCATAGGAGTTATTTTACTTACAAATTGTTTCTGCATACTGCTCATGTGTAGGGCTTTGTTGTTGTTGCTGGTTTTTTTTTTTTTTTTTTTTTTTTTTTTTTTTTTTTTTTAAAATGGGATCTTTATATAGCATTGGCTGTTCTGAAACCCCTGGTGCAGACCAGGCAGGCCTTGAACTTACAGAGCTCCATTTGCCTCTGCCTCCTGAGTGCTGGTACTACAGGCATGTATCAACCATCACACTTGGCCTAGAGTGGTTGTGGTGGAAGCCATATTAGTTTCAAAATTTGAAGTGCTATCTGATTCTGAGGAAAATAAAAACTGAAGTGATAACAGTATTATAAACTAAATGGTGTGTTTATAATCTTTCTTAAAAGAACAGGATCTTGAGACACACAGAGCTGGGATGGAAATATCAGACGAGGTATGTATGAAGTGAACAGTGAAGGTTAGGATTCTTCAAGTCCCAACTCCTCATAAAGAACCCAATAACTGAACAATGAGGAAGCGTCGGATGTTTTCTGAGTAGCTCTGCTGTGTCACTCACTCTTGCTGCCACCTAGGAGCGAGGACTCCGGGTCCTCTACACCTTCTCTTTTACTTTGACAGAGCTGTTTTTTTTTTTTTCCTTCAATGTTTTGAGCTTTTTGAAGCAATGACTTGCTATATCACGCTCTCTCTCTCTCTCTCTCTCTCTCTCTCTCTCTCTCTCTCTCTGTGTGTGTGTGTGTGTGTGTGTGTGTGTGTGTGTGTGTGTGTGTGTGTGTGTGTGCATGGAGTTTCCTGGGTGGGTTTTGTGTAGGAATGTGCATGTGTGGGCAGAGGAGGGTGTCCTGCTGTATCATGCTTCCACCTTGTTTCCTTGAGACACGTCTCATTGAACCTGGACAGGATTGGTGCTATGACACAGGGCTTACAGTTTCCTCCTTTGACATTGCCCTTCTCTGTGAGGTCTGGGCTTTGGCCTCAGGCCCTTCTGCTCCTGCAGCGCAGTAAGTGTTTCTACATACCGAGCCGCCTGCCCAAGCCCATACCCTGTCATTTATTTTCCTTGACATTTTCTTAAATGTTAAGAAAAAGTTAAATGTTAAATGTTAAACATTTTCTTATCAGCACTGTCTGTCGTATGTGCTGATAATTTTTGATGTGTGTGTAGTTTTTCATAAAGTGCCTTTTAAGGATTTTTGGGTCATTCTTTCTTCTTTGAGAATTTTATGAAATGTATTTTCATCTGCCTACTCTTCGTCCCCCTAACTCCTCCCAGATCTCTAGCTCCACCTCCTTTGGCCTCCCACCATGGGTGAGTTAATTTTAAGAGTTCTTCACGTATATTGGATTACAAGCCTTCTTTCTTTTTTGGTTTTGCTGTTGGCTGGCGTCAGTCTTGTTGTAGTCCTCCTGCCTCTGCCAGTTGCTGTTACAAGCTTGTGCGGTGCCCACCTCGGCTAGCTCACACTCTTTCATCAGAGTCCTCTTTTGTAAATATTTCACTTCGTTGGTTTTGTCATTTTTTTTTTTTGACACTTGTAAAAAGACACTTGTAATCTTAGTGAAGTTCAGCTCATTCTTTCAAGAATTATGCCTTTTGTGTTGCATCTGGATTCTAGAAAGTCATTATATTTAAAATTTCTCCTGTTATTTCTGGAGCTGTGTGTTTTGCATTGAGATCTATGGCATTTTGAATTAATTTTTCTGAGGATATGACCACCTCGATTATTTTACTTGTAATGTTCAATTGCCAGGCACCATTTGTCAGAATCTGTATTTCGACTGCTTTGCCTTTGTTCTGACTAAATGTGCATCTGTCCCATTGATCTACCAGTTTCTTTGTTGCCACAGTGCTTTGATTTCTCCAACTTTTGGAAGGCAATCAACCCACCAGGGGTCACACCAGAGGAAAACCGGGTCTCTTTGCTTCAGAGCCTTCAGCTGTCAGTAGCTCCTTAGCTGTGGTGGAGACCTTGCACCCCTTCCCCTTCATGCTGAATGGTCACTGTCTTGATCTGTGTAACAGCCTTGTCAGGACTCGAAGATGCTGGAGGGCTTAAAAAAGCCTGATCATAATTACCTGCAAGTTGACATGAAACCCTCATCTGATGCATGGAAACAGCTGAGTTGTCTACAAAAAGAATAACAGCTTGAAAATATTATTATTAAATAAGGATTTTATGTTTTTCACAAATTATTATGGCATTAAAACTATCTCAGTAGACTGATGCACATTTTTGTGATGTTATTGTTAAAAGTCACAATATTACTATTTTTGTTAGCATATACTAATTACATAAATAATAGCTCTTAATGTAACATCTTCATAGTGTACAAAGTGCCGTTTGATTTTACTCACCTCCCATTACTCTCTCCCACACATTCTTTTTCTTTTCTAAGTAGTACCCCACTTTGGTGACCCAGTGGGTTCCACTGGGTTGTGAAGAGGAATGGATGAGAATTACAGGAGCGTGGGCGCCTTACCAGTACCTGCATCGCTGTAGAAAATGTCTGCCTGTTCACTGACCTCTGACTTTGTGTAATTCCTCAGAAGAAGAGGCCCTGCTCTCTACCCGAATCAGGATACTGATGGTCTCTCATGATGGCCATCTTGTCTGGGTGGTCATAACTCAGAAGTGCAGTCGTGGTGCTGTGCAGGGAGGTTAGAGTTTCTCTCTTCCATCCCCCCTAGTTCTCACTGTCTTCTGAGACAGTCTCTATGGTGGTTATTCCTGGTTGTCAACTTGAACTGTATCTGGAATAAACTGCAATCCAAAATTGGAAGGCTCATCTGACCCTGATCTTGAGGCATAAGGTAGTACACGCCCTAATCCAGATCCAGGCGTGGTGTCCACATCTTTAATCTGGGCCACACTTTCTGCTGGAGACCTACGTAAGGACATTGGACATAAGGACACTGGAAGAAGGAAGATTAGCTCTTCTTCACCTGCTTGCCTTGTGGGACTGAGCAACTGCTAGATCCTTGGACTTCCATTCACAGCTGCTGCTGACCATTGTTGGGAGTTGGACTACAGACTGAGTCATCAACACATTCCCTTACTGTATAGAGACTACCCATAAGTTCTGTGACTCTAGAGAACCCTGACTGAGTACTGGAAGTGGGTGATGAGCCATTGGTGGCTGAGTATTGAACAGCAGGTTATTCTTTTGTATGTGGACCTTTCTTTACACTCACTGCCGACAGATTTTCTGAGGGAAGTGTCTCTGAGCAAAGGCAGCAGTGACAGTGTTTTATGGGAGTAAACACAAGCCTGAGGAAGGCAGTTTGATGGGCCTTCATGTCTGTTCAGAGAAGCAACAGTGACGTCTTGTGAAGGAAGTTCTATAACCTCCACCTGTGGGCTTTTGACTGGGTTGACAGTAGCAGATAAAACTCTGTTTATAAAGTGGCACTTGGTTACCTGTGTAACAGACTTTTTCATGGCTGTACCAGTAGGTGAGTGAGTCTTTCTTGGGGATTGGTTTTGTTACATAGAGGTTCCCACAGCCAAGTCTGAGAACACCTTTTTTACTCAGCAAGCCTTTATAGCAAGGACTCTGTCAGTCCAGTTCCAGCTTGACTGTGTGTATTCTGAGACAAAGGTGTAAGGCGTCATTACCAGTAAGGCCCTAGTAACTAGTTCTGGCTGGCAGATAACAGCAGTGAGAGGCCCTGATTTGTTGTAGGGACTGCATGGGCCTTGCTGACTGACAGCTTATAGTGAGGTAGTCTCCTCTTTTGGCATGAGGATTTTCTTCCTTCCTTCCTTCCTTCCTTCCTTCCTTCCTTCCTTCCTTCCTTCCTTCCTTCCTTTCTTGGAATGGTTTTATCTACCCACACAGGGTATATTTAAAAGTTGCTTTTTATTTCTTAGCAGGTGTCAGATTTCTGTAGAGTTTTCCACAGGTTGTTAGTTTTGGTTGGTCATTCCGACTGCTCAGCCTTCCCCTGCATTCCTGACTACTGCTGTTCTTAGACAGGACCTCAGACTGCAGATCAGGCTGGCCTAAAACTTTTAATAATCTTTCTCCCTCAGTCTTCCAAGGGCTGAAAATGTAGTGTGAGCCACGTTCTGGCTTCAGTCACCATTAATTCTGATGTAGCTTTAAAAACTTCCCCAAAGAGAAGTTTACTAGAATAGTTGAGTTGATGTTACGGAGAAGACAATATTGAGAAAGCACAAGTAAGCTTTTCGTGTGTGTTCAGTTTTAACAATAGTGAATGCTTTATGTGAAATGATGAATGAATTGAATTTTACCAGCAGGTGGCAACAACAAATCAAGATTTAATTTTGTAGTGTAACTAGTAGCAAGATCACTTTATTTTCCTACCAGTAAACAGTTGTGTGCTCATGCCCCATAGTATGTGCTTTTTAGAAAGTGGATATAGAGTTCACTAAATGACATGGCCTGGGACTCCAGATGGTCCCCTGCTTTTGCCTCCCGAGTGCTAGGTATATAAGACGTGCACCATCACACCTGGTCTTCCTGTGTCCTGACTTGGCCGACAACCCTTTAAGTAGCTGACTGTGAACCTCCAGGTGCTGAAAGTACAAGCATGTGCCGTTATGCCCAGTTTTGCATAGTTTTTTTTTTTTTTTAAGACAGTCTTGCTGTGTAGACCCTGCTGTAGACCTCAGACTTAACAGAAGCCGGCCAGGTTCTGGGATCACGTGAACTTTTCAAACCAAGTGATGATGTAGCTAGCTGGTTTAGCACCTGATGACTATAAAGGATTTGTCATGGCTTAGGATCTCTTCTTCCCTCCAGGTTTACAGTAGTCTAGATGTTAGGATTTACCAAAAGTATGCAAATAATTCTACATGATTCCAATGATTTATTAAGTAGCATTAATCTTAGATGATTTATTAATTAGTATTTATCAATAGTTAGATCTGATTTTCTTTGGCTAATACAGTTTATTTGATTTTAAGTTAAAGGGTAGTTTTGCCATATTTTGGTCTTCCTCACTGATAGAATATTCATTCATTTGTTCATATATTCATTCACTGACAGGTCTTACTTTGTAGGCCAGGTTGGATGTGGACTCCTGCCTCTGTCCTAAGTGCAGGGATGACAGGCATGCTTGCTTATTTTGTGTAGTGGCATTTGCTTTGCTCAGTGCACGTGGACAGCTTGAGTAGACTCTTTATAGCTGGATTCTTTAGGACTTAGGCATATGAGGTGTTAACTCCATCAAGGCTTGGGATGACCTCAGATGACACCCTATAGATTATGTAGACTATGGTTTCTGTGATGGTATGCCCTCAAAATTCAACACTTGCCTTTGAAAGGCATTAATGAATTAATAACTAATTTAAAGGAGGTCTCTCACACTTCCTCCCTCCTCTCCCTGCCCTTCCCTCTCCCTCCCTCCCTTTCTTCTCCCTCCTTCTCTTCCTTCCTTCTTTCCTTCCTTCTTTCTTTTCCTTTCATTTTTCCAGACAGGATTTCCCTGTGTAGACCTTGTTACCTCTGCCTCCCAGAGATCAAAGGTTTGCACCGCATTGCCTGGCTTAAAGGACCTTTTCCATGGTGAGGTGAAATACTTTTTCTTTGATTTCATTTTGTTAAATGTCTTCATTGTTCACTTCGATCAATGGTTCTCAACCTGAGGGTCTCCCATGGAAGGATTGAAGGACATTTCACAGGGCTTACTTAATGATTCATAATAGTAGCAAAATTATAATTATGAAGTAACAGCCAGTTGCCCAGCTCTGCCTAATGCAGTTTGACCCAGTGGTTTCTCACCAGCTGCATCAGGGTGATTTAAAGACTGAGAGAGAATGTTTGGCCTGGCAAGAGTATTTCCTAGCAAATGAGACAAACTGTAGCACATACATTTCGTCTCAGCAAATGAGAGGCACAGGTAGGCAAATCTCTCCTTGAGGCCAGGGCTACACAGTAATGAGTAAGATCATGTCTTTAAAGAGAAAGGAAGAGTGGAGAGGGAAGAGAAAACAGGCGGGCCCTTGAAATTAAATTTATACAACATGATATAGCTTGTGTAGTATTATGGTGAATAATTAATTGGCAATTAGTACATTGGCACGGTTGGCCAGCTATCATGTGAATCTAGTTTCTAACATTTTATTGTCCAGAAACAGAACTGCACTCATTAGGCAGTTGCCTTCTTTCTGTACTCTGGGAACTACCAGGCTACAGTTAGTCTTTTTCTGGACATTTTATGGTAGTGAGAATTCTGGAATTTTGGTTTCTTTAAAAACAAGAAATATAAAAGTGTATTTTCATTTTAATCCCAGGTGTAGAGATATGGGGCTGCTTTGGACCGTCAGCAGCAGCTGATTCTGAGTTGCCTTCGTCCTCTAGCAGAGACGTTCTTTTTCCAGCTACAGATGGTTTCTGTGATTGTGTGATGTTTGGAATTATATACCCTTGAAGAAGGTATATAAATGCTAGAGCCCTGATAGGTGAGGTGGGTGGTGGTTGGTTGTTCAGGAGGGTGGGATGCAGTTTGTTAGCAGTCATGCTCAAAGGAGAAACGAGTAGAAAGAAATTAGATTCATAGATCTTTCTCTTTTCGCTCCTTCCTTGTTTCCCTTCTATTTAGTGATAGGGAGTGAATGGGGAGAGAGGATAAGAGGTGAGAAAAAGAACCCACAGCTGTGGCAAAGACCAGCTACAAAGCAAAGAAGAAACCAAAGGAAAGAAATTAGATTCAGAGACACCAACTCCCCCCACCCCAACTCCCCACCAGTTCTTCTTTCTTGTCTAGTGATAGGAGGTGAAACCAGAGAGATAAGGTGGGAAAAAAGGATCTCACAAAGTAGCAAAGATTGGCTACACCTCGTGTTTATTGGTAACTTTGGGTAGCTTCTTTCACTGAACACGATGTTTCTACGTTCATTTGTATAGCATGGAAGGCATACATGGGGATTGGATTCACATCACTTCTTTTCCTGTCTCCCTCTCAGACTCCTCCTGCACACCCCAACTTCCTCTCAAATTCACAACCTCTTTATTGTTTTACAGACAAGCACACAAAAACGTATATATGAACACAGCTAGCTGAGCCCATTCAGTGTTGCTCATGTGTATAGAAACCACTTGGGATTGGTAACGTATCAGGGACCTCCTCATTCCTGGAGAATAATTAGCCTCCTCTCACAAGCTAATTGATTATAGCTTTCCGTCTGTGGGTGGGGTCTTCTTAGACTTCCCTCATCTGCTTTGCTGTGTGTACTGGTATTGTTTTGGCAGCCATATTGGTGAGATTTCATGGATTTGGTTTCCCTGCCATGTATAGAAGACACTACCTAGCAGCAAGTGTCTCAGTCCTCCAGCTCCTAAAATCTTCTGCCCTGTCTTGTACCTGAGCCTTGGGTGTAGGGTTGTAAACGTATCACTCAGGTTGTGGATCTCCTGAGTCAGTTGTTCTCTGGAACAGTTTCCTTCAGGCAGGGCCGGTGTGCAGCTAGGCCTGGGCCTATGGAGATGGTGGGGGTGGGTAAACTTCCCAGGATATATAGCTTCCTGACTTTTCCTCTGGATCACCAGGAAGGTCTTGGCTTATCTTGAGTGGTGTGTGTGTGTGTGTGTGTGTGTGTGTGTGTGTGTGTTTCAGACTTGGTGACACACAGTTACCAGCCTGGCCATTCATTCTTGCCTATACCTTTTTCATGTATCTTACGAGTCTCTTGTTGAATTCATAAACCCTGGAGAGTTATCCTTCCGTTGTTTTACCCCACGAGCATTCCCAGATGTTTACATTGGTTGTTCTGTCTTGAGCCCACTTTGTGTATTGCCTTAGCAACATCGTCTGACTTAGGCAAAAGCTTTTTTTTTTTTTTTTGAGATGGGGTTTCTCTGTGCAGCCCTGGCTGTCCTGGAACTTGCTCTGTAGACCAGGCTGGCCTTGTCTACAGCCTGGGATTAAAGGCATGTGCCATCACTGCGCAGCATGTATGAACTTTTATTGTTCTGTCCATTAATGTGTGTTACCTGGAGTTCACTATTAAGAAAGTCTTAAGGGCCATTGTGTAACTTCTGATGGGAGATATGCTTTTGTAATATTTATGTGAAATTAGTTTAAAAGCTAAAGTAATTAAATGGTAAAATTAGTACTGACTTTTATCTTGACAATAAGATATATTAAAGTTGCTTATTGATTTTCATTGTGGTAGAACTAACTTTACTGGCTGTTACTTCTGAGAATTTGCAATTTAACCTCAGGATAGTTAATAATTTTTGTTTTGGAGATAGGGTCTCTTGTAGCCTGGCTGGCTTTAAATTTTCTGTACTGAAAATGACATTTAACTTTGATTCTTTTGCTTATGCCTCTCCAGAGCTGGGATTGCAGATTGATGCTGTGCTGGAGATGAGACCATTGGCTCCATGCATGCTAGGCAGGCACTGTAGCAGCTGAGCTGCATTCCCAGCCCAGCTTTCTCCAGACTTCCTGAGACAGGCACTCGATATGTAGGTGAAGCCTGAACTTCTGAGCACGTCTCTTGCCTCAGCCTCTGTGCTCTGGAACTACAGGCATGCATTTACATGCTCAGATATTGTTTTTTTTTTTTTCTTTTTTCTTTTTATTTTTTCTCCTTCCCTTCTCTCTCTTGCTCTGGCTCCTCTTGCCTCAGCCCAAAGGTTTTTAAAATTTATTATATATAAGTACACTGTAGCTGTCTTCAGACACCCCATAAAAGGGCATCAGATCTCATTACGGATGAGATTGTGAGTTACTGTGTGATTGCTTGGATTTGAACTCATGACTTCCAAAAGAGTAGTCAGTGCTCTTAACCGCTGAACCACCCTACCAGCCCCGTTTTTGTTTTTTCTTAAAAAAAAAATGTTATTACTCTTACAAAATATTGTTTCCTTTCTATATTTCTTTATTGTGTATGTTCAAGTGTGAGCATGTGAGGTGTGTGTGTGTGTGTGTGTGTGTGTGTGTGTGTGTAGACTCATGTGAGCATGTAAGGTATGTGTGTAGACTCACATGTGAGCATGTGAGGTGTGTGTGTGTGTAGA
>JANHMN010000031.1:1520752-1581758 GCA_030674055.1 Rhabdomys pumilio | reverse complement strand
GTGTGTGTGTGTAGACTCACATGTGAGCATGTGAGGTGTGTGTGTGTAGACTCACATGTGAGCATGGGAGGTGTGTGTGTAGACTCACATGTGAGCATGTGAGGTGTATGTGTGTAGACTCGCATGTGAGGTGTGTGTGTAGACTCACACGTGAGCATGTGAGGTGTGTGTGTGTGTAGACTCACGTGAGCATGTGAGGTGTGTGTGTGTAGACTCACATGTGAGCATGTGAGCATGTGAGGTGTGTGTGTGTGTGTGTGTGTGTAGACTCACATGTGAGCATGTGAGGTGTGTGTGTGTGTGTGTGTGTGTGTGTGTAGACCAAGGAGTGATTTGCAGGAGTCAGTTCTTTCCTTGAGGATCAAATTCAGATGGACAGCCTCAGCGGCGAGCATCTTAAGCCACTAAGCTACTTGACTAACCCTTAGCAGGTTTTATAAAATGAGAAACATTAAAGAAATTTTACTGATTAAAATTTTTATATTTTGTTAAATATATTAAAAATTGATTCATTTCATATTTGTAGCTCATTTTTTAAAAAAGTGATTGAATTGGAAACATTTTTGAGTGTGTATGTATTATGTATGTGCCTGCGTGTTGGGTTAATGTGTATCCCATGTCTGCCCCACTAGAGGTGCGAGAAGTGTGACTGTACTCACCCCACAACAGTGGTGGGCGGGCTTTGGGCTATGTGAAGCCGTGGGACCCTAGACTGCCAGAGTTAACTGGGGGGTCCCTGGCCAAAAGGCAGCAGAAGACCTGCTGGTTCTCAGACAGGTGCCGTTGGGAGCCCCGATAAAGCAGAGAATGAAGTGGGAGTGTACAGGCTGGATTGGGCCTTGGCCGAAGGGGGATAAAGGGGAGTAAGTGTGTCTTGGCTCAGTCACAGCGGCAGAGAGGTCTTCTGCAGGAGATTAGATGGCGGCTCTGTAGGTGAAGACCTTCTCCATTGTCCCCACGGCAGATCCCGATGACAGAGAAGCAGTTCGTGGTTTTAAGATGTTTATTGTCATGGCGGAAAGTAGATGAGAAAGTGTACTCTAGTTTTCTCAGGATGGGTCTGAGGTTAAATACCTTTTGCAGGGAAAATACCTTTTGTGTTAGAACAGGAGGGTCTAGGAAGGAATGTTTAATTGGCTATGCCCTCTGGCCTTTAGGTATCTCATTAAAATGGAGGATCTGTGGCCTGTAATCATGCCCTCTACCTGTGCAGGGGCAAGGGTGTGAGTGGAAGCTAGTAGTTGACACTGGGTGTCGTTACTGGGTGACTGCTTGGCACTTTATTTATGGAGGCAGGATCTCCCATTGAACCTGTCTTGCCAGTTTCCACCAGAGATGACGTGTTTCTGTTCCCTAGCTCTGGGATTGCAGAGAGGCCCACATTCTCCTGGGATCTGAGGTCTGGTCCTCATGCTTCCATGGCAAACTCCTTGTCTACTGAGCCATCTCCCTTGCCCTAAGCTGGTTGAAGTTTTGTGTTAGAACAGTGGTTCTCAACCTTCTTAAAGCTGCAACCCTTTAATACAGTTCTTCATGTCGTGGTGACCCCCAACCATAATATTATTTCATTGCTACTTTGTAACTGTAATTTTCTTACTGTTAGGAATTGTAATGTAAATATCTGCTATTTCTGATAGTATTAGATGACCTCTGTGAAAGGGTCGTTCAGTCCCCAAAAAGGGGCTGCTACCCACAGGCTGAGAACAACTGTTAGAAGCATTAAGGTGAGTGGTGCTGAGAAAAATGGGAACATTAGCTCCTGTGATTTACTCCTGTACGTTGTCAGGGATGTGTGTGGGTGTTTGTGATTTTGAGTGAGAGGAGAGAGAATGCAGACTGTATCTTTTGAAAGCATAGGTGATGATATTTCTCCTTAAATGTACAGTAAAACCAGCCTCTTGACACAATGCAAAGCAAGAGAAAGGATAAGCATTTAAACATATAAGTTGATTGCTGAGAGATCACTCGCTTATCTGAAAAAAAGGACTAGAAAAAATGTATAGCATCTTTTTAAATTTTTATGTATGTGACTATTTTGTCTGCATGTATGCAGGTGCACCACACCTGTGCCTGTAGAAGCCAGAAGAGGGCCTTGGATCCCCTGGAAATCAGAGTTACAGATGGTTGTGAGCCACCATGTAGGTACTAGGAACCAAATCCAGGTCTTCTGCAAGACTGTCCTGTGTTCAGCTGCTGGTCAGTCTCCTCGGCCCCTTATATAAATAATAGTGTCTTATAGTGTCTTACTATTATTGCCTCTTCACTCATTACTTGTAGGAGTGGATTTTGAAAATAAAACTTGCTAATCGTTAATTTGCTTCTTAGGTTTTTAGGAATGTAGAAGGGACACAGAGGAAAGCACATGTGTATGTAATATGTGTGTGTGTGTGTGTGTCCCTAAATATATAAATGTAGCTTCCTCAGTCTGTATAAAAGGCTCTCCTTGAGTAATTCTAGGTAGTATAGGATGTGGGTTATACTTAGTACATTAAGAGAAAACCTTACAGGATCTTGCAGTTATGCTTGTGTTTCCCAGATGAACTGCTGTGCCCTTAGGCACTGAGGGTCCATTGTCTCACCAGGACACTAAGTCTCATCCCTGTAGCCTTGCAGCTCTGCATCCTGTGGCCTCAGCACTGCTGCCTTCCTGCCTTTCCCCCTAATGTTTGCCTGGTCCTGCTGGGACTAATCTAATGTCTCTGTTGTTGTACTGACCACAGTGTCTATGATGTTGTGTTTGTATGTTTTTCACCTCCATGGGCTTGTGTCCTCAAAGATACAGCCTGAGATGTTTTCATTGTCCCCATGTCTAGCAGAGTATGCGGCTCAGGATTGGCATCAATATATTAATTACAGGAGTCAAAATATCTGTACTATTATAGGGTGCAGCCTGGTGGGTGGGAACTAGATCACGCTTGTGGATGCGATTTATATGGGATCTGTTTTAAAGTGGGGGGACATTTTATATAAAAATCTTTATTCTTTTTTTAAAGATTTATTTATTTTATATATATGATACACTGAAGCTGTCTTCAGACATACCAGAAGAAGGCATTAGATCACATTGTAGATGGTTGTGAGCCACCAGGTGGTTGCTGGGAATTGAACTCAGGATCTCTGGAACAAGAGTCCGTGCTCTCAACCACTGAGCCATGTCTCAAGTCCGAAAAAAATCTTTATTTTTCTGAAAAAATTTTATTGTCTGAAAAAAAAAATGAGACAGTTTAGGATCCTACTCCTGGCACCAGTGGACCTGTTTTTACCTTTCTTCAACCCTGAGACATTTAAGCTTTACTGTCTGATGTAGAGGAACAGTGGCCTTCTGCTCACCAACCAATTCTACTGAGCTATAAAAAATATACTGCATTAGTGTTTTAGAAGATGGCAGAACTTAGACTGCACACATTTCTGCAGTTGTAGTTTTCGGCGAGGGCTATAAAAGGATAGGCTCAGTGCTCTAGACTTCGATTCACGTGCAACTGAAACACAAAGTTCTCAAGAGTTGAGTCACCAGGAGCTACAGCACAGCAGCTCATTCAGAAACCTTAGTGACAGCGGCTTGCATGGAATGAGATGTGTGGTTACCTAGATTGTTTTGTCACATGTATGCATTTAAAAATGACTGGATGTAGCTGGGCGGTGGTGGCCCACTCCTGTATCCCAGCACTTCCTGAAGCAGAGGCAGGCAAATCTCTGTGAGTTTGAGGCCAGCTTGGTGTACAGAGTGAGTTCCAGGACAGTCCAAGCTACACAGAAATTGTTACAACACTCCCCTCAAGAGAAAGGAAAAGACTATCCTATCTGTATTTTAGTGCATGGTCTTTCCCTGTCTTCAGCAGATGCTTATTGACTTGCCAGAAGCAGTCTTCAGTTCCTTTAAGTCAGTGGTTTTGTTTTTGGTTTTGGTTTTTCGAGACAGGGTTTCTCTGTGTAGCCCTGGCTGTCCTGGAACTCACTCTGTAGACCAGGCTGGCCTCGAACTCAGAAATCCGCATGCCTCTGCCTCCCAGGTGCTGGGATTAAAGGCGTGCGCCACCACCGCCTGGTAAAGTCAGTGGTTTTCAACCTGTGGGTCATGACCCCTGTGGAGGTCTAACAAGCCTTTTACAGGGGTCGTGTAAGACTATTGGAAAATACAGATATTTGTATTATGATTTATAACAGTACATCTATTATGATTCATAGCAGTAGCAAAATTACAGTTATAAAATAGCAACAAAATTAATTTTATGGTTGGTCTAGTGGTTTGAATATGTTTGGCACAGGGAGTGACATTATTTGAAGGTATGGCCTTGTTGGAGGAAGTGTGTCACTGTGGGCATGGGCTCTTTTAAGACCGTCACCTTAGCTACCTGGAAGCCAGTCTTCTCCTAGCAGCCTTTAGATGAAGATGTAGAACTCTCAGTTCCTCCTACACCATGCCTGCCTGGATGCTGTCATGTTCCCACCTTGATGATAATGGACTCACTGAACCTCTGAACCTGTAAGCCAGCCCCAATTCAATGTTCTTTATAAGACTTGCCTGGGATAGTGTGTCTGTTCACGGTAGTGAACCCCTAATAAGACAGTTGGAGGTCACCCAGCATGAGGAACTCTATTAAAGGGCTGCAGCATTTGGAAAGTTGAGAACCACTGCTTTAAGAGAAAATTAAATTTTGTTATTTGTGTTTGAAATATTAAAAGCATTGAGTAAGTTGGGCTCTTTTTGCAAAACTTAAATGTACTTTTTGGGAAGATAGGCCTAGAACTTTCTTTCACAGGGAACTTGTTGGCTCTCCTGACTCAAAGTGTAAGCTCTGTGTCTGTGGGAAATGGGGCAACTTGGAAGGGCAACAGACAAGAGGACAATAATGGGATCAGCTCTTCTCAGAGCCTCGCCTCTGCAGGAGTTGGGCACAGTTAGAACAGTGGGGGACAGTGCTGGCTCAGATATTACAGAGGCTCCTACCAGTATGGATGCATACAGATGAGAACTCTGTTTATCTTCAAGAAAAAATTTGAGCCTTTTAGCTGTGTAGATTGGTTATGAAACTCTCTTAGTGAACTCTATAATACTGGGAATATACTGCATAGGTTTAAAAATAGCATGAGATAATTTCATGGTTCTATACAAAAAGAATCTTTTAGTTGAATAAGCAGGAATTTGCACTACCTTTTGGTAAACCCCACCCCCACTCCTACTTCCCCCCTCCACCCCACTTGCCTTCTTTGGATTTTCCTGCATTGTCCCAGCAAGTGTTGAACTCTAGGCTTGATGCAGTTCTCTCACCTCAGTTCCCCTGATGTCAGGATTACAGGTGTGCTATACCACACCTGTCCTCCTAGTTTGTAAGTATTATCTGTGTGTGAACATTATTTTGCACATGAAAATGTGTGAATGAAAATGAGGACATGAGCACTTGTAGGTATAATTGAGGAGAAGGCATTTATTGTAGGTACAAGGAAGAGCACAGCCAGAAGCATCTGGAAGGGTCTGAAGGACTGAACTGGACCATGAGAAGAGGTGTGTGTGGGGGAGACAAAAGGGGAGGGCAAGAGTGGCTTTGTTATCTAGGAATCAGAAGCTGTGGAAAGGCAATCGAAACTCCTGGGCTGGAGAGGTTTAGTGCAGGGTGGTGTGGGAAGGTGGCAGCGGGAAGATGGTGAGGAGAAGAGCAAAGGGAGAGCATGTAAGGGCCTAGAGGCCAGCTGGTGGTTTGATATGGAAATAGGCACCTCAGCCATTTGTCCTGAGTTTCTTTGGGTCCTGACACTAGGCACTCAGGCTGAGGCAGGGATCATAGGCTTGAGACCAGTTGGTCCCTGTGTATAGAGAGCTCCAAGCCATCATGCAGAGCAGAAGTAAAAACGTCAGAGTGGAGGCAGGACTCATTTCACAGATGGCTTCAGTGGAAGAGAGAAGGTAATGGGGGGTGAAAATGACCACAGTTTATCTTTGGAATTGTCAAGAGATAATAAAGGACAGAGAACAACAAGAACATTAACAAAAGTCTATTCAGCAGAAGAATCTGTTCTTACATGCTCAGGGAATGTGAGCCTCTGAGCGTGCGGGGAGCAGGAGAGACACCCGGCTCATCTCCCAGTTGATTTGCTGGGGATGATTTCAGCATTGCTTTCTGAAATTTGCCTTGATGCAGAATTTCTATTTTTTTTTTTTTTTTCCCGAGACAGGGTTTCTCTGTGTAGCCCTGGCTGTCCTGGAACTCACTCTGTAGACCAGGCTGGCCTCGAACTCAGAAATCTGCCTGCCTCTGCCTCCCGCCACCACAGCCCGGCTCAGAATTTATTTTCCTTAAAGAATAATATGACGGACTATTTTGAACTCTAAACTAGAGAAGAAACCAGCGACTGCTTTTCAGACATAGTTTGTGGGTGAGAAGCTGCAGTTTCCTGGTAAAGCTGTTAGCTGATAGTGAGCCCTCTACTTTCCCCAGTGCTTTGCAAAGCACTTCCTCATACAGACCTTTGGCTGCCGTTACCATGGTGTTTGGAGGGAGCTAAATGTACTGGGTATTTAAGTGATGCTTTATTGTTGTAGATGGTAGATGTATATGTAGAATCTAGGATTAGCTGTAGTGCATGGTTTGGATTTTACAGGCTGCTGTGAGTATAGTTCATCTACCAGAGCCCTCAGTCCCAATCACCATGGTGTGCCCCAGATATTATGAGAACATACAGTTTATGCTTATAAGCATAGGCGTGCTTATAAGGCATGCTTATAGTCAGCTTCAGTAAATTAAAACAATGTAGAGAAAAGATACAGTCTCCTAACATTTGCAGTTGCTTTGAGCATAAATCTATCCAGTCTTTTTAGAGCACGTCTACTGACATGCTTTGAGACCTCAGAAAGGCACTGTATTTAGCAGTACAGGGAGAACAACATTTTTGGCACTTTTTCCTCAAGGAGTCTTTTTCTGTTTACAGTACAATAACTTAAGTCAAGCAAGGAACGTGCAGATGAGAGTAAAAAGCCTCTGTTATGTGCACTCACAGATGTACTCCCAAGTCTGTCTTACCCGTCAGTCTTTGCTGTTCATTTGTAGTCCTAGGCCACTGGCTTACCAGAGGCAGTGTAGAGCTAGCCTTGCTTTACCCAGGAAGCTGGTTGCTTCTATGCACCCCATGTAACTCTTTAAACCATAAAGCCTGTTTTTTGTTTTTTTCCTTTTGTTGATACATCCTAAAATGTAAGGATGGTTTTGGAATCAATTTCTTGTTTTCTTATCTCCCAAGCGTTTCCTTACACTTGAAATAAGACTTTCATTTTCTTTTTAAAGTATATACATTGTTACTATGTGTGTTTATGTGTATATGTTCCTGTGTGCAAGCATGTGTCATGATACTTATATGGAAGTCAGAGGATAACTTTAAGGAGTCAAATTTCTTTTCTTTTACCTTGGGTCCCAGGAGTTTGAATTCTTATAGGTTTTAGTGACCTGGTAATAAAATTTTCTTATTTTAAGAAAAGCTTCAACATGTTTACCCTAGCAGGAGTAATAGCATTTGTACTTATAAAATTTTCAGTAGTAAGATTGCAGTAAAATTTAATTTAGTAAGTAGGGCCTCATGATTCATACCTGTAGTCTCAATACTAGGGAAACTTGCTGGGAATTTGAGGCCAACTGAAGATATATCATAAGATACTTCCCCATGCCTTCCAATAATACTACCATAATCTGTTATATTTTTTCCATCTTGGAAAAGACATAGGTAAGCCTACTTCTGTTACCTCTTTTACATTAAAAGATAAGATAGCCACAGGTAAGGTAGCCCACACTTTTGAGTCCAGCACCAGGAAGGCAGAAGCAGGCAGAACTCTGTGAGTTCAAGGCCAACCTGATCTACACAGTGAGTTTTGCAGTATAGCTAGAGCGAAACCCCAGCCTTGAAAATACAAAATACAAGAAACAAAAAGAAACAAGTAAGACCTGTAAGATCTTACAGCAAGATGACCCAAGTATTAAAGGAGCTTGTCATCAGCTAGAAGATCTGAGATAAATCCCTGAGCCCACATGGTAGAGGAGAGAACTGAGGTCCGAAATAGCTTCTGGCCTCCACAGGCCCGTCCTGTCACCTTCCCTGTAAACAAACACATAGGAACAATTAAGTTAAAAATATGTGACCTCTAAAGCAAATTCTAAGCCACCAAATCCTTCTTTTGAATTTCTTTGTGTCTAGGCTGAGTTTAGCAGGTAGTCCTTTCCTTATTAAACATTATTGTAAGTAAAAGGATGATGTCCACTTTTCAGAGTTAGGGATACAGGGCCACGGTATTGGCATTTGTTTCCATGTTCAATTTGTAAGTTTATAGTCAAACCTTTCTTTTTTCAATGTTTAGCTATGTTTCTCTCTCTTGTTGATATTGTTTTCTCTTAAATAAATAAATAAATAAATAAATAAATAGCTTAATTTTGAGACATTTAAACTGTCAAAATGGATTGCAGATGAAGACATTTTTGAAGAACTGGATTAAATGCTTTATCTGAAGATGGTGCCTTGCCAGCAAGAGGGCAGCAGTTAGCCAACATGCTTCTCTTTGTGACTTTTCCCCTTTGTTCTCAGACTTCAAAAGAATGCCAAATGCCTGGTTATCTATTTCTGCTATTGAGCAGAAAATGATGAGTCTTGGCTTACATGACATATTTGAAAATGTCTACCTTTGGACTGGAGAGATGGTTCTGTGGTTAAGAGCATTGACTGTTCTTATAGAGGACCTGGGTTTGATTCTCAACATCTATATCTGGTGGCTCATGACCACATATAACTCCGGTTTCAGGCAACAAGATGCCTTCTGTCTTACATGGGAACTTATATACACATGGCATTTATAAACTCATGCAGGCTTATATACACACAAGTAAAA
This sequence comes from Rhabdomys pumilio, assembly GCA_030674055.1. Lineage (NCBI taxonomy): Eukaryota > Metazoa > Chordata > Mammalia > Rodentia > Muridae > Rhabdomys > Rhabdomys pumilio. The sequence continues at coordinate 1,572,895 of JANHMN010000031.1, read as the reverse complement.
TAAATACATCTTTGAACATTTCTACCTAAATAGATTGTTTCTAGGGAAATGCCATTTGCAACAGTAATTTATAGTTCCTATGGCTTTTATATATGCTGTGAAACCACTTTTTAGGGAGCTCAAGTAAATGTGTTTAAGACAAGTGTATAGAGACAGATGGCCCTCCAGGGTCTGATTAAATTCATTAGAATCATAAGACCCAACAATACAAAGTGACTGTTTGTTTTTCTTTCCCTGAAGAGTGAGAAAAAGCATGAAGATACAAACTAGTACAGAAGAGACTTGTCATGATTCTGATGGTTTCAGAAATGTCAGATATCAATATCTTTAAAAGAAGTATCTGCCCCCGAACCCCACCCCCCAAATGCTGTGGATCAAACCCAGGCCCCTTATATGTGCGGTGATCAGTCTTCTCCCTCTGAGCCACACCCTCAGCATGTGCTATTTTGTATCCCTTTAAAAAACTTTTATTGTCAAAATGTTGAAGGTGGCCAGAGTGTAGTCCCCAGTCCCATTTTGACACAAGAACTTGGTTTTGAGCAGGTTATTAGCTCTCTGTACTTTCTGTTTTAAAAACAAGGTATACATTTTCCACATATAATATGTTTCTTATTAAACTACCTTTCTTTATCTAGCGTTTCCACTCTTGCTTTCCCACACATTTTGCTTCCTCTGCCCAAACTTCCTTGTTTATGTTTTCTCCACACTTTTATTTTCTGTTACTTTGTTTCAGTCTGCAGCAGCACATAAAAAGGAAACACGCACCTAGAGGAGCTGGCCGGTGACAGTGCATCCTCTTTCATCTGTGTGCATTGTGAAGAAGCTGTGCTCCTGTGGTTCTGCCCTTTGTTAGAGCCGGTGAGGCAGGGAGACAGGAAAGGCCTTTACTCTGTCTAGTGTTTTTCCTCTTCCATCTGGTAATTCAGCCCTGACTCTCCCCCAAATCACACAAAATAATTTCAAGCAACACAGGAATGAAGAAGATCGTAGGTTGTCTGCAGATATTTCTAAGAAAACTTGTTTCTTAGAGCTGGGAGTAGCACACAGGCACTGAGATGGCTGAGGCTGCAGGATTGCTTCAAATTTGAGGCTAATCTACACAGTGAGAATCCTGTCTTAAAAACAAAACCAGCCAGCTGAATGAAAAAATGAAGACAGAGCAAGGATGTGACCCCTGATGAAGCAGGGAGAAGATGTTTGTTGTAGACATAAGAGAGAAGCAGTCAGAGGGAGGAGTCTGGGCTGAACACAACCAGCAGAGTAAGCAGGACCATGAGAGGAGAGGGAGAGGGAGTGGAACAGGCGTTCTGGAGTAGGGAGATAGGGTGATGCTGTTGGGGACTAGATATGACAAGAGACCTGCAGAGCCCAAATGGCCAAGTTATATAGAGATTGAAGTGAATCAGAAGCCCAGACCCTGGGAGGGAGAGGTTTAGGGTAGGGGCGGGGTGAAAAAGGGCTGAGAAGAGCCACAGGCACTGAGTGAGATCTACCAGTAACCAACCAATTCACGCAAACGACCAGAACAGGACAGAACAGTGCCGACACCCCCCACCCCAGCCCAGAATGCAAAAGCTGCTGTTCTAGGATAAACTAGTAGTTCTTTGCTGTGGCCTTTGGAATAGTGCTGTGATAAACTAGCAGGCAGCAGGATTTTTATTATGTAAATATCCTATATTCTTTCCACCCAGGTTTTGAAAAGCTCGGAGAATAGAGAGAAAATAGGCATTTTGAGCAGTATTTCTTGCTAAGTTCTAGACTGCACTGATAGTTAATAGCTCATCTCTCATCTTTAGCTGAGTGTTAGTTGGTTTTTAAAATGGTGCACTTTTGGATTTAACTCTAGGAAAACTTTTAGTCTTGCTTTTAAGCACAGATGTTCTGGTTCTAGGTGTAGATAAGATGTGGCAGTTAGTCATTGTAGCTGGGGTAGCCCCCCTCCCCATGATGCTTGTGTGGGTCGTTTGTACTGAGGCTCTGGACTATAGAATGAAAAATGGAAGAGATGGTTTACATATTTTTTCTGTTGGTCATCGTATTGTATCATCAGCTGAGAAATGAAGAGTTCACTTTTTAAATAACTTGTTGATGTTTAATATGCATGGCGTGCATATTTTGCTTGGTTCCATAAAGGATTTAATAAGGTAGCCCTGAAGTTTAGACCTCGTGGTCTGAGTGGAAATGAATCTTGCTTATGAATGGGGTGCACTTACCACAAGAGTATGGCATCGTACCTCGTCTTACACCTTTGGATACTATCACTGCTCATGAATCTGTACCCTGTGATGTGAGAATCAGTTTTTGGACAAAAGACATTGGGTGCCAAGTCTCTTGAATAACCTGGGAAAGAGGTTTGGGTTGTTAGTGCTTTAGATTTATTGTGTTTGATCTACGGACTCGGAGCCAAAAAGAGTTTGGGATAATGGTAGGAGTTTTCTGAGCCACAGTTAACCCTGTGTCATATCCAGCCCTGTGAACAATGAGCCCAATTGACTCCTGGGCTTCATGGTGTACCACCATTGTGCCATTGAGATCAGATGAACAAGCTGACATTATCCTGTCACAATTTTGATATGGATGCTTTCTTGGGTTTGGACTATCATAAAGTTTTCCATTTTGATTTTCTTCTCAGGCTTTAAAACCTTTTTATTAAATTCTTATACCAATGTTTTCAAAATGGTGTTTCTCCAGTTTGTAAACAGATTTTTTATTTGTTTGTTTGTTTTCTGAGACAGGGTTTCTCTGTGTAGCCCTGGCTGTCCTGGAACTCACTCTGTAGACCAGGCTGGCCTCAAACTCAGAAATCCACCTTCCTCTGCCTCCCAAGTGCTGGGATTGAAGGCGTGTGCCACCACTGCCCGACTGTAAACAGATCTTAAAGAACGAGTTGTAATTTTTCTTTCCTTATAGTAAAAATGTTTGGAATACTTCTTGTCTTGTTTTTTCTGTGTAGTAATTAATAGAATCAAATTATCAATAGTATTTTTATCTAATGGGGAATAAGCTTATGGAATCTGAGACTTAATCAGAGAGATCAAAATAGTAAAAAAGATTAAAATCTTAACTTTGACAAGATCATTTGCTTTTAGTACATAATTCTTCTGTAGTATATGTATCAGTTATATTTTTAATTTTCTTACAGGAATATGAAAATTGAGAGTTTTTTTTTTTTGTTGTTTTTTTGGTCAGGAGGAGAGTTGCTGGGATTGTGAATTGAGGCAAGTAAGAGGTTCTGACTTTCATTCTCAGTGACTCACTTGTAGGTTTAATGCTACACGGAATTCAATGATAATCCTGGTATCATCTTCTTAATTTTATGGTAGAGTGAAACTTATAAGTATATTTATGTTAGCTGATTGTGTTTTGTCCTTAGAGATAGTTGGTGCACACAAAATCTTTACAGTACAACATTCTGTTGTGCCTGTTCCTTTGTTTTCATAAACCATAGCAACAAATCAATAATGGGATTATTTTAGCCATAAATAAAAACAAAACTATGTTTTTTGTAGGAAAACGAATGATTGGGAGATAGTTATCCAGGTAAATCAGTTTTAGAAAAACTAATATTTTTTTTCTCATTTGTGGTTTCTGAATTTTATGTAGATGAATGGAACCATGTATGTATACATGTCATGATAGAAGACACACATGGCCTTGTCGGGTAACAGAGGACAAAGGGACGAGTGAGCAGCGGTGGGCTATGTGTGGGAGAGCACACAGTGCAGTGTCTTGTGAGCACGAACATTACATTACAGAGCCAAAACAGTGAATTCATACCAAGGAGGATCACAGAGAAAGAAAGACAGCATTGTGCTTTCCTGAAACCTTTTTTTCTATTCGTCATGATAGAAGTTGCTATCTACAAATCCATATCTCAAAGTTTATTATGAAAAGCAGCTTCTGTGCTAAGATCAATTTGTATATTTTCTGGATGGGGAGATGGCACAGCCGGAAAAGTGCTTGTTGTGCAAGTACCGACTCCAGGAAGCCTGGGGCAGTGGCATGTGTTGAGTCTTGAATGGGAGGAACTGGGGTAGCCTAGGCTTGCTGGCCTGCCAGTGTAGCGCAGCTGCTGAGTTGTGTTCAAACAATAACGTGGAACAGCTGAAGACATTTGACATTGATCTCTAGATGTACACTCATACTTGAAAACACACCTAGACACACATCACACATACAGATGAATTTTAGTTTGATTCATGCATAAAGTTTCTATTTGTTAGGTATTTGTTGTATTTCATGTTTGATAGATGCCTTGTGCTTATGACTTGAAGTGATTATTTTAGGAATTTGTATATAACAGTTTTCATTGTATTCTCGAATTTATTGGAATTCACCTAGTTAAGATCAGTCTTGAGTAAATTTACTTTCTGAGAAATGGAATGTCAGGATTAACATGTTTCTACTGTAGGTTGATGACAGCTTCCCTTAATGTCCTTTCCATTATTGTAGAGTGGAGTCACAGCTGAGAGCATGGACAGTGTGCCCAAGATAACATTTGTCCTGGTCCAGACACCTTCCTTGTTTTGGAGGATGTTCTGCTTTGTTATTTTCACTGTTGCGACTGTGAGGACCACATAACTGGTTCAGATATGGTTGAACCTTGCTCCTCCCACATCCAGAGAATTCTTCAGCTGCACAGGCTCATTAGTTTACATTGGTAGATATTATAAAATTCCCTTCATTGTGGGAAATGAAGCAAACGAGGACTATACTTTGAATTCCAGGAGTTGTTAAGGTTGGTGGAAAAGGGGCCAAATGTGTTGGCTGCACATTTCCTATGACTTATTGGAGACAGTTAGGAACTGTCCCTCAAGTTCCTAACAAGTGTCACATGAAATTGCCACACACAACTTTTTGAAGGCTTGATAGAACATGTTTGTATAATGGACACTATTTAAAGAAATATAATTCTTTATTAATAATTTCTTTTATCAAAGGACTATTATAAAACAGCCAACAATTAATCAATCTATATAATATATCAATTAATGAGAGCTTCTTCTACTTTTTGTAAAATTACTCCTCTTTTGTCAATTGATTGTTGAGGGAAATTAGGATTTGCATCTCTCTTGAGAATATTAAACAGAGACATAAATTCTTTTGTGAAGAGCTTAAAATAAGATCTTAGCCAATAAGCATCTCCTGGAAATCTTTGAAAATCGTTTGAAATAAGTAAACTATCTTTTTTTTTTTTTTTTTGCCAGACCCATTATTGGATATTTTATGTATTTACCTTTTACTGTTATCTCCTCTTCCTTTCTCCCCCAAAACCCCTTATCCCATACCCACTCTTCCAATTTTTAAGAGGGTGTGCTTTCACCATTCTCCCAATCCCGCCTCCCTGCTCTCGCATTCCCAAACACTATGGATCCAATCTTTTGGGTACCATGGCCCTTCACTTCCACTGTTGCCTAATGAGGCCACCCTCAGTTACCTATACAAGTGGAGCCATGAGTCCCACCCTTTCTGTTCTCAGGCTGGAGGTTTAGACCCTGGGAGCTCTGGTTGAGTATTTTGCTACTCCTTCTAAAAAAAACCCAAAGCACCCACACTTTTAGTCTTCCTCCTCTTGAGTTTCACGTGGTCTATGCATTGTGTCTTAGGTATTGTGAGCTTTTGGGCTAATATCCACTTATTAGTGAGTGCATGCCATGTATGTTCTTTTGTGATAGGGTTAACTCACTCAGGATGATATTCTCAAGCTCCTTCCATTTGCCTAAGAATTTCATGAACTCATTGTTTTTTAATAGCTGAGTAGTACTCCATTGTGTAAATGTACCACATTTTCTGTATCCATTCCTCTGTTGAAGGACATCTGGGTTCTTTCCAACTTCTGGCTATTATAAATAAGACTGCTATGAACATAGTGAAGCATGTGTCCTTGTTATATGTTGGATCATCTTCTGGGTATATGCCCAGGAGTGGTATAGCTGGGTCCTCAGGTAATACTATGTTCAATTTTCTGAGGTACCACCAGACTGATTTCCATAGTGGTTGTACCAGCTTACAATCCCACCAACAATGGAGGAGTGTTCCTCTTTCTCTACTTCCTCACCAGCATCTGCTGTCACCTGTGTTTTCAATCTTAGCCATTCTGACTGGTGTGAGGTGGAATCTCAGTGTTGTTTTCATTTGCATTTCCCTGATGACTAGGGATGTTGGACACTTCTTTAGGTGCTTCTCAACCATTCTTAGATTCCTCAGTTGAGAATTTGTTTATATAGTGAATTACATCGATGGACTTCCGTATATTAAACTATCCCTGCATTCCTGGGATAAAGCCTTCTTCATCATGATGGATGATTGTTTTGATGTGTTCTTGGATTCTGTTCGCGAGAATTTTATTGAGTATTTTTGCATTGATATTCATTAGGGGGATTGGTCTGAAGTTCTCTTTGTTGGGTCTTTGTGTGGTTTAGGTATGAGCGTTATTGTGGCTTCATAGAACGAATTGGGTAGTGTTCCTTTTATTTCTACTTTGTGGAATAGTTTGAAAAGAATTGATATTAGGTCTTCCTTGAAGGTCTGATAGAATTTTGCACTGAAACCATTTGGTCCCGAACTTTTTTTTTGGTGGGTAGACTTTTAATGACTGCTTCTCTTTCTTTCAAGGTTATGGGACTGTTTAGATGGTTTATCTGCTCCTGATTTAACACTGGTAACTGGTACTTGTCTAGAAAGTTGTCCATTTCATCCAGATTATCCAATTTTGTTGAGTATAGGCCTTTGTAGTAGGATCTGATGATTTTTTTAGATTTCTTCGGTTTCTGTTCTTATGTCCCCCTTTTCAGTTCTGATTTTATTAATTTGAATACTGTCTCTCTGCCCTCTGATTAGTCTGGCTAAGGGTTTATCTATCTTATTGATTTTTCTCAAAGAACCAGCTCCTGGTTTTATTGATTCTTTGTATAGTTCTTTTTTTTTCTATTTGGTTGATTTCAGCCCCGAGTTTAATTATTTCCTCCCGTCTACTCCTCTTGGGTATATTTGCTTCTTTTTGTTCTTTCAGGTGTGTTGTCAAACTGCTAGTGTATGCCCTCTCCAGTTTCTTTTTGTAAGCACTTAGAGCTATGAGTTTTCCTCTTAGCACCGCTTTCATTGTGTCCCATAGGTTTTGGTATGATGTGTCTTCATTTTCATTAAATTCTAAAAAGTCTTTAATTTCTTTCCTTATTTCTTCCCTGACCACATTATCATTGAGTAGAGTGTTGTTCAATTTCCATGTGAGTGTGGGCTTTCCCCTGTCTTCCTGTTTGCGTATCCAGCCTGTTAGCCTATGTCTTTTTATTGGGGAATTGAGTCCACTGATGTTAAGAGATATTAAGGAGAGGAGATTGTTGCTTCCTGTTATTTTGTTAAGAGTGGAGGCATTGTTTGTGTGGTTATTTTCTTTTGGGTTTGTTGGAAGAGGCTTACTTTCTTGCTCTTTCTGGGGTATAATTTCCCTCCTTGTATTGGTGCTTTCCTGCTACTATTCTTTGTAGTGCTGGGTTTGTGGAAAGATATTGTGTAAATTTGGTTTTGTCATGGAATATCTTGGTTTCTCCATCTATGGTAATTTAGAGTTTTGCTGAGTATAGTAACCTGGGCTGGCATTCATGTTCTCTTAGGGTCTGTATGACACCTGTCCAGAATCTTCTACCTTTTATAGCCACTGGTGAGAAGTCTGGTGTAATTCTGATAGGTCTGCCTTTATATGTTACTTGGCCTTTTTCCCTTACTGCTTTTAAAATTCTTTCTTTGTTTTGTGCATTTTGTGTTTTGATTATGTGATGAGAGGTATTTCTTTTCTGGTCTAGTCTATTTGCCGTTCTGTAGGCTTCTTGGATGATTATGGGCATCTCATTCTTTAGGCTAGGGAAGTTTTCTTCTATAATTTTGTTGAAGATATTTATTGGCCCTTTAAGTTGGGAATCTTCACTCTCTTCTATACCTATTATCCTTAGGTTTGGTCTTCTCATTGTGTCCTGGATTTCCTGGATGTTTTGTGTTAATAACTTTTTACATTTTGTGTTTTCTTTGACAGTTGTGTTAATATTTTCTATGGTATCTTCTGTACATGAGATTCTCTCTTCTATCTCTTGTATTCTGTTGGTGATGACTCCTGATTTCTTTCCCAGGTTTCCTATATCCCTGGTAGTCTCCCTTTGTGATTTCTTGATTGTGTCTACTTCCATTTTTATGTCTGGATGGTTTTGTTCAATTCTTTCACCTGTTTAGTTGTGTTCTCTTGTAATTCTTTAAGGGATTTTTGTGTTTCCTCTTTAAGGGCTTTCACCTGTTTATCTGTGTTCTCCTCAATTTCTTTGAGGGTGTTATTTATGTCCTTCTTCAAGTTCTCTATCATCGTCATTAGAAGTGAGTTTAGATCTGACTCTTGCTTTCCTGGTGATATGGGTAATTCAGGACTTTCTAATGTGGGAGAACTAGGTTCTGATGAAGCCAAGTACTCTGGGTTGCTGGTGCTTGTGTTCTTGCACTTGCCTTTCACCATCTGAATCTCCTTGGTGCTACCTGAGCTGTCTCTGACTGGAGCCTTGTCTTTCCTATTATCTTGGTTGTGTCAGAACTGTTTGGGATGAGTGTTGCTGCTGGGGTTAGAGCTGAGGTCCAAGATCTGCTCAGTGTTCAGGCAGAAACAGGAAGGAACCAGTGCTCTGGCCCAGGAGTGGTTTCTTGTCCCTGTGGGTCCGGGTTAATCCCTGTTTGGGTAGAGCATTGCTGTCTCCTGACCTGAGATACTGCCCATGTTAGAACTCCTGGGAGCCCTGCCACCTCTGGGTTTTGTGAGGTTGGGTACAGAGCTGCTTCCTGGGATCTGCTCTGTGCTCGGGCCCAGACAGGAAGGAACCCGTACACCTGCCCAGGAGTGAATTCCTGGGTCCCAGTGGGTCCCAGTTACTTTCTATTTGGTGTGAGTGTTGCTGCCTCCTTACCTAAGATACTGCCCGGCTTAGAGCTCCTGAGAGTCCCGCTTCCTCTGGGTTCTGTGAGATTGGGTGCAGAGCTATCCCCCGGGATTTGCTGAGCGCTCAGGCCCAGACTGGAAGGTACCAGTGCTCCTGGCTAGGAGTGAATTCCTGGGTCCCTGTGTGCCTCGCTTACTCCCTGTTTGGGGTGAGTGTTGCTGATTCCTTACCTGAGATACTGCCCTGGTTAGAGCTCCTGAGAGCCCCTCTTCATCTGGGTTCTGTGTCCACTTGTAATTTTTAAGACTGTGTAAGAGGAAAGTGTGTGGTTCCCACCAGGTGATAAAATCAGGAGAGCAGAGAAACAAAGCCTTTCATGTCCAAGGCCTGCACTGAGCAGTCCTACTAGAGGCATAGAACAATTGTTTTTGAGACTAGGAAGGTCCATAGGTTGAGTGGTCAGGTGAGGGATCTCTGTGTGTCAAGAGGTGTTTGTTGATGGTGTTGGAAGTAACTCATGAAAGTTACTGAGCGCTGGCTCTGGGCTGAGCTGACCTGGGTGTGAAGTCTTGGTCCTTATCATCTCTACAGGAAGGGGCTGGTGTCAGAAGGTGACCTAGGGTGGAAGCAGTTCTTTTTGTTTAGAGGCCTGCACTGACCTGCACTGCACTGACTGCAGTGGTGTACAGTTAGCTTGGGGAGATAAGATGGCGTCTTCTGGATAGGGTTACAGCATGTTCTGAGCCAGGCTTCTTGAGGGATTATCTTGCTTTATAGATACATTTTACACTGAGGCAATGGAATACTGTTTTTTTTTTTTTTTAAAGCATATAGTTCACTCAAACTTCCTACTAAAAACCTTGAACATATGGGATCATGAGCTGCTAATGGAAAGCCTAGGGGGTTTCCTGCTCCAATCTTCCTGAACGAACTTGTTACTTTGATATCTTAGGACTGCTTGTGGTTTCCTCTTCTCTCTAAGGTTGTACTTTGTGTCTGGCTCTTGCTCATCTTTGCACACATGAGCATCTGTCTCCCCCACACTCAGCTGTTAGCTGCTGAGTTTCTTTACTAGTTGAAGTTGCCTTATATTTTAGTGAGCTGGTTGTTTATGTGACTGTTTCCTGTTTCTTCATCCTCTTATTCTTATATCCCAGACCAATGTAGATACTCAGAAAATATTTGTCTAGTATAAGCTGAAATCTTCCCCCAGCCCCACCACACCTATGTTGAAGATTTGATAAGGCAGATTGACGAGTTGGAACTTCATGGTGTAGATCTGGAACACTACAGATAGGAAGCCAGGTCTTCTTATCTTTCCTTTTTGTTAAGATTTATTTATTTTATTTTTATGAGTACCCTGAAGCTGTCATCAGACACAGCAGAAGAGGGCATCAGATCCCATTACAGATGCTTGTGAGTCACCATGTAGTTGCTGGGAATTGAACTTAGGTCTTCTGGAAGAGCAGCCAGTGCTCTTAACCACTGAGCCATCTCTCCAGCCTAATTTTAGTTTTCTTAAGTGCCTACCTTCATTAGGTTTCCTAACATCCTCTCAAGTACTAGGCATAACCTTTAGAGTACATTGCCTTATCAGATCCCCTGCTTCTACTATCCCCAGAGCTAATATTGTCATTCGAGAACGTTTAAGATCCATAGGAAGATGGTATCCATTTGCCCTTGATCAGCCTGCCTGATGTCCTTAGCAGCACATCTGGGAAATGCTGCGACGCGTTTGTTTTAGTCTCTGACCATAAAATGTCCTGCACCCACATCTTCACTTGTTATTCAAGATAACTTAAATCTGTGTTCCCAGTCTGCACACTCATGATTGGCTCAGAATAAACAGTCTTATTTTACTGTTGAGGTGAGAGCTAAGCTTTAAATCGACATTAGTAAATGCAATACCACTTTAGAGCAAGTAGTAAAAATTAAAAAAAAGTAATTGATACCTTTTTTGTTTTTCGTAATAGGTAAAAATTAATTTAGAAAGTATTAAACTATCAGAAAAAAGTTTTTGTGATTTTAGGTTTAGTAAAGAGTTTTAGCTATGGTACCATGAACCACACACCAGAATAACAACAAACCACAGAGATAGAGAAGAGGGGCAGACCCAGTGGGTTGTGCAGTAACCCTGAAACAGAGACTTACAGCTTTACTGACAACTATCATCTCCTCGGCTGGGCCTACAAGGCAGCGCAAAAGGCAGGATGAAGACATGACATTTTTGTCGTAATTTGTTGGTCTGTGTTTCCTTCAGGTCAGGCTTTTGCTTGACTCTTCCTACCTCATTTTCATCTTCAAGGCACAAGAGACAAGTCCTTCTCCCAAGCTTGCAGTCACTCTGGATTCTGGGAAAAGCACAGCCTCTCCTTAGGGCATTCATCCAAGAGTGTGAATGGAGCCAGATCAGTCCTCTCAGGTGATAGCAGTGATTAATATTAATAATTTATAGACAGTGACCTAGAACCAACATTTGCTTAATTACAAATACCCCGAGATGGGCTTGGTAACTGGACCCTTTGATGCATTTGTTTTTTCCTGTGGCCACACTAAATAAATCTTTTTCTTTGCTTGTCACCGTTACTCTTTCATTTGTTTATTGGATGTGGCCAACCTTGTCTGTTGGGGCTGCTGAGACTTCTGCTGTAAAAATTCTGTTTTCAGTTCCAGCACTTGGAAGGCCGAGGGAGGAAGATTGCTCTGAGTTTCATTCCAACGTGGGCTTCAGAAAAGGAAACAGGGACAGTCTCTGAAGACAGTATGTGGTCCCAGCAGCTCTGCTGGAGTGCCTGAGAGAGCTCGGCCAGGGCAGGGTTCTCCTCCTGCTGTGTGTGTTTAGACCATTGCAGTCTGATCTGATCTGAGGTTGTGCCAGCTTGCAGCCAGCCCTTCTCCCATCTGTATACAGAGGGCAAGGACTTAATTATGTTACAATAAGTGACCTTCCTAGACTGAATTATTCAAGACCATCCAGCCAGTGCAAGAGATTCTTGCCTTCTCTTAGAGTATATAATAAAAAAATGGAGAAACCTTAAAAATCGATAAACTAGAACACGAGTCATTAAGAAGATGGAATGAAGGCTGTTGGAGGGGGACTGGGAAGGGGGGAACATTTGAAATGTAAATAAGTAATATAATTATTTAAAAAATGGAATGAACAGCCTCTAGTAAAGGAGCATGTGTAAGAAGCTTACGCTGTGCCTATTATTGAGGTGGGGGAATGTAAGGAAGTGGACTGTCTTCACATGTGTACTTAACCATGTGACTCCTGGTGTTCATGTAAGTACATAAAGACAAGTCCATACAGAAACTTGGCTTTAAAAAAAAAAAAAAAAACTTTGGCTGGAGAGATGGCTCAGCAGTTAAGAGCACCAACTGCTCTTCCAGAGGTCCTGAGTTCAATTCCCAGCAACCACATGGTGGCTCACAACCATCTGTAATGGAATCTGGCACCCTCTTCTGGTGTGTCTGAAGACAGCTACAGTGTACTCATATACATAAAATAAATAAATCTTTAAAAAAAAAACTTGATCTCTCCTCCTCCTCCTCCTCCTCCTCCTCCTCCTCCTTCTTCTTCCTCTTCCTCTTCCTCTTCTTCTTCTTCTTTTCTTCTTCTTCACAAAAGAAGTGAAAACGATTTCAGTTTCTTTGACCAGGAAATGGCTAAATAGTGATACATATAGATGCTGAATATTATTTAACAGTAAAAAGAGATGAACTATCAATACAGGAGGTAACATCTAAAGTGTATTATGTTAAATGACAAGGGTGGCTCAAAAGCTTATAAACCAATAAAAGTTTACTATACTTTGTTGTTTTAAGAAATGTAACCACTGTTATTGCTAGAGAAGACCAGTCTGGCTCCTGCAGAGCTCCTACAGGCTTGGGGAGAGGCAGTTTGGTGAATAAAACCCATTCTGTACAAGTGTGATCCACAGAGTTTGAATCCCCAGAACCATACAGAAAAGTTGAGCAGGCATTGCAGCCTCCGGTAATCACAGTCACAGACCTCAGGAGACAGAGGGAGCCCTGGGACAGGGTGGACAGTAAGACAGCCATACTTGATGAGCTGTGGACTGACTCAGTGTCTCACACACACACACACACACATTCTCTCTCTCTCTCTCTCTCTCTCTCTCTGAATGAAACTCTGAAGTTAGAGCCAGAGAATGATAAAGAACATTGTGTTTGCTTTTCTGTTGACATATTACTTTGTACAATTATGTATCAGAGGTGCCCTCAGCTCAAAGCTGATTGTGTTTGTTAAAGGTATTCTGAAAATGCTTGTTGAAAAGCATGTGTGGGTAAATTGCCCAAAATATTCTAGTGCTCTTTAGATTCATTGTTCAGTGCGTGGAAATGTATGTGCTCAATGGTAGTGTGCTAGTTTACCAAGCCTGTCTCCTCTGGGGTTAACTTGTCGGAGTGTTCGTTAGCGACACCCAGCAAACCACGAGCTCACTTACCAGCGTCATATATGTCCTCTGTTCTAAAAATTTAAATTGGAATTTGATCTTCTCTTTGGCCTTCTTGCCTGTGGAGTCTGAGTTTGATGTGTAGAATGGTATATCCACTAGAAATAGCCTATAAGCCATATGTATTAATTATAAATTTGTTACTACACAGAACACAAAATCTTAACCATTCTAAAATATATCCTTTGGTGACATTAAGTACATTATAAAGTTTGTGACATGAGCACTGCTTCTAGAAAATTTGCATAACTTAAAAGAAATTCTGTGACCACCAAATAATAGCTCCTCATTTCCCCTCCCAGCCTGTGTCTTATGTCTCGTCTCTTATTCCACGGACTGCACATACGTGGAGTTCAGTACCACTATTTCTCCTTGTGTTTGTGGCTATTTTAGTCATCCTATTTTTGTGGTGTATCCACATTGCAGCATGTGGCAGACGACCTCACCCCATCTTGTAGCTGAGCTGTACTGTGTTGTTTGCCATTCTTCTGAAGTCTTGGCTGTAGCAACAAGGGTGCATGGCGTAGCTATAGTTTGTAGATCCCTTGGCATCTTGTTGGGATGTGGCAGTTTTGAGTGCCATCTTGCACTGTGGGGTTGGGTTGTGTGGTCTTCAGATAGTCTTGCATCCTCTAAAGGTTGTAGTTCAATGAGAAAGATGAGCTGACATAATTCATTCCCTGCTGAGAAGACTTTAGATTTCTGAAATGGAGAGATTTTAGTTCAGTGGGTGGATAGAGCTGGGGTGGAGTCTGGGTCTTAGCTTATGAACTGGGTGACTTTAGATGCCTACAGTTAACCTTACCTTTTAGCTTCTTCCATCTATATATAAAGGGGGAATGATATTTATATTTACTCAACAGTGGGGGCTTTAGTTTGTTTGTTTTATGGTAGTAGGTATTAAACCTAGGGCTTTGTTATGCTAGGGAAGTATTCTGCCCCCTGCACTTACTCCCCAGCCTCATGTTTTAAGATGGTCTTCTTAGGCTGACCTTGGTCAGCTTGCCTTAGCCTCCTAGGTGCTCCTAGACTCTAATACTGTTGTTATTAAGATATGTAATACTTGCCAAATTGAAAGGTAACTCTCCCCAGAATGTGAAAAGAATGACTTTTTTTTTTTTTTTTTTACCATTACACAAAGAAATCTGAAATAATAAAGGCTTCAGTGGCAGAGCTAATCATTTGGGAAAGATCCCAGAGAACTGCTGGACTGTAGCAGTGGGGGCCTTGACAGAAAGTGAGCTGATGAATAACGCAGACAGCTAGTGCCACAGGCGGTTCACAGAGCACAGAGTGGTGTTGTCTGCGGAATGGACATTACCTGTTGGTGGGTTTTGCAGCAAATATTAGGAAGTCAGTGGTCTTTACTAATTGCAGCAAAAAAGCTATAAGGAGCAAGTCAGAACCGTCCCAGTGTGGGGCTACTGGTGTAGGAGCCGGCCCTCAGGTGTACTTCAGAGCTAAGATAGGTAATCTTTCAACTCTCATGTCCTCATAGGTATCTAAGCCTTGGTAGTGCAATTTTGTCTGCATTTCAGATAAGGAAATAGCCTACCATGACAGCAGTGGAGTCAGAGGTGGCTGGGTAGGCATTTGAGGATACATTACTTTTACCTCAATACACTTAGTCCTTTCTTCTCATTAAAATATTTTAAAATGTGAAAATTTTCATGTATATACATCAGCAAATTTAATTATTGGAATGCATATTATAACAATATGCCTGGAATAAGGTTATTGCTAAACAAAAGACTAATTTCTCTTTATTTGTTACCTGGAGGTAGAATGTCAGTATGTATCCAAGGCTTACCTTATTCATGATCTTACAAGTGATCTTTCTCTTTCTTCTTTCACTCTGTCTTCTTTCCAGGTATCATGTAAACCAGGATCACCTCAAACTTGATATATGGCTGATCTTGATAGATAGCTCAAGCTGGCATTGGGCTGCTGATCCTCCTCTTCCTCCAGAGTGCTGGGATTTCATGTGTGTGCCACTGTATTCAAGTGCTCGCTCCTAGGGTTTGTTCTCAGTGGTTCAGGCTTGCCTTCCGCTCATCAGTCTCTCGAGTGCTGTGCTTATAGACACATGGAACTTCCTAATCCCTTGTTCAGGCATCTCCACCTGCCTTTCGTTAGGGTAGTTACTCCGTGGTCTGTGTTCTTCCTGTGTAGCACCCAACTCCAACATCCTCAGTGTGTCTTCTTCCTCTTCCTGGCCTAGCAAGAGAAGATGTGTATTCTGGCTTACAGATGAGGCTTTAGACCTTGAGCTCAGCTTCTAGACTCCGTGAGAGTTTGTCCTCCATAAACATGCCTATGTATTGCATAGCAGAGACCTGACACTTTGTGGGCTGCCTAATCGATACCTGTATTTTTACAGTTTTTAAAGTTCATTGATGTACTCTGGTTGTTTAAGAGCCTGCAGTGAATAGAATTAGAAGGAACAGCCTGAATTTCGATTTTAAAGCCTGTCTTTTTAGAAATGCCAAATGTATACGCTCCACATGACTACCCTTTGTCGTGGCAGAACAGTGTCAGGAAAATTTAGTTGTTCTTTTTCTTCAGTATAACACTTTCAGGATTCCAACAGAACATTGCCTTGACCTTGATTAAACTGTGAATTTTATTTGAAAGTGAAAATTGGCCTTTTGGAGAGCTATTTATAACAGTGTGGTGGCAGTGTCTTGACTGTGTTCATCTAAAAGCTGTGCAGTAGAAAGGACATGTTTTAGATGGGACATGCTGAGGTCTTAATATTTAGCCACTGATTTTAATTTACACAGATAACACCTGTTAAGAAAAAGTAAAGGGTTGAATATTTTTATAAGAGTTTAGGATATATTCCTCTACAGTTTTTACCTTTTTTTTAAAAAACATATGTATGTACTTGTGAGATGCATATTAATGATAGCATCATTTTGTTTTTTGAATGCTTCACATTTTGCTTTAGTAAGAGTTATGCTTTAGATATGTTTGATATCTATTTCATTCCTTTTTAATACTTTATATTCTGAATATAAGTGTAGCCCACTTAGCAGTGGGTGTCCATTACTCTGTTAGATACACTCCAACTCCTCTAGGTTTTTAAGATCATATTGTGTGTGAAAATGGATGAGCATGTGCATGCTGTGGTGTCTGTGTGGAGTGTACAGGACAGTGCAGCCTTGGCTCACTCTGTCCACTGTAGGGTCTGGGGATTGAACTCAGTGGGCAGGTCATCCATCTGGGGATGGCCAGTGCCTTTACCTGCTGAGCATCTCATTGGCCATGATTGAACATCTTTGTATGAGTCCTCCCTCCCTCTCTCCTTCCCTATCGCCTGCTCCCCCCACCCCCCATAGTAGGCAACAAATCTAGGGCTTTGTATCTGTTAACATGGTGTACTGCTGAGCTACATACATTCCCGCAATGTGAATGTTTTTCTAGGGTAAATTTGGTAGAAGTGAAATTCTGAGAATATATATAGTAGACCTGGTATGTCTAGCATCCTTCATATGGAATCCAGTAATGAGTAAAGTTTGGCTTGATTGGCCAGTTATTTGTGCTTATAAAGTGAAGTGTTTTTGTGGTTGGTGTTGTTTTTGTATTTATAATCCATTAGGGAAATAGGAAGGACAAGAGTCTTCACAGATTAAAAGTTATCTATATGATGTCATAGGCATCACTGTTCCCAAGAGGGTGATTTAGAAGGTCCGTGAATCATTAGAATTTTGATCCCACATAGCACTTAGCAGTGTTAACACTTACTGTGATTAAGATTGACAGATGATTCAGGGAGAGAGGTGTCATTGTCTCTAGTGTGCTCCCACTGGTGACCTCACTAAGCTCCAGTAGATAGTCCTAATCTATCAGGCACACATATGGCCCTGAGGTGAGTTAAGACACCCAAAAGTTATGAATCTGGGAAGGGGAGTAGGGAGGAGGGGATGATGGATGGGAGTGAGAGGAAACAGTAGTGAGAGAGGAGAGGATAATAGGAATGTATTGTAGACATTTACAAAATTGGCAAAGCTCTATCTTTCTCTGCCTAAAATGCTGTTTTTATGTGACTGGAGCCCAACTTAATGCAGGGCTGAAGATGATGACAATGGGGAGCCATCAGCTCTGCGCACGCACACACACACACACACACACACACACATACACACACACACACACACACACACACACACACACACACACACCCGGTGTTGAGTCTTCTTAAGGCCATGTTGATCATGACTGTTTGATGAGTAACTCAGCTGGGTGTGGTGCTATGTATCTGTAGTCCTAGTATTTGGGGGCTGAGGCAGGAAAATTGTTGTTTCATGCCATTCATCAGTTTGCTTCAGACTCCACAGACAACAGGATAACAAAGTAGACTGCTGGCTGAGGTATCTGTTGTACTTAGTAATAGCTTGTAAAAGCAGCAAAGCCATGGAAGTTGTTTCACTATTGCTGCTGAGGAAGATTTTTATAGACGACCACTGACATGTGAAGTGAGAACTTTTGGATTTACAAATGAGAGGTGATAATTGGTGAAATTCCTGAGGGGGTTCTGTGTGGGTGCACTGACACAAAGTGAATCTTGCTAAATTGACAGGCTTTATAACTAGCTCTATAAAGCTTAATATTTTTTTCAGACATGACATACATTGTAAAAATTTTACCTTGAATCTTTTCATTTGTTGAATCTTTTAGGAATGACTCTATGATTTGTTACATTTGTGATTAGTTGCATTTCTGCCTTGTGAGAGGCCAGTGAAGAACTACTTTATCAGTATCCCTGATCCATCCTCCCTCCCTCCCTCCCTCCCTCCCTCCCTCCCTCCCTCCCTCCCTCGCTCCCTCCCTCGGCACAGTCTCATGTTAGCCCAGGCTGTTCTTGAACTTGTGATTCCTAGGCCACCTCCATGGCCCCACTGCTCCACTTTTGCATGGCTAAGTCTCTGTTAGGCTAGCACTCTTCTGAGCTACATCCTAGCTCTGCTCTGTTAACTCTTGAGTGCCCACAGAATGTTGTTTCCTTCCAGTTGTTCTCTTAACCCTCCTCACCAAGGTGGAGGTCTTGCTTTTCTCAGTCAGAGCCATGCTGTCCCTGTAGCTGTGGACCTAGGCCTCTGGAGTCGCATCAATGGGATTCTGTTCTCTTCACTGCACATATTTGCTCTGGAATCTCCTGTTGTCGTTTTAATCGAGAAAATTTTAAAATGACTTGTTACTGTTTAAAACTATGCTTTAGTAGTTTTTTTTAAAAAAGCTATTCCTAGTGTTGTACAATCATTACTTTATATAACTTGAGAATATTTTTATCTCTCAAAAATAAACCTTCATATTTTAGCAGGAACTCCTTTGTAATGCAAAGATCACATTAACATTTTGTCTAGATGAATGTTTCTACTTAGGACAGTGCTTTCAAGGTTTATGTGGTAGCATGTAATAATGCCCTTTCTGTCCTCTCTGTGTGTATCTAATTTTATACACATGTGGACATATATATCACATAACAATCCTTCATCAGCTGATATATGTGCCGTTTCTTCCTTTTACTGTGCAGCGTGCTCTCTCCCAGCTGAGGCTGGCCTAGAACTCACTGTTGAATTAAAGATGACCTTGAACTTGGGATGCTCTCTGCCTTTCAAGTGCTGGGAGTATAAGTGTTTGAACCTAACATGTTTTGAAGAATGACATTGATTTACTTATTGTGTGTGTGTGCATGTACATGCCACAGTGCTGTGTGGAGGTCAGAGGACAATTGTCAGAGTCAGTTCTCGCAATGGTGTAGGTTCCATGGATCAAACTCACGTGTCAGGCGTGGCTGAACCTACCTTTCCTGCCTAAATTACCTTGATGGCCTCACCTATGGTGTTCGTTCGTTCGTTCATTCGTTCGTTCATTCAACACAGAGTCTCTCTCTAGCCCTGCTGGCTCTCCTGAAATACAACTATGTAGACAAGGCTGGTCTTAGATTCATCTACCTCTGCCTCCTGAGTGCTGGCATTAAAGACATGCAGACCCTCCCCTGGCCACAGTGGAGTCTGTAAAGTATAACTGGGACCCTGCAGGCCCTGTAAGCTACATTTGACCACTTTCCTAAGAGGCTAGTAATAGTGAAAAGCAGAAAGAGAAAGTTTCTTTTCTATGGATGCATTTCTTTAGGTCTGAGAAGAGGAAGAACTGAAGTAAGGCCTGGATATAACTGAGCAGTCATTGTCTTGGCAGGGTCACTCACTGTCTCAGCTCTCAGTCCTGTGATGTATCCTAAGAAGGTCTGCATTGCTGCCACAATAGTGTAGTTTTCCTGGGCTTGCAGTGCTGGATAACTGCTCATTTGGGCATAGTCTGTCCCATAGGCTTTTTTTCTGGTAACACAAGGTAACTGCGGGTTTAGTAAGATCACTGATGCTGTGCCGTTAGTCACAAGGAAAGAATGCAGAAAGGAAAGGAAGGCGGGGGAGTCCAGCTCTCAGTTACCCTGCGGCTCCAAGTGTCAGAAGCAGCCAGCCCCTCAGTGCCTCTGCCTCAAACGACCTGTCTCAGAAGATGCACCCAGTCCACATTTGGAAGGATGATGCCTGTCTCTTTCCAAGAGTTTCTTAAGCCTAGTCCTTATATTTATTTAGGTGTTTGATCCACTTTAGTTAAAACCTTCTTAGCGTTCATTAGTTTGTAAATATAAGCATGTTATGAGTGCAGGCGTGATTGTGTGTGTGTGTGTGTGTGTGTAAGTAAGTCAGAGCACAGCTCTTACGAGTCAGCTCTCTTCTGCAGTCATGCAGGAGGCGGTGCCTGAGAGTAGATCAGCCTGCCCAGAAACATCTCACCCGAGTAGCCATCCTGCAGCTCCATTTTTAGGTAATTTTTTGGTGTGAGCTAGGAACTTACCTTTATTTTTTTTACATGTGACTGTTCACTTGTTTAACACCTTTTGTTAAAAAAGACTGTTTTCCTGTTGAATAGTCTTGGTGCTTTTGTGGGAACCTGGTTGGTTGTGCTAAGATTTTTCTGGGCTGTTTCAGGACTCAGCACAGTTTGTGTGTGCACTCTTAGTTTTCTCACTATAGTTTTGTATTAACTTGGTTTCTTACTTTTTTAAAAAAACATTGTTTTTGTTAGTTATTATCCCTTGTATTTTCACAAGTGAAAGTTAAGGATTAGCCTATTTATTTTTGTTAAAAAAGGTAACTTGAACTTTAGTAGGAATTACATTGATTTTTGGTAAATAGGAGTAGTGTTCCTGCCTTTAGTGTTTTTTCAACACTGACGTTGTGTGTGCTCACGTGGGTGCACACGTGTGTAAGCATGGTGGTCAGAGCACAGCTTGAGATAACCAGGTCTCTCCTTTGACCAGGTTGGTTCTGGAGACCAAGCAAAGACGCTCAAGCTTGACAGCAGCAGCTCCTTTACCTACTACACCATCTTTCGAGCCCAGATACCCTAATAGGGAATTGTGTAATCTATGACCACTGGATATCTTTTGATTTTGGGGCTTGATTTCTTTAAAACATGTTTGATAGTTTTCATTATACAAATATTCCACTTTCTTGGTTGAATTTGTTACTAAGTGTTCTGTTTTGTTGTTCATTTGTTTATTTCCAGGCAGGATCTCACTCTATGGCCTTAGCTGGCCTGGCACTTGCTATGTAGACCAGGCTACCCTTGAACTCATAGAAGTCCACCTGCCTCAGCTTTCCAAGCTTTATTGTTAGGAATAAAAGTGTACATCACCATGTTTGGCTTTCCGTTTAACCATGTTTAAGAGTGCTTTGTCTTCACTGTATTAAGTTGACCACTTGTGTCCAGTGGTCATGCGGACCAGAGGCACCGGATACTGTGGAATTGGAGGCACAGACAGCTGTGAACTAGCTTGCCATAGGATTACTGACTATTAAACTGAGGTCTTTTGCAAGAGCAGCAGTACACCTATTCTTATGATGAAGTTGTTTGTCTAGAATATTGAACAGATTTCTTCCAGCTACAGTTTCACATTAAGTAGGAATTATACTAGGACTCTTCCGTCTGAGATGGCTGCACCATGCTGTACACATAGCTGTGCCCCATCTCTTGGGAAGTATAGAAAGGACAGTCAGGAGTTTAAGGCAAGCCTTGCTAACTAGAAAGTTGGAGGTGAGCCTGGGCTACTGGGCTACATGGAACTATCTAAAAGAATAAAAAAAGAAACTCAGAAAAGCAGTCTGTCTTATGCAGCTGTTGAGAGGATGCAGTGAGCTCATGAGAAGGCTCTGCTTTTGTGGCAGTTGTTAGACTCCAGCCCAGGGTCACACATAGCTTGGTGGCATGTGGATGGAAAAATTCATGTCCCTTCCTTAAAATATGAAAATCAATGGGACTTGGCAGTTATGAGCACTTAATTGTCCCTCCTTATTCTCTTTAGCAAGTCCCTGCCCCACCTCATTTTTGAGATACCATATAACTTTGGCTAGCCTGGAACTTGCTTGTGCAGTGTGTTCTCTAATTCATAGTGATCTGCCTGCCTCTGCATCCTGAAGGCTGGGATTAAAGGCCACTTATTTTGATAGGATTTGTTTTATTATAATTGTAACATATAAGTAAATGCCTTTCTGCAACAGTGCTGTCAGCTGTTAGAGTGAAGTTTCTGTTTGAGATGATGAGTGGGTTTGGAAATGGTTGATTATTGGTTCAGTGAGTTTTGTCCCTTCTCCCCGCCCCCCCCTATTTTTATTTGCTTATTTATTTTTATTTTTTTGTGGACCTTGGGATTGACTCTACAGTCTCATATGCTGTAGCCTTGCACCACTGAGGTAAATTCTATGCAAAATTGTCAATGATAAGAAGATGTAGTTTGTGTCTTTATAGTCACAGTATTAGAGATTAATCTTTTTGTAGTCTGTTACAAATTAAAAAAGAATGAATTACAAATTCATTCTTCTAAGTATTTCTAAAATTGTATATCATGTCAAAAATATACAAAAAAATAAATTTTGTGTGAGTAGTGCAGAGAACGTGTTAAACTTGGTTTCAGCTTGAACAGTCTTTGCTGTCACCCTGAGTGTAAGAGATTCCGGTTATCAGAGAACTTGTGTCTTAACCAGCAGAGCTTTGTCCAGGTGAGAGCTAGTGAGAGCAGGATTAACTATTCATGACTTTGGCTGTGGTGTGACACCTGTAGCTGTTTTCAAGGATTAGATTCCATACACCTCATTGCTAACAGAGAGCAGAGGCAGTGCAGCCTAGTGCGGCCAGAGCCGATCTCACTGTCTCTGTCCTTATGCACTGATGTGAGCTCTGACCGTGAAGGGCACAGTTTACTTCACCTGTGCAGCACTTCACCTGTGCAGCACCTAGGTCTAATGACAGCACCTAGGTCGGCTGGGCAGGGTCCCCCCCACCCCCGTGGCTTACTTCTTACAACTTTCTTGGAGGTGCAAAAGGTTATGGGTTAACATTTGATGTGGCTGGACTCACTTTTCAAAAACCAGCACAAAAATGTTTAATGCCAGCAATTCTCCTGACTCATACATTATAAGACTGAGCGTGGCTGTTGCACTCTGTAATCTCTGTACTTGGCTACACACTGACTCAAGGCTAGCCTGGACTACATACTCTGTAATCTCCATACTTGGCTACACACTGAATCAAGGATAGCCTGGTCTACATAAACTGTCTTCAACAACGAAATACTTTTCAAAAGGAGAAAGCTTTTCACTAGTAAATGATGAGTGGTACAACAGCTACTTTGGAAATTCTTTATGAGAAATGAGGAGGACCCGGGCAACGAGACAGCTTGCTGGGTTAAAGTGCTTCCACGCTAGCCTGCTGACTTGGGTGTAATGCTTGGAACCTACAGTAGAAAGACAGATCCAATTGCAGCCACACACCTGAATCCCCCCTTGATGACGGCGAGGAAACTGCCGATGCCGATAAAAACAGTCAGTGGCCAGCAAGATAGCTTATCTGGTAAAGGTGTTTGCTCCTCACTAGGGCCAAGGATCTGAGTCTGTTAATCCGTGGCACCTACATGGTAGAAGGAGAGAGCCAACTTCTGCAGGTGGTCCTGTGATCTCTGTAGGCGCAACGTGGCATTCACATCACCAAACACAAACAGAAAGTGTGATCATTTTAAAACAATCAACAAAAGAAACCTAACAAGGATGAGACTACTCCCTCATTTCTGTTTCATTTAGGGTTAGAGTAAACGTAGCATCATCTTGTGGAGTAATACAGCCCTATGTGACCAGGACTGTGAGTGTGTAGAGGTGGAGGCAGATGTGGCCTTCATCACGGCTGTTCTTCTCTACCTTGTTGGCTTGTTTCTTGGGGTGGGGGAGGGGAGTACAATCTCACACTGAACAAATTTTAGGTTACAATTGGAAAATAAAGTTTCTTGACATACATTTATATATGGAATGAAACCTGGTTAACATGTCTGACAACACTATCGGATGTCTTTTAGAGAATGAAATTGTGATGAAGAGTATTCTGCAACCTACATAAGGGCGTTATTGTTTCTGGTGTTTAGTATGTGATAACTATTCCTGGTGCTTTACGTGTGTTGTTGATCGTCAGAACCTTCTAACTTGTTTCCTCGCTTCTCAGTGGTTTGGGTTGTGATTCTAGATCAGTATCAGCAGCGTTTTCTGTCAGTTTATGAATGTGCTATTCTTTGCAGATTGTTTCTGCATTGCACTGCGTTTGCACTGTACTGAGTTGGAGTACCTGGCCCTCGGTTGGAGTCTGTCAGTGACCTGTTTGGAGAGTGCGGCCAGGGTTAGATGTACTGACAGTTGTTCCTCTGCTCAGCTCATCAGCTATCCTCTGTGCATCTGGACAGGGTTTGCCTTAAGGTTGTTTTTCTTGTATTATCATGACAGAAATGCCCCCCCCCCCTTTTTTTTAACTGGTGCTGGCCAGTTAACCAGGCTTCAGCTTTCTCATAGTTCAGAGTACTGACTTTACTTGACACCATTGTGAAGAATCTCTTATATGTCTCCTTAAATTTCAAGTAAGGGCCTAGCCTTAAAACGTTAGCATCAGAATAAGCATGGCAACCAGCAAAGCTACTGCAGGCCTTGTCCATTTTAGTGAGAGCCTTTCAGAGACTCCTAGGCCTAAGCTGACCACACTGAAAGAGTAGATCACCACAGTAGACTGTGTGAAACAGGCAGTTGTGTGATTCCAGAAATGGAATTGGAATCAGGGAGATATTGAAAGCCTGTCGTTGGAGCAGAGTGTGTTAATGGGGGAGTGGGGGCTGCCTCTGAGCACCTGGTAAATGAGCTAACTCTCAGAGCCACTCTGCCTTCTGAGCAGACTCATGAGTAGAATATGAGATTTATTCATATGTAGCCTCTTAGCCTCTAAATGTATTTTTAAACATTTTAAACATTTAAAAATTCTTTCACAATTTTGTTATTTACTTCTAAGTTTCCTTCCTTTCATGTCTTTTTTTTTTTGGGGGGGGGTGTCCCCATCATGTTTAATTAGGATTGTTTTCATGAGCAGGGGTGAGGGACTATTTACTTGAGTAAGGCCAGTGTCTCAGTGGCTCCAGCCCAGCAACCAGTAACTGCCGGCTGCTCTCCAGGAGGAATGAAACCACATGAACTCCCCATTCATGAATATTTAGTAGGCCTAGACTTGTGGAAATCTTTTTTTTGTTGTTGTTCCTTTTTTTTGTTTGCTTTTTTTGTTTTGTTTTGTTAGCAACCTACTTTATTATTTTTCTTCAATATTTAATTTTAAAACTTTTAGTGTGTTTATGTGTGTGTTTGTTTGCATGTGTGTTTGTTTGCTTGTGTGTCTCTGTGTGTATGTGTGTGTGTGTATGTATGTATGTATGTATTTATACATACATACATATTCAGGCATGTGTGTCAGAGGAAACCTTTTAGGAATTTGGCCTTTACTGATCCAAAAATTGAGTTCAGGTCTTGAGGCTTGTGTGGTAAGCAGTTTTACCCAGTGAGTCATCTTGCAGGTTTAGACTATAGATATATCCTTTCTACCCTGTCGTCTCAGGTAACTCAAGCACAACATGGTTGGTTTTTGTAGCCCTTAAATGGCTCCACACAAATATAAGGCAGTAATTAATTTTTTTTGTGATTTATTTTTATGTGCATTGATGTTTTACTTGCATATATGCATTTATGTTGAATTCCCTGAACCTGGAGTTACAAACAGTTGTGAGCCATCATGTGGCAGCTGGGAATTGAACCTGGATCAGCCAGTGCTTTTAACCTCTGAGCAGTCTCTCCAGCACCAGCAATTAATTTTTGAAAATAGGTCTTATGGGGCTGGAAATGGCTCAGCAGTTAAGATAACTCTGCTTTCCCAGAGGTTCTAGGTTCAATTCCCAGCACCCATATGGCAGCTCACAGCAGTGTGAGACATCAACTCCAGGGATCCTAGTCCCTCTTCTGGCGTAATGTAGGTGCCAGGCATAAACATGGTACATAGATGTAAAATAAAAACATACCTCAAGTAAAAGCAGGTTTACAGATGGCTATGTTAAAGGATTTGTCAAGTAAAAGGAAGCTTTAGCTAGAATCTAGGAAGTGTTATATTCCTAATTTACTGTGTCACAAAAGTCAAGCGTCTCATGTTAGGTTTGTAATGAAATTGAAGGTTTGTAATGAAATTGACAGAGGCGTCCCATTTTTATGGCACTTGTTTCTTGTGCTGTCATTGTCATTAGAAATCATCTTTGGCTTGTGTGTGTGTGTGGTCGTAGTTCTTCACTCTGTACTCAGTTCTGAAAGTAGCAGGAGTTTTGAACTCTATGTGTTATGAAATAGAAACACTAGAGATGGAAGGCCATTAACTAAAGGGTTAAATCTTTACAAGCAATCTCAGTAACTTTTAAGGTGTGAGTGAAAATGGTGCCTAATGTCAGGTATGAGGAGGAAGGCCTGTGGCTGAGTACAGCAGGATGGATATGGAGGTTGAGGTTGTAGCTGAGTTGGTAGCACACTTGCCTAGAAGGCTAGGGGTTCCATCCCCAGCACTACATAAATGTGTGCTGTCACATGCCTGCCGTCAGCAGGAGAGTCTTCATAAGACCAAGCGCATCCTTGGAGCTTCATGGAGAGTTCAAGACCAGTCCGATAGGCACCCTGTATAAAACAAAGATGGGGAAGCTTTAGTTACTTTTCCCCTTAATTTCTTAAAACTGTGTGTGTGTTACATGTTGAGGTGGGATACATGGCATGCATGTGGAGATCAGAGGACAATTTTGTGAAATTCTCTTATTGTACCCTTGTATAAATTCCAGGGAATGTAGCATAGATTCTCAGGCTTGCACAACAAGCATGTTTACCTACTAAGGCATCTTGACTGCCTGGTTGTGGTTCATTCATTTAGTATGTAAGGTAATATATATAAGAGAAGTATGAGACGAATATGGTATCACAGACTATATTATTTTAATCAATAAAGCTAATTAACAGTGATAAGATTTCACTTAATACAAGGTCTGATATAAATCTACATTTTAAAAGCCGATTTAAGAGAAGGCTGAGGAGCTGGAGAAATAAATGGCCAAGTGGTCGAGACCACTTACTGCTATTGTAGAGAACCTGAGTTCAGTTCCTAGCACCGTGTTAGTCAGCTCCCAAGTGCCAAGGAGTTCTCACTCCTCTGTCTCTCTCAAGGAACTGAGTTCGTGTGTGTATACATATGCAAACACTCCTATCCCCTATTTTTTCTAAAAATGAGGACTAAAGGGTGAACGTTGGTTGCTCGAATCTGGGAAATTGTAGGAACCAAGAGATAATGTTTTGGAGAAAGTGAGTAGTGTGATCAGCTTGAACCACTCCTTCCCTTTTAGGTTTCCTGTGATAAACTGGTGTGGTAGCTGCATATGCGCTATGTGCTGAGTAGACGAGGCTAAGATGATTATAAAAGTGGTGCTTAGTAAGTCTTTTTTTTTTTTTTGGTTTTTCGAGACAGGGTTTCTCTGTGTAGCCTTGGCTGTCCTGGAACTCACTCTGTAGACCAGGCTGGCCTCAAACTCAGAAATCCACCTGCCTCTGCCTCCCAAGTGCTGGGATTAAAGGCGTGTGCCACCACTGCCCGGCAGTAAGTCTTATAAGATACAACTGGCTCTGCATGAACTTAAGAAAAATATCAGGTCTTTGTCCTTAAGGTAACTTTAGTCTCATAGATGTCAAATGGAAAATTGTACATTTTAGTAATTGTATACAGTGTGTGCAATATATAGAGACACAAAAGAGATTAATTTAATTCTATCTTGGAAGATAAGTTAGGGAGGAGTTTGTGGCCCAGATTGAAAAAGTGAGTTATGGGGCTGGGCATGGTGACACATACTTTTAATTCCAGCACTCTGGTGGGGTATCTGTGTGAGTTTGAGGCCAGCCTGGCCTATATAGCTGGTTTCAGGATAGATAAGGGGACATAC
This sequence comes from Rhabdomys pumilio, assembly GCA_030674055.1. Taxonomy (NCBI): domain Eukaryota; kingdom Metazoa; phylum Chordata; class Mammalia; order Rodentia; family Muridae; genus Rhabdomys; species Rhabdomys pumilio. Next base: position 1,545,128 of record JANHMN010000031.1, on the reverse strand, counting down.
CCACACCCACACCCCACTGTTTTAGAAAAAAAGAAAAGAAAGAGATAAACAGACAAACAACAAACTAGTAGGTTACATATGTGAGAGATGAGCTATCCTGTGATGTCCCAAGGAAAGAAAGACTGTGAGAAAGACAGTGTGTGAGAAGGCAGGCCAGCGGAGCTTAGTACTGCCAGTCTTAAGTACTGCATGTCTCAAAGGGAGAAGGTAGAAATTACTCCCAAGTGAGACAGTGGGATGCATTCTGGAGTCCTCAAAAATTGGTGTCTTGGAAGATGGGTCCTGTTGTACCCAGAGTTAGGCTGAAAAGGGCCTCTGGTGTGGAATGGAGTGAGATGGCAGATGCTAGGCCTGGGATAAAGGAAACATGGGTCAAGCAGTTGCTGAGTTCAGTTTTAGATATTGTGTACATTTGGTGATTACTTAGTGGAAACTATCAGGGGAGATGGGAGAATGTATGGATTTAGGTTTCATGAGATACTATCGGACTGATAATTCATATGTGGTTATTAATAGTGCCCCTGTAGGGTATAGACATGTTTGAATGGTGAAGGTTTTGTAGGTATCACCAACATGTAAGAGTTGTGTGGGAAATGATAATGCCATGAAGGATTTACAGTTGCAGAGAATTACATACGTAAGAGCAGTTAACGAGTAAACAATGTCTGACCCCACTGCTTTGGAGAATGGACAAGACAGTGAAACTTGCATCCTCCTATAATTTTGTGTAGAAACTAAAATAAGTAGTTATTTTTTTTTGTGAGGTAAAGAAGCATAGTTTATGGTATGAGTAGAAGCAGAATTACGGGTCCATGCCAAAGGATTAACTAAAGGCTCAGAGACATAAGGAGCAGATTGTAAGACCATTGAGCATTTTGAGCACAGTCATGTGGTAGACAGATATCAGGGGATGTAGATAAAACCTGAAGGAAAGCAATCTGGTTGACGGACTTTGTTTTTTAAGTTTTCACAATTATATTTCCACTTCTCCATTTTGTGTTCACGATGCTGTGCGTCTGCCATATTTGTATTTGGAAATGACAGAGGACGACGTTCCAGGAGCTTGTTCTCTCCACCCTGTGGGCCTGAGGGTTGAAGGAGTAAATGTCTGCAAGGCTGTGAGGCTGCTTTTTTTTCTCTCTCTTTCTTTTGCGGAGAGCCATGGAGCTCAGTGGTGATGAAGAGGACCTACCTACTGACGAGTTGTGGGGGTGGGGTGGAGCGTAGTGTTGTAAAGGTGACAGTAAAAGCAGATTGGATTTTTAAACCATTTTATAGGTGAAATGAGATTTACAGAGATGCCTGAGGAGCACTGTTGTGCAGTAGGACAGGGAAGCTGGTAAAGGCAAGCAGCCGAGGGACAGTCGGTGTGGGCAGGCCTCTGTCTTCGGAAGACAGAGTCAAAGGAGGAGCCGCTTCATTGCAGAAAAGGTGTAGTTTCAGGTGTTCTCCTGGGAGGGAGGGTTCTTGGTTTTGAATCCCCCTGCCCCCCCCCCCCCCCCCAACAGATTTTTCTGTGTAACAGCCCTGGAAACTTGACCTGTAGACCAGGCTGTCCTTGAACCCACCAAGATCTACCTGCCTCTGCCTACTAAGTGCTGGGATTAACAGTGCGGCTATCAGGGTGCCTGGCTATTTTGGGGATTCTTAAGAGGTAACCAGGGGCTGGAGAGATGGCTCAGTGGTCAAGAACACTGACTGCTCTTCCAGAGGTCCTGAGTTCAATTCCCAGCAACCACATGGTGGTTCACAACCATCTGTAATGGAATCTGATGCTCTTTTCTGTTGTGACTGAAGACAGGTACAGTGTCCTCATATAAATAAAATAAATCTTTAAAAAAAAAAAAAAAAGGTAACTAGGCCTAGCAGTGGGAATGCATTAGGACATGTAGGTAGTGTCTTAGACGGGGAAGCGTGCAGGCCTCAGCAGGTGACACTGACAGTGATTAAATCCATCCTGAATGGCTCACTGTTTCTGGAAGCAAACAAATGTGATGACTTGGAGAGAATGTGAAAGGAATATTGGAAACTCTTCCTGCATCACTACAACCCTGTATTAAAGTAAGAACTTAAAAAAATCTTTTTGCAATAAAATGGTCAAGTATAATTTTATTCTGAAACATCTAGTCAAAAAATGTAGGGAGCTTGAGATACAGAGTGGTTAACTTCTACATACAGTAACTGATTAAAAATACATATTGAAGTTGATAGTGAAAGGGAGAAGAAATTGGGGTTAAAATTATGGAAATATCAAGAAGGTGGACAGATCTGTGCCCTGTTAACTCCTTTAGTAAGTGTGTATTGAGGAGAACTTCTCTGTAGCCAGTGGGGAACAGGCATGGAGGGAGGGAGAGAAGGAGGGAAGGAGAAAAGGAGGGAGAGAATGAGGGAGGGAGCACCACATGCCATGCATGAGTCTCCCGGGCTTTGCATGGATTATTTACCTCATTCTTCACAAATAGAAATACTTATCCCCATTTTATAGATGAGGAAGTAGAGGCTTTAGAGAGTATAGGCTGTTTCCTGAAGGTCCCATGGTCTTTGAAAATGAAGAAGTGTTTCTAAGTCCCATGCAGAGACAGTTCTCTTGAAATGAGGGGAGCCTTTACTGAACAATTTCACGGTAGCCCCTCAGATCTCTAAAGGTAAGTTTTATTATTATAGAAGTTTATCTAATTTTATTATATCTACGGGATGAGGATATTTGCTTCAGTTAGGAAATTTCCTTAACACTGGGAGGGAATTTTCCTACTTTTATTTTTTAAATTTTTTTCTCAAATTTTTCATATTTTAATTTTATTAATGTAGTCAGCATTTTAAAACATTGTTTTATTTCTAGGACATACACACATGCATGCATGTGTGCATGCTTACCCTCCCCCGTGTTTACACACGTGTTTACAGCTTTTTCAATAATAACCTTTAATTTTAGCATGTGGACTTTTTATTATAAACATATACTGTAATTTAAAAAAATACAGTGAAAATACTTTTTAGGAATAGACGAAATCTTGCTTTTTTAGCATTTCCAATGAAGTAAGACATGGGTTTTACACAGTTGAGATTGCCAGCCTTTGGCTGAGTTGCCGGTGTGGCTGAAGGCAGTTTGTTGTATTTCCCATGGCTTTGCCTTTGCTCTGTTCTTTTCATTCTTCCCTGTAAGTTCTTCTCCTACTCAGCTTGGTTCCAGTAACCATCCTTTAATTAAATTGAAGTTGCACATAAATTTCTGATGTAGGTGGCATTGCCAGTCCTTCCTAAAAGGGCAAGAATATCATCTCTGCTCGGTACCTGGGTGTTGCTGTTCACTTCTGTGCTGTGAAGGAGAGGAGACTACGGTGTAAAGAAATCTCTTTCTGAAAGGGTTAGGGGCTGGATGTCAAGTTTAATTAAAAACAATCAGGAAATTATAACATTTTAATCATTGAATTGGGGTTTTGGTTTAATATTTCATTCTTAAGTGACAGAAATGATTCACTGAGCCATATTTTTTGGGGCTAATCAAATAGAAGCAGCTAGGGGTTGCATATCTGTTCATTGCAGATTAAAACATTATAATTTAGGCTTCCCAAATTATTTAGTATATTGAGTTTAGATGCTAGCATTTCATGTTTGTTTTGTAACTTGTTCAATTTGAAACCTTTTAACAAAACCCAGGTAGTTCTACCTTAAAAAAAAAAAGGACACCCCTATGCTTAAAAGAAGTGGTACTTCCTGCTTTCATAAACAGTCATGTGCATAGTTTAGCAAGGCCTGGTGCCTCTGGAGCGGTTTCCCTTTATAGCACCATTGAATCCGAGTCCTGACCAGAAGTACTGTGAATCTTGTGGCCTCATTCTGAACAAAAGGGATTAGGGAAGAAAAATCTCTTGATATAAGGCTTGTAAGCAAGGGCGGGCAATCTTGGTTGTGAATATTTTCTGATTTTTCCAGAAATCAAGCAGAAGATTGAGCTGCTGATGTCAGTTAACTCTGAGAAGTCGTCCTCTTCAGAAAGGTACAGCTACATCTCTTGCATGAACAATTAATGGTGTAGCATTGCTAAGAAACAAATCAGACTTACCTTTTTCCTTGTCAAGTTTGCTGTGTAACGTATTGTACTGCATGCTGGCCTTGTGTTGTGTGGAAGATGTGTATTGGGCAAGCAGTTCTGCTTTGCGAAGGGAAATTGATTTTTTTTTTTTTTTTTTTAGAAAAACAGTCAGTCTAATCAGCTGCAGCATGCGCACCATAACACAGCAGACCGCTGGCTCAAGTGTGGCAGCTGCTGAGAGCTTAAAAAATAATTTAACCAAAACAAAAAAACAAAAAAACAAACTTGCTTTTTAAAGAATTTATTGTGAAATTTTTGTTCTTGTATTTTGAGGTTTCTTGTATATAGAATTTCCAAGGTTATCTGTAAATATCTAGCTTAAACATAGTTGATTTTTTCCTGTAATAAGTATATATATATATATATATATATATATATATATATATTAATGAACAAAGGGAGTGCCATTTGTACATAGCTTAGGAATTGCAAACCCACAGATTAGTCACATTCTGAAAAAGAGATGTGATGTTTCTTCAAGTCTCGGCTAGGCAGTGGAACAGCCACTGCATGCAGTAATGGTTCATGCCTGCAGGTAAGGACAAAATGACTCAGAAGTATTTTTAAAGCAATTATTTTATCTGTCATTCATATGATTATACCTGTAAGGAGATGGTTTGTGAAAATTACTGTTTTGCCTTACAAGCAAAATTAAAATATTTTTATCTCCTGTAAAAAACGAGACTGAAGATCCCTATTTTGATAAGTAAATTCTGTGTTCACTTCTGTTTATTGAATTTTGAGTATACAATATGTATTCAAAATGTTTGAAATTGAGGTTCTTAGGCCAACAGTTGGTGATTACCTTTTCTTTTGCTTATCCTATCAATTTATAGTTAATGTAGACAACTGTATTTAAGACACGTTGATTTATCTTTTCTAGGGCTAATTTTTAGGATGTTGTTCACAGATTGAAAATTTAGGAAAATAATGTGGAAAATTGCCTGGTGGTAAAGAAATGATACAGGAAAAATATTGTTAAAACCAAACCAGAAACTGGCTGATCCTCCATGGCAAAATGTGTGTTAGTTTCAGGAGGACACACTCTGAAGGCAGAGACACTGTATTGACTTTTTAGAGTATTATTAGGTAAAATGCTTCTGGTTCCAACTTTGGTTACAAATGAAGGTGTAACTACATTCTGTAGACACTGAAAATAAAAAGTAATACGTTTTGGGCTTATTTTTCTTGACCCTTGTAACTTCTGGTCTGTGGCTAGCCACCTGGTTGCAGTTGTTCTGTTTGTTGAGCTACAAAGGACTCTTCAGCCTTGGGGATGCCCTGTGTAAAAACTGGTGCAGATGGGAACAGTAAACGTAGGGTGCACACCCTGAGCTGTCCAAGCATCAGCTGCAGGGTTAGAGTTCTCTACTCGCAGTGCACTTAATGAGATGACCACAGTAGTCACGCATCCCTCTGGGTACTGAGTTCTTGGTAGGTAAACTGAGGGGTGAGCACAGAAGATGAGTATCTCTTAAAAACAAGTTAAGTTTTTCTTTCATTTTCAAAACTCACTTTATGAAAACCTACTCTATAGTATTTTCATACTTTACTTTACTTACTTACTTAGGCTTTACTTACTCAGGCTTCTGTGGTTATTTGAAAGAGAAGAGAGTACCTGTTGTCATAATTACAAAGCTTAGAGACAGTTGCTGGTGCGGGTGACTTTGTGCACGGTGTGCTAGAGCTCGCCTGACTGGTTTCAGAGCTATATTAAGCAGATGTGATAGTCTCACTTAGGTGGTGAGTATGATTTATGCATCAATTCAAAATTTTGTAAGCATAATAGCTGTTTAATTAATTCAAATATATTAAAACAAAATGCCTCTTTCCTTTCCATTTTGTTAAAAGCTGTATCATTTAATTTTTAAATTTATTTAAAAGAATGGTTCTCATTTTAACGCTGTGGCCCTTCAATACAGTTCCTCATGCTGTGCTGACCCCAACCATAACACTTTTGTTACTACTTTATAACTGTAATTTTGCTGTTAAGAATTGTTATGTAAATATTTGTGTTTTCCTATGGTCTTGGGTGATTCGTGTGAAAAGACCTAGTAACTTACAGGTTAAGAATTGCAAATTTAAAAAAAATCTGCAAAAGAATAATCTCAAGTGTAAAAAGTTCATTATCTAATATCTGTGTCTTGCCTAGGATGTTGATGTGATATCTTAAAATATCATGATAGCGTTTGTCACATTGTCAATTACTGTTAATCAGTTATTATATTTCTAAAATACTTTATTTGATCTCTTAAAAAATGACATGGTTTTAAGAGGAGAAAAATGAGTGAGTTGCAGTTTTATGCATAGTAGCCTGAGATCTTTGAGATTTTCTTAGGTTGCAGCAAGTCTCTAGATGCCTGTCAGTAGGTTAGGCAAAGCAGCATGGTTTCTTTTTCCACAGAGGGGAAGCTGTGTGGCACCAGAAGGCATCATTCCTGTACCCTGTCCCTGTAGTGTAGAGGGGTCTCTTGAGAGCGCTGTTGGCAGGGGCAGTGCTTCTGAATACAGAGTGTAGTAATTGTGCAGTCTGTGCTGGGATATCTTCAGTAACCCTTTCACCTTACACTTTAACCTAGTATGTGGAAAAAGCTGTCTTGTGAAAGCTAGTCTTATTGGCTGGATCCTTTTTGTTCGTTAACTTAATTTTGTAGACTTTTGAGGACTTCTTCCTAGTGCAAAGTAAAGTTATGATGGAGTTTACTAGCCGATCACAATATCCTTGAAAATAGTTTTGAAGTTAAGCATTTAGCTCACATGAGGTCGTAGAGACCTATGAGAAGTACCTCAGTAGAAGCTGTAGTCCATGTGCTCCATTGGGAAGGCTGCTCACAGGCAGCGCTAATGCCGCTCAACTCAGTGACAGTTTAGTTTTACATGTTGTATTTTGAAGAGAAAAAATTTTCTGCTTACCTCTTTAAAGATTAACAACAGAAAATGTTACTGAATGAATGATAAGTTAAAAACAAGTGATGTGTCCTGTGGCCTGTTAAGAGTCCTCTGGAGGGTCCAGGAATAAATCCCGCTACAAATATGTCTTTTATAGAATTGAGTTCTTGCTGAATGAGTGAGTGCGTTGATTTGTTAGCATTGTAATATTGCTGTCAGACACGGTTTTTGGTTTACTCTCATTTAGTGTAATAAAGCAAACGGAATAGTTAATGGCAAAACTTACCTTTTCATCTTTTCACCTCTTTTGCTTTGTTCCAGCTGTATCACTTCCGGCGGTTGTGGTATGGAACATGCGGCAAAGAGAGGAATAGTAATCATGGCTAGGAAAATGGTAGCAATTACTCACTAAACAACCCAGACATATGTCTCCTGATGATGGTGGCTTGGTTGTTGGTGCTGGGAATCGAAGCAGATACGACTTCTCAATAGGATGAGGGAGGGAGAGCAGAATGAGCCATTAGTCACTGAGTGCTCTAATGGGGATTTATGTTTTCTCAGCGCAAGACTTAAAAGGACAAGCTCTTTGTATTTTGGTGTGACATTTTTAATGTTATAAAGAGGGTCTTTGTAGCATCCTAGTAGTCAACAAATAAATCCTGAATCCACGGTTGCTAGTTAACCTTTGTCATGAATGGAGAAATAAGGAGGAGAGAGAAGTCATGAACAGTACGCCATGGCCTGTGTTGTCATGAGCATTTTGCTGTGGCCTGGGTTGTACCAGTGCTGAATCAGCAGCCTTGCTGAGAAATGGCAGGATGGCATGCTGTCCCTCCCTCTGTACAAGGGCATATCATGTGTACAACTTGTGCTTGTGCACGTGTGTCGTTTAATTTTCTTTCTTACTTTAGAGCACACAGAGAAACCTTGACAAATAGTGAGGAGAATCTGATGCAAGGGTGCAGAGCAGTGTTCCTTGTTTGCTCTAGGATATGCACTGAGGTCTGATCGGTACAGATGGATGCTGCCACAACTTCCCTCCCTTCCCCACCGATAGCTCCCTGCAGCATTCATTGGTGAATTAAGAAAAGAGACATGTGATATCCCCCCCCCCACCAGTTCCATGTGTGTGCCCTGTTGCCTCGTCTTTCCAGTGTTACTCACATGCTTCATGTATCTGGTCTCTGCCTTCCAATATTTGTATCTTAGGTCTTCATCTATCCATTTCACCTGGTGGTAGATGTTAGGGGCTATTTCTTGTTTGTCACTATTGGGTTACAAATAGTGTTGATGAGCAGTTGTGTGAATGCATTTGGCAAGTGAACCTCTGTACGTTTTTATTGATTCTAGGTTTGTAAGCAGCTGGGGGGGTGGTGCTGAGGATAGGCGTTATAAAGGAGATGAGCATGGGATGTAGCCGGAGTCACAGGCCCATCCTCCGAGGCACCATTTCCCACTGATTGTCATCTTTAAGAGGACCCAGAGGGCATGCATGTTAACATTAGCTTTCAGGTTTGTTTTCCATAGCAGAATCATTACTTAGGTAAATCCTCTTAGAAGCTTACCTTGTAAATCATGTCAGAAAGAGCCTACTTTTGGGACCGGGGGAATGAATCAGTCTTGTGGCATATTTATACCTTTTAAACTGTTAACTTTTAAAGTTGTACTTGCTTTTAAAATTATCTTGAGCCAGCATTAAAGTGTAGTCTTGCCATGTACTTTCTGGTCAAAAAAAAAAAAAAAAAAAAAAAAAAGTATGTAGGCATTTATCTGAGCTGCCCTTCTGTTGGTAATTATGCGTTTTACTTCCTACACTATTATATGTGTTATCAGTCTAAACTTTGATTTTGTCTGATTTCTGATGTTAGGAAGGTTTTTCACATCATAGACTATGTAAACCATTTCAGTCCCAAATCTATTGGAAAGATTTCTGCTCTAAACCTTCACCCTTCATCCCATGGTTCTTAGTATAAAGGTAATCTGGGACTTGGACTGTGAGCACTTGTGCTTTTAGACTCAACCTATAATTGTAGAATTTGCAGTTTATAAATTAAGAACTTTGTGGGAAGACTTTTGATATAATTTATTCTTTGCCACAGGCATAAATTAATTATAGTCACTACTAATTTATATTAACTCTTGTAAGCTATCAAGTGTACAAATCTAAGATTTTTGTCTCATGTAGTTTATTGATACATTTTTTTACATTTATTTTAATGTGAAATAGAAATTAAAATAAATCTGGATGCTTTACATTTCTGCCCCCCCACCCCCCCACACACATACACACAACACTAAACCAAACGTTTCCCCTCATTGCCAGTGTTTTGGATGCCATCTGCTGCTTTTTGGTCACATAGTTCACACAGTACTAATGGTTACTTAATATCATGCCATTTTGTTTACATTTAATTGAAGTAACATACAGGCTCTATCACATTTAATGGTATTCTAAATCCTTTTTTTTTTCCTGAAGAAAATTTCCTATCCCCACCAGAAACAGATCAAGTGGATCTTATCCTAAGACACAGTATCATGTCCTATCTAGACTTTCTTGCATGAGAGACCACAGCCCAAGCCCCTACCTTGCTGTCACAGTGAGGCTCGATGGCAAGGCTCAGAGAGTGAGGCTTGTGTAGATGCCATAACGCTCTGAGGATATGTGTTACCAAGCATTCATTACCAGGTCCTAGGTACCAGATAGCATCACTCTGCCTAATCATTTTCGTTTCTCTCAGAACCTCTTTGTTCTTTACTCATTACAAAGACCCTGTGTGTCTGTGTGCATGGTGTACCGTGGTGCTCTGTTCTCCGCTTCCACCATTTTGTATATTCTGGGGTCAAACTGAGGTCGCTAGACCTGCATAGCAAGCACATCCCTGATGGAACCGTGTTTCTGGTTCATTTTTGTTCTGGAAACTGGGGTCTTTCTATAAGCAAGGTTAGCCTGGAACTTGAGATGCTCTTGCTTCAGGCCATGATGCCATGCCCAGTCGCAATTGGTAAGTTTTCTGACTTAACCAGGAGCAGTTCTGAACACTCTGTGCACAGTAGCTATCATAGTAAAAAAGGCAATGACAGAAGAGCCAATACTTTAGTGACCATCCTTCAGACTTATGTTGCAGCAGTTTCTTTATATAGCAAGGGGCAACAAAAAATCCTGACTAGTTTTGCATAGATAACATACATTATCTGTCCATCTACTGTGCACTGCTCTGAACCAGTCACTGAATGATTTGGAAATCTTTATACCCCAAAGGCACCACAAACCTGTAGAATTTCCACAGACTGCTGATGTATAGAATCTATATAGAAGATGATGTTGGTGAGTGCTTGGTCATGTAGATTGGTTTTTTTTTCTTGGGCACTCAGTGCCAAGCACTGTATCATGAGTGATACCACAGTGGATAGCCCTGGAACTCCTTAAAAGTGTAACTAGTAATTGCATTTTTTTTTCAAAAACGGTTTTTTAACATTTTTTTTTATTATCTTTCTGTGTAAGGGTGTTTGGCCTACACGTACATTTGAGTCCCACATGTGAGCCGTGTCCCCACATGTGAGCCGTGTCCCCACATGTGAGCCGTGTCCCCAGAGGTCAGAAGCGTGTGTTGGATCCTCTGGAGCTGCAGTTGCAGTTGGTTGTGAGCTGCCAGACAGGTGCTGGGAACTGAACCTGGGTTCTGTGGAAAAGCAGCCAGTGCTCTTAAGTACTGAGCTGTTTCTCCAGCCATAAAAATGATGTTTCTGGGCAAAGTATTTTAAAAGATTAGAGGTATGTATGGCAAAAGAATGCTGTTACCCAGGCTACAGCACCTAAGGGCCTGCTGATCCTATGGCTGAATTCTGCAGCTCTTCTGCCCTTTTATATTCTCTCTCTCTCTCTCTCTCTCTCTCTCTCTCTCTCTCTCTCTCTCTCTGTCTCTTTGTGTGTGTGTGTCTAAGTGTGTATATAGTATGTATTTATTTTACTTTTTTGAAACAATTTTTTTTTTGTAGACTCAGCTGTCCTAGAACTAGCTCAATAGACCAGGCTGGCCTAGAATTCACAGAGATTCTCCTGCCTCTCCCTCCCAAGTGCTGGGATTAAAAGTTATACTATCACTGACCAGCAGCCAACCCTTTTACTTTTATTTTTTTCTTATTTTTTGGACTTTTATCTCTTCACATAGAGAGCATTGGACACTCAAGTGTGGATCATGGTAAACTTTTTTTTTTCCCTGTGCAGTAACACAGTAATCCAGCTGTGCAGACACACTGAAACAGATGCCAGCTGTGCAGACCCACTAAAACAGATTTCAAAGTTCTATGAGCACTAAGCATCATGAGTGGGTAGAAGGCATGCAGGTCAAGTCATTTTCCCTTTTCTTTTTTTGAGACAGGGCTTCTTTGTATAGCCCTGGCTGTCCTGGAACTCACTTTGTAGACCAGAATAGCCTTTGCTTCCCAAGTTCTGGGATTAAAGCTGTGTGGCTAAGTTATTTTCATTCCAAGGGTATATTTCCAGACTTTCGTAACATTTCAGGCATGCTGACCCTAGCAGTCATTGCTGAGAACTGTATTCTCAGATCCTGGGCTCTCCTGTCAGTCGGATCCATAAAGTCACCTGTGCACTTTAGCAGTAGCTCTGTTGCCAAAAGCAAAACAGTATCATAGTGACATCTGGAGTTCATTTCCTGTCTTTATGCATTTTTTTCTTGTATTTATAAAGAATATATAATAGTCTAGTTTTTATGATATTATTTAATTTTTTAAAGATTTATTATTTCTTTGGGGGGTAGCAGATGCTTCTGTGATTAACAGCATATGTTGTGCTCGAAGAGGGTTTGAGTCTGATTCCCCTCACTCATGTGTCTTCAGACCACCTCTGGCTTCCGTTAGCACCTGCAGTCACTCACATGAACACACACACAGACACACACACACACACACACACAATTAAAAAAATAAAACAAACTCACACGATTAGAAAATAAAATAAATATTAAAAAAGAAATTCCATCTTAAAAATTTTATCGTACTTTAAATTTTGTGTTTGTGTGTGTATTTCTTGTGTGTGTGGATGCCTGCAGAGGCCAGAGAGGATGTAGGGGCTTCTAAAGCTGGACTTTCAAGTAGTTGTGAGCTGTCTGATGTGGGTGCTAGGAACAAATGGGAGAGCAGAAAGTGCCCTTCTCTGTAGCCCCATGTTGTGTGCTTTTTGAAAGGCTGTGTTCTACTGAGTCTGTATGAGTGAATGTTCTGTCATCTTTTTGTTTATTGAGTGTTGGTTTAGGAGTGGAATTACTGCAGTGGAATTAATACCGAATTGTCCTTCAGAAGAGGATGCTGCTCGTTGCCTATGGCAGTGCACAGCAGCATCCTGCACATCCTCTTTGGAGATTTCTAGAACTTTGGTTTTGGGTTGAATAGCAGCATTAATGGATACACTCAGTGGTGTACATAGACTCTGCCATGTGCCTCTTCGCTCTAGAGAGACTCTCTGTACTTAAAGTGTAGTCAGTATAATTGACTTCAGTAAAAGACTTGTAGACTCTTGTATTGAGTCAAACATTTATGAACTACTTGAAGTATCCTTACTGTGCCCTTGATCAGTTGTTAGCTGCCAAATGGAATACCTAATCAATGAGAAAAACACAGGTATTCTGTTTGTGCTAATAAAGCTTACGTTTATAAAACATTTCAAGAAGGTATATCCACACTTTGAATTTCAGACAGATGGCAAGGCACTCAACACAGACGGTTGGCCTGGGGAGAGGAGGCCTCTTGCTCTCTTCTCCATCTGTCCTTGTCTCTACACTTCTTCTCTCCATGTAGTCCAGGCTGGACTTAAGTTATGTTGTAGCCCAAGCTGTCTTAAACTCATGATCCTCCCACTTGAGCCTCAAGGGTTTTGAGATTGCATATGTACACCACCACAGCTGGCTTAGCTGTTACACAAGTACACAGCTGCCTTAGTTGTTACACAGGTACACAGCTGGCTTAGCTGTTACACAAGTACACAGCTGGCTTAGTTGTTACACAAGTACACAGCTGGCTTAGCCTTTTTGTTTGTTTGTTTGTTTGTTTTTGTATTTTTTATTTAGGAAAGACTGGCTGATCCCTTGACTGATTTCTTCCTTAAGCTTCACCCTGTCCTTTGTCTAGCTCGTCTGCTCTGTCTTGACTGTATTATACTGTATAGGTGAGAGTAAATCTCCTTATTGTAAGTCAACTTAGTAACTTACAGGAAGTTATTCACTGTTATTTGTTTTTTGATGACTTTTTGCAATTTCGTAGGAGAGGCTTCCTTTAGAGAGAATGTTAGCGTCCCACATGGACCTGCTCAAGATGCAGCTCTTCTTCCTATGGTTTTGCCAGCTGAAAACAGAATGTGTTGAATTTTTTAACATTAAATTTTGCTGGGAAAGATAAAATGATACAGATCTTAACTGTAAAATTGATAAATGAGATAAAAACTTATAGATTATAGTATCCATCTATGTAACCACACAATGAAGAGAAAGTAACTCAAATTTATTCTAGCTACACAGTTTTAACCACTACTTTTGTTAAAAAATGGTAAAATTGAGATGGGCAGTGGTGGCGCACTCCTTTAATCCCAGCACTTGGGAGGCAGAGGCAGGCAGATTTCTGAGTTCGAGATCAACCTGGTCTACAGAGTGTGTTCAGGGACAAATCCTGCCTCAAAAAGAGAAAAAGGGGGTAAAATCACTAAGTAAGATGTTAGTTCTTGTTTCCCTCACTGTTTGTTTGGGTTTTGGTGATGGTGTCAGTGGTTTTTTGTTTGTTTTTGGGTTGTTTGTTTGTTTGTTTTTTGTGGTGAAGTTTAACCAGAGTTTGGAATTTGTTAAAATATTTCATAGCTTAGCTGGGTAAACCGCCTGTCCAATGCAGTGTTCCTTGGACCTAGAATGAGTGTTTGTTTCCTGGGGCAGAATGATAACTAGAGTGCAGGTTGAGAGCTTCCTGATGGGAAGCCTTACAGGCGTAGTGAGGGAAGTAAACCTGGATTGAGGAGAGAGACCGTTTCTTTAGCCTGACCATTTCCTGTAAACAGGAGAAGAAGCCTGCCTTTCCCCTGCTGGCTGGGGCAGTCTTTAGGATGAAGTGATAGTTCCCTAAGAAGCTCCTGTGGTAGAGTGAGCTCAGGCTCGGCCTTCCCTGGGCTGGGCTCTGCCCTGTAAGGAAGCCTGTCTGCTGCTGCCATGTGCCGCTGACACGCCCACTTCCTGTTCCCAGTAGATGCAGGCGTTTATTGCAGGGTACACAAATGAACAAATTGTATTTGTTTGAAATGATTCTTTGCTTCCTTGTTTCATTCTCCTTGCTCTTAAGAGCTTTTGGCTCCAGGGATGTTGAGACATGAGCCTTCCATAACTGTGTAGTAGTGTTTGTGTGGCCTTCCAACTGGTTTTGGAAGAAAAATAAAGTTGTTATCTGCCTTACCCAGAGTTTCTCACAGATTTAATAGCTAGTGGCAAAGATGGGGCCAATTATCATGGTTGTAGAGCTTTGCCACTTGTGGCTGCTCAGGGAGAGCCCAGATTACACAGAGGACATTAAAGGCTTCCTCATTTTTCAGATAAGATGCTCATGCTATATTGGCATATAGAAAAGACTTTAGATCAGTATATCATGATAGTCTGGCAAATTAATGCTTTTAAATAATATTCCTATTAATCTTTGAGAATGCCATGTAGTATATATTTTGGTCATATAAATCCCTTCCCTCCTCCTCCTCCCAGGTCCTCCTCTACCCCCATACCCACCCAGCTTCAGGTACCCTTGTTTTTCCTTAAAAAAAAAAAATTAGAAGTTTTCATTATATAGGGGGTCACTATGTGGCCCTGGCTGACCCAGAGCTCAGAGATCTGCCTGCCTATGCCTCCTGAGTTCTGGGATTAAAGGTGTGCACCGATGTATCCTGAGTGTAGGTGTATGACACCACACCTAGCCACTGTCTCCATCTATGCATGATTTTTATTTTTATTCATTCATTTTTTTGTGGGGTGGTGGTGGAATTGAGATAGGTTCTCATTATGTAGCTCTGGTTGTCCTGGAACTCACCATGGAATCCAGGCAGACCATAATTTGTTTTATATTGGCTCTTTTAAAGCTTAAATGTAATGAATTAATGTTTTAAGTGCAGGTTGACTTTTAACTGTGGGTCTCCTGCCTCTGCCTGCTGAGTCTCTGGGTCACAGGAGTCCATTGTGACGCCTGGCTCCTTTCAGAGTATTGAACTTGGAGCTTCTTGGTGACCTAATAGTCTGTATGGTGCTTGTGAGTTAAGATCCCCCTTCCCCGTGTGAAGTGTCAACAAGGACAGACTTGAGACCTCAATAAACCCAGGGAAGCAGGAAGTTGTGACCATTTATTCACCATTTTAAAGGCGACCCCCCACCCCCAAACAGCTTCGCTCTGAGTGCTGGCCTTCCAGATGTACATCTCCAACCCTGTTTTGCTTGATTCTGGTAGCCCACCTTTTCCACACATCTCTTCTTACTTATTTTTAATCATGTATGACATGTCAGAACATGATACATGTTGAGCAGTGTTGTGTGCATACAAATTGATGCTTTGGACCTCTTCGAGAACCTTCAGTATCAAAATAGTCTGTCACCAGCATATTTTCCAACCTTGTATACTTTAAAACCAGTAGCAGTTAGTGTAACTAGTCTTTGACGATGTCAGAGATGTTGCCCAGAGGATCTCTGCTCCCATCCCCCTGTCTCAGCTTTTGCAGAGCATGGATTTAGCCCATGGCATAAATGCATTCTGGTGTGATGGCACTCAAATTAATTTTTTAAAAATTCTTGGAATTAAAATTACATCATTTTCCTCCCCCTGCCCTCTCTACACACACACACACACACACACACACACACACACACACACACACACGATTCCTATATATGTAAATACAACCTACTCACTCTGAAATGGCATATAGGCTTTTAATCTCAGCACTTGCCAGGTAGAAGCAGGTGAATCTCAGCAAGTTTCAAGGCCAGCTTGGCCTTCATGGTTTTCCAAGGCAGCCAGTGTACTTGGTAAGACAGTATTAAATAACTGGAGTCAATTTAAGGAGTACTTTTTATTATTTTACTTTATATGTATGAAAATTTCATTTGCATGTCTGTTTGTCATTTGTATGCCTGGTAACTGTCCAGAAGAGGGCATTAGATCCTATGGGACGGGAGTTAGAGACAGTTGTGAGCAGTTGTTTGGTGCTGGCAGTCAGTCAAACCCAGGTCCTCTGGAAGAGCAGCAAGTGCTCTTAATCACTGAGCCATCTCTTCAATTCCAAATTCAGGTTTTTAAAAGGTTTCTGTTATATGTATTGAATCTAGTTTAATAGCTACCCTGTATTTAATGTACAAGACAAGCATTTCTATTGCACTGAAGAAACCGACGCTTGTGTGGGTGATTGCCAAATGCATGAAGGTGCCTGGGTGACAGGAAGGTGCCTGGGTGACAGTACTGCCCTGCTTCCAACCCACAGCTGCCCAAGCTGACTAGAGCCGGTCCTCTCTTCTCCCTCTTCCCTTACTCTCTCTGATTCCCTCACCTCCTGACTTCCTCTCTCCCTCTTTCCCTCTCATTACCCTCTGTCCCTCATCTTCCTTCTTTTGGGGTCTCTTCTCCATGTACAAGTTTCCCTTTCCCAGTTCTGAGAAGTCAGTTTCCAACTTTTCCCCACTACTCTGAAAACTTAAGGGTCAGCTTTAATTATTGTGACAGTAGTAAATCTTAAGGTTCTAACAATTGAGTAATTAAATTTTTTTCTTGGTCTTTTTTCTCTCTTGTTAAAGTCAAAATAAGCCTTTTCTGCCATGCTCTAAGTCTTCAGTGTTGTCTTGTGCTTGTCTTCCAGAGAAATTATGAGGCTTGGAAACACCTCAGCAGTCACAAAGCTGAGCAGTTTAACATGTAGGCAGGGAAGTAGCTCAGTGACTAAAAGTCTTGCGATGCAAATGTTTGAACTCCCAGTGTGTATACATGATCCTGTCCATCCATCCCTACATGGAAACGACACAAGACAGGACAACCCTTGATTCCAAGGTCAACTTGCCTGCCCTATGCAGTAGTGGCGGACAAAGAGACTGCTTTGAACAGAGTGGAAGGCAGGGACTGACACCCAAAGATGGACTCTGGCTATCATGCACACCTTGTGACATGCCCATGCCTGCTCACTTGCTCTCATATTACAAATGCATACATTCACATACATGTAGATCATATACAAATAACAAAGATCCCACCCATATTTTACAACACACAATTCTTTACCATTTTGCCTGTAAAGAAAATATTTGTCTGTAGAGAAATACTAGATCACAGAAAAAACAACCTTGGAAATGTTACCTTCAATTTGAATGTCGGTTTTCTGCAATTTTACAACCAGATTTTTTTGGGTTTGGAATATTTGCATATACACAGATATTTTTGGCATGGGACCCAAATATGAAGTTCATTTTGTTTCATGTACATTTTATACAACTCATTAAAAGTAATTAATATAATTTCCTACATGAAACAGTTTACAGTGTAAGATTTTCTACTTGTCAGCCTGTAAAAGATTTCAGATTTTTGGATGTTTTGGATTTGGGGTTTTGTATTATCGACGTTCATTGCTATATGAAGTGTGGACAGGAGTATGGGCTTCATCCCTGCTTCGTGCCTGTAGCAGAGCCTCTGTTTCCTAGCAGTACTGAATGTGAACGACCTGAGAGGCAGCAGAACATGCCAAGAGAGCACAGGTCCCATCTCTTCTGCTGATACTGTCTCACCCACTTGACTCTTGAAGGTGCCTGAACTCAAATCTCCCATAGAAAAGGCCTTCCTTCCTTTATCTGCGAAGTCTCATAAATGAAATCCTGCTTTTCTTGACAGAACGGACAAATGAAAAAATATTACCACTAATTGGAAATATATTATTGAAGTTGGTAAAATGTATAGTTAATTGTCTTCAGTATTCAGAATATCTGGAAAAAATATATATATGTGTGTGTGTCTCATTGGATAACCTATGTTTCTGTGTTTAGTTAGTGAGGAATTTGGGAGAAAAGATAAAGAACTAAAAGCAGGCACTTGCCACACAACCTGGCAGCCTGAGTTTAATTCTTGCAGTCTATTTAAAGCAGAACAAGAGGACCACAGAATTGTTCTCTGACCTTCACATGCCATGGTGCACACATGCATGAACGCGTGTGCGCGCGCGCACGCGCGCGCGCGCACACACACACACACACACATCCTCTTCCCCCAATCAAAAAAAAAAAATTAAAGCAGGATGTGGTGGTTTGAATGAGAGTACCTTCCCCTCCCCCCCAAAAGCTCAGGTATTTGAGTAATTGGTTCCAGGTTTGGGAAGGATGAGGAGGTGTGGCCTTGTTGGAGGAGGTGTGTCACTGGGGTGGGCTTTTGAGGTTTCTAAAGCCCTTGCCATTTCCAGTTAGCTCTGTGTCTGCCTTGTATTTATGGATCAGTTATATGGGTCAGCTATTGCTTCAGCACCATGCCAGCCTGCTGCTGTGCCTCTTACCATCAAAACCAAAGACTCGAGTCTTCTGGAACTGTGAACCCCTAAATTAACCGTTATTAATTAATTAATTGTGAACCCCAAATCACAGTGTCTCTTCTCAGCAATAGTAGAAAGGTGAGACATAGTACCTCTCAGTTTGTCTGTCACACTAGCATTTCCTAAATGGTGGCCCTGCGTAGGTTTCTTTCTCTCCTTGTTTGTACTTTCCTGTACTGACCTACCTCATCTGCTGAGTGCTGTTAAACGCCGTCTGCACTGTTGCTGCATTCTATCTGCAGATCTCCATCTGAGCTGCAGGTGTCTATGTCTAGCTCCTACTTAGACCCCTACTGTCTTTTGAGAGCTCAGACTTAGAATGGAGCTAAACCAAGCTCACTAATCCCTCCTGACAAGTGACAGACGGTTCTATGCCAATGTGCTCTGAATTCACTCTTCTGTCTAGTGAAAGTTTGCAGGAGGACCAGAAAGGAATAAGTAGTTCTTTGGCTTCATGGCTGCCCTTAGGGTCTTTGTGGAGAGTGAGAACAGTTGCCTGGTATAACTTGTGGCTGTGACTTAAGTGGATGTTATCAGTACCTTCTAGAGAGAGCAGAAGGCAGCAGGAACCTTCCTGAGGGTTGTGTAAGGATAGAAGGAAGTTGTTTCACTTCAGCCTAGCAACAATTAGGAGTTTTAAAGCTGACCTTTACTTTGTTTTTGGCAGCAACTGCTGTGACCACAGACACCTCCTAGCAGGCTTCTTGACTGTTAACTTGTTTTTGCCAGCCTCACATCTGTGCCCCTACTGCACTTTAGGATGACCTTGAGATGACCCCTGCCTTATAAAACTCTGACCTATCTCATTTTAGTTTAAAAAAAAAAAAAAAGAGGTCTAGAATCAGAAGTCTCAGATTCATCTCATCTCTTCTTTTCCCCTTTAAAACAAAACAAAACAAAACAAAACAAAACAAAACAAAACAAAACAAAACAGTGTCTTTCTGTCTGTCTGTCTGTCTACAATCATCTATCTATCAGAAACAGAGTCTCTCTGTGTAGCCCCTGAACTCACAAAGACCATCTTGCTTCTGTCTTCCAATGCTGAGATTAAAGGTGAAGGCCACAGCATCTGGCTATTTACTCTTCTTTTTGTTTCATGGACCACCTCTGGTTGGTAAGCAGATAGTATTTTGTAAAGGCCTGCCCCAATCCTCTGCCTTGGTCTGACTGTGCTGCACTGCTTCTGTTCAGCATCCCCAGTGCTGCCCACAGATGCTGCTCTCAGATTCCAGCTGGTCCCTAGCCTCTTGGTGTCTTGTGCTGATGTCTGCTTTCCCTTCAGGCTTTATTCCTGAAGGAGACTCATGTAGACACCTTGATATCTTCCATAGTCTGTGGCTTCTCATCTGAATTCCTTATGTACTCTGTTCCCCTTCCCCCCAAACGTAGCACACCTTCCGGTACCTGTCCCTCCCGATGAGCAGACCGACTTCCTGTTGCAGAGGCTCCTTTTCTGTGCCAATATACTCTTTTTACTTTTGTTTTGAGAAACACTGCCAGCTTCTAGTCAGTGAGAGATTGAATTTTGTCTTACCTTTGTGTCCTTGGTACATAGCATATCTCTGACCATGGTAGTAGATGCAAGTTTATTTGAATAAAGATTTTTTTAATTTTTCTGATGAATTTGTCTAATTTGTAAGAAAGTATTCATAAAGAAAACAAATGCTAATACTTTGTTTGTTAGTCTGAAGTATTGGTTAATATTTTACTATCTTCTGAACTACTTGATGAATTGTTTCTTTCTGTAGTGCTGTTACTCAGTCTCCCAGTGTTTGGCATTTTTGTCTGGGTAGGAAAGGGTGCTTGGGAAATTCTCCCAGCCAGCTGCTAGATGTGGCCAGTGGCCTCACAGGCACTTTTGTTCTAGTGTCTTCCTTCTGACTTCTCCCATTTTAACTTAATATTGAGTTGCCTGTGACCCCAAAGTGACTTTCCTTGATTACCATGTCAATAGGTAGTAGCTGGGCTCTCTGCATTACCCTGGTAACATTCTGTTTAAATCAGTTCATTTACCGAAGATATTTGCTAATTTAGAGATAAAAGAGCCTTTATAGCTGGTTTAAACTTTTTCTTATTTTTTCAAATGTTATTTTATTAGTTTTGCTCATAGCCCTATCTTTTAAAGCTCTTGGCACATTACTTTAGGGTTTTAATTTTAGAGTGGCCACGTTTGGACCTCTTTCTGTCTCTTCAATTGTAAATACCATTAAGTAGACTTAGGGAGTTAAGATTGGAATATAAAGATTGCCATGTTTTTGAGTCCTACCTTCCTTCTACCAGAATAAGTCATGTTATGACGTAGGTTTGTATTTGGAGTGCTGCTTCCTTGGCAAGCTTCATTTTCATGGTTTCCTGCTTTCACATTCAGCCTGTAGCTGTAGCCAAGCCTGAGGTCACATTTCAAGACTGGAGACTGACTTGCTTAAAAACTCCTCCCAGCCTCAGACAATTGGCTGCTGTGGATTAGCCCAAGGGTTTTCTTGAGTGGGTGTGAGCTAAAAATGGATGGTTCATTTTAGTTTGTAAAAGCACAGATTGTATGTAGTTTTTTTCTTTCAGATTGGACTTTGTGTGTGTTGGCCTGTGTTCCAGCACATGGGTCTTTGTATGAACAGGGGAGTCCAGTAATAGCTGTTTGTTTCACTCACTGTGGGGTTTATCTCACCAGTAACACTAGCCTCTTTCTCATAAAGAACCAGAGAAAGAGGGGATGCCTGTGCAGATATTATTTGAGATGGTTCATTTTGTGGGTGAAGTAGAACTGATGTATAAATGTTGCCAGCCATAAGAACACAGACGGCACAATGGATGGTTGAGACTTGGCACAGAGCTTGACCTCATCCCTGGCATGTGTTGTAGGCAGATTATGGCAGGATGTAATGCTGGATTCAGTGACCTTTCCTAGCAGGCTTCCTCTCCTTCCCTGTTTGGGATCATCTGCTTGAGAGCAGGAATAAGTCATCTAGTTTGCTTCTCTCTTGCTGTGACAAAGCAATGTGACCACACAAAGTGACGTGGGGGAGGAAGGCATCTGTTTTTAGGTCACAGCCCATCATTTAGGGAAGTCAAAGGAGGACCTCAGGGCAGGAACCACAGAGGATGCCACTTTGCTTACTGTAGCCTGTGTCTAACTAGCCTTAACAAAATGTATTTATTTTTGTTTTAAAAGGCTGTCTTGCTCTGTTCCTCTTCCTGGCCCCTAACTCACCTGCTTCTGTCTCTTTTGGGCTGGGATTAAAGGCATATACTACCATGCCTGGCCTCTAATGTGTTTTTAATAAAAGTCCAGGACCACCTCTGCCTGAGGAATTGTATCACCCTCAGCAGGTTGGGCCTTATCAATTATTAAGATAAAACCTCGCAGGCATGGCTACAAACTGATGTGATCTAGCTGATTTCTCAGTTGCGCCCTCTCCCCTCAGATGACTCTAGGCTGTGCCAAGTTGGCAATTAAGTCTAACCAGAACTTAAAGCAAACCCTAAGAAATTGTCATTTGTCTTGAGGAAGTGAAATTTTAATTATAGCCACTCTTTTTTTAAAAATTAGATTTTTTTCATTTTGTTAGTGTTTTATATGTTCACCACAGGTCTGCTTGATGTCCACGAAGGTCAGAAGAGGGCATTGGGCCCCCTGGAACTGGAGTTACAGAGGGTTGTGAACCACTCTGTGATTGCTGGGAATCCAACCTGGTCCTCTGCAACAACAGCAAGTGCTCTCTGTGCTGTCTCCAGCCCCAAGTTTTTAATCCCCCCTCCCCAAAATCAAGTGTGAACTGGTCTTCCTACGTATACAGAATCATTTTTTTCTTGTAGAGGGAGAGGTAACCATTAGCACTGAAAAGAGCATGATACATTGCAGAGGCCAGATGAGCTTTGAGTCATGGCCTTTAGAAGCCAGTCCTGCAAGGTCTGTGACCTCTGCAAGTCTCAGTCTCTGATCATGAAAATGGAATTGCTGACATCTGTCTCACTTAGGACTAGGTGCATCCTTAGAGGTGATGTATATAAAGTGGATGCTGAAGAGAGTGTTGGGTGGTACAGGCAACTCAAAACGGTCATTATCAAATGTGGAGCCAAACTGTATTTTCAGCTGAGCTTGGCTACTGAATTGCATTGTTTACCTTGGGCAATTAGGTAACCTCTGCGTTAGAGTTTAGCAGATGTGTTAATGCACAGTAGCTGAGTCACCGTGATACTTAAGTAAGATGGTGTATAGACAGTATCTAGGGTAAGAAGCTGTTGAATAAGAAGACTGGGAACTGGTGACAGCATCAGAGAAGGAACATCTTAAATTTAGCACAGTCTTGTTATATATCTCAATATGTCACTGGCTAATTTTGGTATCAGCATTAGAATTCTTTAGAAGTAAAAGTAAAAAAAAGTTTACATCCCTGTTTTACTGTGCATTCCTTTTGTAAAAAGTTAACTCACTTTTGATTCTGATACCATTTCTGTTCTCTAAGCAAGCAATTATTTCTTTATTTATTTTGTCTTTTTATTTACATCTTTTTTCCTGATTTGGCACAAATTATTTTTGAACATGATCAGCAAGCAAACAAAATAGATGATGACGGAATACTCTGATCATACCTGAAGGGGCAGCTTACGCTCACTAGATAGTTGGTAAATGATTGCTTTTTAAAATAGTAAGTGATATCCCTGGGTATGTATGCAAGTTAAAGGACCACAAGAATGTAAGAGTTTATTTAAAATATAACACATGGGAGCTGAGGACGAAAGAAATATTATTTTGGAGATAAGGTCTCACTATATATAGTTCTGGCTAGCTTGACAATCACTCTGTAGACTCAACTGGCCTTGAACTTGCAGAGGTCTGCTTGCCTCTGTCTCTCAAGTGCCCAGATTAACTATAGTGCCTGGCAGGAGAGAAGTTTATTTTACTTTTTACCTAATTTGTATTTTGTGTAAATGGATGTTTTGCCTCTGTGTTGTGTGTTTCATATGCATGTAGTATGGATGTATGTTGTGCCCACAGAGGCCAGAAGTGGGCATTGGAACTAGAGTTAGAGATGTTGTGAGCCATCGTGTGGGTGCTAGGAATCAAATCCAAGCCTCCTGGAAGAACAGCCAGGCATCTCTTTGGCTCTGACAGAAACTGGTGTTTGAGAGTAGTATCCTTTCTTGTTGCCCAGAAGTATTTTCATCTTGTAGTCAAATGGTTTTCAAAGTTTTTAGTTTATCCTGTACTTACTGTCACCACAAACAACTATGTTTGTGTTTAGGCTTGCCAGAGTATTGTTGTTTATTTGTGTTTTGTGTCTTTGTTCCTCTGCCCTCTTCTTTTTTATCTTTTTGTAATTACTGTGCAGGATTAATAAGTAGAGAATATTATAAACCAGGATAACATGTATGGTACCTCACATGGTTTCTGTACTTCTTTTGTTTTAAATGTTCTAATACATGTTAGAACCTTTCCACATTGCCTCCAGATAAAATAATTACTTTATCATTGAGCCATAAAGGGATAAGTATATAGAATATTTACTTCTGACTCTAATATTGACTGACTGTTTTTGGTCCTCAAAACTTCATGTTGCAGTCTGATCCCTGAATGTGTGTAGCCATCACAGCAAAAGCTCTGTGACCTTCCTCCTACAATCAGACAGAAGTTGAAGCAAGATTTAAGATGTAGCATTTCTTTCAGGTACAAAAATCAGGCCCCAGAAGAATGATCAGCTTCTGCTGTTCATGCCTGAGCATTTTTGTGAGGACAGTTTGATGAACAAGAGTGTTTGCACATTCTTCTCCCAGGAGGTCGACAGTTTAACTGAGCCAAGGAAGGTGTAAGT
>JANHMN010000031.1:1490045-1511686 GCA_030674055.1 Rhabdomys pumilio | reverse complement strand
TGTGTGTGTGTGTGTGTGTGTGTGTGTGTGTGTGTGTGTGTGTGTGTTGTGTGTGTGTTTGCACATGAGAAGGGGAAAGGCCAGAAGAGGGAGGGAGAGGTACTATACAAATGTCATTTCTTTTCAAAAATACCTATTTTATTTTACTTTCTTTAAAAAGTATCTATGTTCAACATAATAACTTAAGAATCAGATCTACAAATTAGTAGTGACTGTAGAACTTGCTGTCCGCTCAGTGTTATAAAGCTAAGACTCAGCCTGCAGCTCGTGGTGTTACAGTAGACAGTCTGCACCATAGTTTGGCAGTTTGTCTGTCTGTATCCTTGCGATCGCTGTGAGCATGGCACACACTAATCTGTGTACTTGTAAATGTGAGATTCAATTAGGCATTTTCTACTTTATTCCATTAAAAAGAAAGTCTATGATCTAATGATTCCATGGGTTGCTGACTGTAGCTTAACAAAGACTTCCTTGGAGAAGCTTACAGTGTGTGTATTTAAAGAGCATGCGACAGTGTCAGCATGGGGTTTTGAAATTTAGCCAGAAATGCACACCAGGGACAAACTGACAAGGAAGCCCCTCTGTGTGTGTGTGTGTGTGTGTGTGTGTGTGTGTGTTTAACTGTCTGTGTTATAAAAAGAATTTTGTGTCTTTCTCTAGCATGTTAGGAAGTCTCTGGGAGCCTTTTCATTTTTGTTGATGCTTAAGACGAGAGGTGGAAGGAAGAACATACCTTGTAGTTGAAGTTTGTTTTGTTTGTTTGTTTGTTTGTTTGTTTTAAAGGCTGAAGAGGTATGCCTTTCTAGAATTATTTCTTAGTGACCCCAGCCTGGGGAAGTGGGTCGGGTTGTGAGATATGTGGTTTCAACATGGATTTTCTGGATGGAGGAAGGAGGTAGGCAGGTTGGGCAGGTGCCCAGGGCCTACAGTAGGCTGGGCAGTCATGGTAGCCAGGGCTAGTTTAATTTTCACTTTTTTTTTTTTTTTTGAGTTACTATGTCATTAGTGAGAGATTCTTCTGGCTTACTCGAATCTTTTTAGTAATTAGTTTGATATTTTAATATGTGTGAATGTCAATAATATCTGGCCTACAGCAAATACTAACTGGATTTACCCACCAGAGAAAAATATAAACTTGTCTTATTTCCACACAGTGTGCCTTGGATTCAGGGGCCGTGTCACTTTGTTCACAATGAAAGAAAACACAAACCTGCTCTAAGTGCCCAGGACAGTCAGTCTTGTCGTAAATGTCTTTTTCTCCCCACATATTTTAATTGATCATTTGGGAATTTCACATAATGCACTCCAATCACACTTACTTCACAGTCCTCCCAGGTGTGTCTCCTGTCCTCATGATCCCACCCCCCCACATCCCCTAAAAAGAAGAAAACCCCAAAAGACAGTCCAATTTGTGTTGTCCATAGACTCACTGGGACATGGTCAAACTCCCAGAGGCCAGCCCCTTAAAGAAAGCAGAGTCCTTCTCCACCTGAACCCTTTTGAAAAGCCATCAATTGTGGAGAGCTACAAACACTCCAGCATCCTTATCCAAAATTTAAAGAGGTCTCTCTAATAGTTTTCTGTCTAGGCTGTTATTTTTTCAGGGGTTGGGTAAGGTGGGGTAGAGATAGGCATTGTCACTTCTGTCTCTTTCTCAACTGTGAATCTGCAATCATTGATACCACTGCAAAAGTACCTTCCTTGCCCTTCACAATCAGTGGGAGCAAGGATCATTGACTTTCACATGGTTTCTGGTAATAGCATGGACCACAGTCATCCACATGGCTTCCTGTGTCAGCACATGCCATGGAGCTGGCGTGGTCTCTGGTGCAGTACAGACCACGGACATCAATATGGCCCTCTGTAGCAGCACACACCATAGACACCATCATGGCCTTTGGCTGTAGCGGGAGTTTTTACTACACGGCTTTGAGTTCATTTCTAACATGCCTTACTAGCTCAGTGGCTGGGTTCGCTAAGCCTCCTGTGGCTACCATGCTCTTACTTCTAGCTCAACACGTCTAAATCTTTCCTCAGCTTAGTTGCATGGTTACCTTCTGTGAAGCCTATTGGTCTTGCCCTTCCGTCGGCTGCTTCCTCTTTCCACCTACATTTTGGAAGATCTCCCTGCAGCTCCAAGTCTGTTCCAACTCTCTCCCCCAAGTATCTTCACTCCCCTCCTCCCCCCCCTCCTCCTCCCCTCTCCTGCCTCCTCTTCCCCCTCTCCCTCCTCCTCCTCCCCCTCCTCCTCCTCTCCTTCATCCTCCCCCTCTCCCTCCTCCTCTCCCTCTTCCCTCCTCCTCTCCCCCTCCCTAACCCCTCCCCATCCTCCCTCCTCTTTCTCCTCATCCTCTCCTAGCCTGTAGGAACTTGGAAGTCCAGTTTCTTTTTTTTTTTTGCCCAGCCATTGGTCCCTGGCATCTTTCTTGATTGGTCAAGAACCAATTGGAGACAAGGACTTTGAGATTTCTGATGAAATCAAAGCATCAGAACCACTCCTACCTGTGGCAGCCACACAGTTCATGGGCATCAACATGACTCCTGGTCATGGGTCATTGATAGCAACATGGTCCTCAGCAGCAGTCCTGCCCATGGACACCAGCACGGCTTCAGGTGGTAAAATAAATTGCCACATGGCCTTCAGTGACATCACAGAAAACAGACCTTCTGCAGGAACAGAGACCACGGAAATCCACATGGACTCC
The DNA here is from genome assembly GCA_030674055.1 of Rhabdomys pumilio. Classification (NCBI taxonomy): domain Eukaryota; kingdom Metazoa; phylum Chordata; class Mammalia; order Rodentia; family Muridae; genus Rhabdomys; species Rhabdomys pumilio. The sequence continues at coordinate 1,508,981 of JANHMN010000031.1, read as the reverse complement.
ATTGGTAGAACAGACTGCTGCCCTCAAATGTCTCTATGATAGCCTACCTTGCCTCTGTTGGGAGCATGAGACTAAAATGTTGATATGGATTCAAGCCCTGGACATCCATACGAACCTTGGGCTTCACCACAGCCTAGGGCAGCAGCAGGGACCCCAGATATCAACACAGCCTCTGGGGTCAGCGTGAATCATGGAGATCTTTTGAGGAGGTCCACTCTAGAAAATGAACCATTGTTCATCTCGGAAAGGCTGAGTCTGCACTAGCTCCAGGCTGCTGCACACTGCTCTGCGCACCCTTCTGGACAATGGCATGGTCTCCATCAACTGCAGCCTTCTCACACTCCTGTCACCTCTGTCAGGTTTCAGTTATGTCTCTCCACAGTGCATGCATGGCTCCTGTCCTCTGTCTTCTCATTCTCTCTGTCACATATTTAGTTGTTCATTGTAGTGGCATCGGAAACTGCAGTGTGTCACACAATGTTTTTTCCCAAACAGCTTTAGATACAAATATTCATTGCAATGAGTTGCTGGTCTGTTTCAAGGTTCCTGGTTTCTGACATATCATAAATAGTGGACCATTGCTGAGACTTGTCTCAGATATGCTGCTGTTGCCCAGAGTCAAGGTGATCTTGCAAGTTTCCTTGCAAGTACCAGGCTGTCACATACCTCTGAATCCTCAGTGTCCCTGGGCTCAACCTTTGTGCTTGTAGCCTGCAGGCAGCACCACTGCCCTGCGCTCTCCATCTCCCAGCAGGACAAGCAGCTCAGGCTGCAGCAAGCAGCAGAACCAGCTCCTCCACCACTCCGGCAGGGGCAGGTGTTACGTTAGGTTGTTAGGTGGGATGGATGCGGAGATGGACCAAGTCAAAGCACTGGGTCTCGGCCTTGTGACCCACAGATGTCTTTCTGAAATACGTTACTGTCAATTTACTCTTGGCATTTATATCAGAAACTCTCTTAAAGCATATAAGCAATGGTGAGAAACTTTTAAAGAATAATGTGGGGTAGTGGATTGAAGAGAGATAAGAAAAGCCAAACCCAGGTCTGTACTCCTATTCTCTGAAACTATGTGTATGGCTGTCTTTTGCCTGTAAGCAGACACACCTGCCTCTGGATACCAGCTGCCTGTGCTCTGATCCAAGTCAGTTCTGTCACTATCTGCCTAGAATCAATCCACTAACCTGCCTGCAGCCTGAGGTGCTTGATTCCAAGCTTGTTTCTCTACCTTCAGGTGGCAGTGCAGTTGCTGGGCTATCTCACCTGTGCCTCTGATTTACCGTTGCAGTTGCTATAATTTGGTTGAGTTGATAGAGGACTCTGTTTATATTTGGTAATTTATTATAAGTAATATTTCAAAGGATCAGATGCGCAGATGACTAAAGAGCAGTGTGGAGGAATGGATGTGGAGCTTCATGCTCTGCTCAGCTGTGCCGCCCTCTAGAGGCTGCATTACATAAGCATGATTCAACAGGTGATTGCCTTCGGGAATTACCTTACCTTTCAGCATCTCCACACCTACAAGACTTTGGCCAAACCCCTGCCTTATTCTGTCTTGGTCCTTCCCCGACAGAGCTTCCCGTCCTGAAGCTACTGAGGGCTGTCCACTGTCTGTCAACAGATTAATAAACAGTGACTGCATTGGAGAGTTCAAGGATTTTAGTACTTGTATGCCAGGAAAAAGGAAATTAAGACCAAACTACACTTCAGAATATCCCAGTTAGCACTTGCTTGGAATAGATACCAAAGTAAGCAAACATAAAAAAATGTAAAACTTTCCACTAAATTTTCTGTTAAAAACTTATTTCCTGTCGAAAGCACTTAATTCTTAGAATATTGTCTTCATTTGTTAATCAGACTTCATTCTAGTGTTACCAATTATGAGTCTTTAATATTTCCATAAATATATTGCTTTTTAATAAAGTTACAAATCACCATAAGGAAAACCTTATGGTCAAAGGTGTATGTATATATGACAAAAAAGATGCTTTTATGTTATGTACAGTCTTTGACTATAGCCTGTGAAGACATGGTTTAGTGGTTTTGATGAAGTGTCTGTGCTTGTTCAAATGATATTTTAGTTGAGGATGGTGGTATCCACCTTTAATCACTGTACCAGAGGGATTGAGTCCCAAAGGTCAAGTGATTCAAGGCCAGCCTAGGGCCAGGTTGGCTTTGAATTTAGAGATCCACCTGTCTCTGCCTCCCAAGTGCTGACTATGTGACACTATACCTGGTCACATAGTATAATTAACTTTTAAAGAAACATATATTGATAAGGATAGAAAGAAGTCCTGTTTCAGAAATCCTTTGATCTGTCATGTTTCTATCTCCCTTTTCTTGCCAGCATCTGTATCTGTTTTTTTTTTTTTTTTTACTTTTTTTGTTTGTATCTTATGCATCTTAAGCATGCTTTGATAAATTGCCAGTAAGTAGCTCTTGTTAGAGATGATTATGACTTTTGTTTTTGAGACAGTATTTCACTGTGTAGCCGTGACTGTACTGAGACTTGCTATGGGGGCCAGGCTGGCTTCACACTCGTGGAGATCCTCTGTTTCCCAGGTGTTGGTCTCCATGCCCTTAGGTTATGACAAACGGGGATTTCCAACGCTGCTGGCTGTGTCTCCTAGTGACAAGTGCCCAGACCACATTCCAGACCTGCAGAGTCAGACTCTACCTGGTTTTGTTCCTTTGTATTTTGTAAACACTGCAGACCATGGTGGACAGTTGTGATTCGGCCTGTTGTGAACAGCTTTCGACGTGAGTGTAATGTTGTGCAGCATTTTATTTCCTACGCAGGTGAATTTGAGGTTCATTATTTGGATGTCAAAGCATGACCCGACCTTTCTAGCAGGTTTTGTAGTGTGTCAGCAGTAAAAGTCCACAGAGCCCGCCCGTCTGCTGCAGTAAGTGCTCACAGAGCTTGCCTCCTGAGTTTCCTTAGCTAGGCTGTTGACACCTGATTCTTTCTTGTGTTCTTTGAATTCTATATTCTTTCTTAACAAGCAAGTGAACATTCTCCTTCCTACCATGTTTTAGTAACACAGACCTTATAACAAGCTCTAGAAACTGGAAGACGGGATTGTATGATAATTAAGGAATGCATGGGGCTGGAGAGATGGCTGAACAGTTAAAAACCATCATGTCAGGTAGCTTAAAACTACTTCAAACTGTAATTCTAGATTCAGGTGAACTGATGTTTCTGGCCTCTTTGGTAATCCTCAGAGTTGTGTTACCCCAACCACCCCTGCTCTGATTAAGAATGAAGAAAAAAATCTTAAAAGAATTTATTAAATACTTTTTGCTTTGTTTTATTTTAGTATTTATAGATTTGTCACAGCTAACATGTTCACTTCCTGGTTGAGTGATAGAAGAGTTACTCAGTTTATCATATAGCTTGAGCTATGTAAATATTTCTTGAACAAATAAATGAAGACTCCTTCCATACTGTAGTAAACAAGTAGAGTTTGGAATGGGAGGAGAGAGTACCAGGATCTGTGGTTCTACAGGAGAACAGCACAGCTCTGACATCGTCAGTGTCAAGAGTTCATTTGACATGTGCTGACGGGATGCTGAGAAAGGAGGTCTCCAGTTCTGGTCCTGTCCAGTCCATGGTTTGGATTCTCTAGGGGATCCTTGGGTTGTCAGCCAGCACTGGCGCTCACACAGAAGGTCTGCACTCTGAATGTCAGAGAGAGATTTACAGGGTCTGGTTTCGTGGGCACCATTTACAGCACTGGCTTATGTTTTCAACTCCTGTTCTACCTAAAGCAGGTCTCTTTTCGCTTGTTTGTACGATCGTGTATGTGGAGAGAGAGAGAGAGAGAGAGAGAGAGAGAGAAAGAGAGAGAGAAAGAGAGAGAGAAAGAGAGAGAGAAAGAGAGAGAGTAAAAGGGTCTTGTTTATCCCCCTGCCTGGGCTGGGACGCACTTTATAGATCACCTTTTCCACTGACCCTGGAGTGTTGGGGCTATAAAAGTATTTGGTCATGTCCACGAACAGGTTTTTAAAGTCTAACTTTAGATGATTTTTTTTGTTGTCTTCATCTGTTAATTATTATTCTTTCAAGGTAGTAAATGCTCTAAAATTAGTGTGAAAGTCAGTACTGAGTTTCCTAGGTGTAAATGTTAATTACTGTGGCTGGCTTACATGCTCCTCCTCTTCCTCCCCCTCCCCCTTTGCATTTGTGCTAAATTAAATTAGTTGAAATGAGATGAAAACATGTTCTCAGCAGCTCACAGAAAACAACCACTGATGGCTATGTCAGCCTGCTGGTTACATAAAAATAACAAGGTTCGTATTTTTAGATACATCATTCAATAGCCAGTGTTATTCACAATCGTGAGAAAACTTTTTGTGGTCATGATCTCTCTGACTCCTTGGTTCCTGGCAACTTCTTGTGTGTGCTGTCCGTAAACGTTATTCTTCAAAATGGAGTCTTAGGATAAGTAGGTTTGCGTGCTGTGCTTCTCTGGCTTTTGAGTTCATGTTCTTGTTCATTATTGCTTACTAGGATTTCATTATCCACTTACAGTTTATCCCGTTTGTCGGGATTCATTTTTATCTTATGGGTTAGGATTAGGATTTTTCTTTTTTTTTCCCTTCATGTGAGTATATGTACCACATGCATGCTTGGTACCTGCAGAGGCCAGAAGAGAGCATCAGATCCCCTGGAACTGGTTGTGTAGACAGTTGTCACCTGCTTTGTGGGTTCTGGGAACCAAACCTGGGTAAGTACATTCAGCTGTTGAGCCTTCATTGTGTTATCTTTTTAAAAATATATTAAAGTTAAAAAGGCAAACAAACAAGGTCAGTTGGAAGGAGGAACGTGTATGTACTGACTTTGGTGGTTGCCTGTGTCTGTTAATACTGTTTACTGTGGCTCCAGAAGTGCCTGCATCAGAATCTCCGGCAGTGTAGATCCCAGGCCTGCCCTCAGCCTCCGCCATGCCATGCGGTGTGATAGAGCCAGAGCCGACTTCGACTTCCTAAGAGTCCTCTCACCCTCCGGTCGGTTCTACTTCCTACATGTTTCCTGGTCCTCCTGCCTCAGCGCCAGCAGCCTGCCACTTACTGTTCTGTCCCAGGGTTGGCTAGTCTAGAAATACTGCTCCGTTCCAGGCGAGCTATTTCCTAAGGCAAGCTCAGTTCCTTCCTTTTCACTTAAGAGTGTTCTCAAACACATTATTCACTGCCTCCTCAATCTCATTTTTTCTCAGATAGAAAATAGGGTGAATATTTGTGCTGCATCACAGTTGCTGCACAGATTGAATCAGTGAAACACTAGGATAGTACCGTGCTAAAGGACTCACTTTTTTTGCTCTCTCTGTCTCTGTCCCCTTCTCTTCCCCTCTTCTCCCTGCCCTGTGTGTGTGTGTGTGTGTGTGTGTGTGTGTGTGTGAGAGAGAGAGAGAGAGAGAGAGAGAGAGAGAGAGAGAGAGAGAGAGAGAGAGAGAGAAAGAAAGGGTCTTACTATGGAGCCCTGGTTAGCCTGGAACTTGCTAGGTAGTTAAGGTTGGCCTTAAGATCACAGAGATCCACCTGCCTCTGCCTCCTGAGCTCTAGGATTAAAGGCAATCACCGCCATGTCCAGCAAGTGTTCGGTTTTTAAAATACCATTGTTATAAAGTGTGTTTACTGCCAGCTCGAAGTTCCACGTTCCACGTATTCAGACATGATTATCATTTACTAGTTTGCTGGGTGTTATATGCTTTCTTGGACTTTAGACCTTGTGACATGGTCATTTCTTGTTTTCCTGAAATCTGGTTTGTATTAGTTCCTTTAGAAGAGGGTCTGTGGATGATAAATTTAGTTTTTTAATCTTTTTGAAAGTACATTTTCATTATGTATATAAATGTTATTCAGATGTTCAGTAAGCATGCTAGGTGGGCAAATATTTTTCCCTGTGTCATTGTTTTCTGTTACTACGTTGGGGACTTTGACATCAAAGCCTGTTTTGTGCTTTCTGCGTCTGAGAAAGCAGTTCTTTACTTCTGAACACGTCTCAGCTGTCATCACTTCTCATCGTGGCCTCTATTTTCTGTCTTCTAAAGCTTCCAGAAGGTCAGCAGAAGTTGGGCCTCTCCTCCAGGCCTCAGTCTTTTCTATTTCGTTTTATTTGTTTGCAAGATACAGACTTCAGTATGTAGCTCAGTCCAGCCTTGAATGCACGGGTCTTTGTGTTTCCTTGGCCAACTGCTAGGATGACAGCTGTCCTCCCCATCCCCACGCTGGCTTCAGTTTTTCTTTTGTATTTTTATTTTCTGATTCAGTATTGGTCCTAGACAGTGTCTTAAAAAACACTTTCTAATCGGGTTTGGTGTCAAGATAATTCATGTTTAACAGACATTGTCCCTCAGCAATTCATTGCTTTATACTTTTATTTTTATGAAAATTATGGATCATCTTTATCTGTGGATTTCATAATTGCTGATTTAACCATTTTTGGATTGAAATTGTTGGGATAGGAGGCAAACTGTATCTCTTCTGAGTACTTGCTGGAACTACTACTTGCATAGTAGTAACTACTATTATGCAACTACTACTTGCATAGCATTTATATTTTATTAGACATATATGAGTTACCTAGCGATGACTTAACATATATGCACAGATACGTGCAGCTAATGCAGCACTTAACCTAAGAGAATGAGCATCTGCAGACTGTGATATCCGTGGATCTTGGGAAACCACTGCACTTTTTTGTGGTCATGTTTTGTAATGCTGGTATCTGATACCTGATTTTGTCTGCTCATATTATTTATTTACTTTTTTTTGCTTGCTGTTAAGTCTGGACTGCATATTTGTCCCATGTGGTGCTGTATTTCTCCTAAGTGGCTTTGATTTTACTTGGTTCTTGGGATTGTCACCAACACTTAGCACGTTAAACTAATTTCTTGATTTGAGGATTTCAAGACTGAACTATAAATTTAAACAGAAACACTTTCCAAGGGAGGAAGTTTGGGATTTACAGGGAAAGTTCCTCCTGTTTCTCTGTCTCAAAGAACTACAGATTGTATTCTGAATGTGTTTTGTTGGCTGCTGGTGGGAGAGAGTTCATTCTGTGATTCTCGAGCCACTCCTGGTTGACTTGAACTACATAGTGGCTGGAATCTCAGCCTGCTCACCCTTTCCCATTTGAATGGACGTGCTGCTTTCTTAGAAAATGGTTTCCTGTTGCTTCTTATGTGCTTACTGTCTCCAGTTGGAATAATAATGCTTATCTGAAGGTCAGAGTTTATATTCTTTTCCTGGCTTAATGTTTTTTTTTTTTTTGTTGTTGTTGTTGTTTTGTTTTGTTTTTGTTTTATTGGATATTTTATTTATTTACATTTCAGATGTCATCCTCTTTCACCATTTTCCTTCCCTAGAACCCACCCATCTGATCCTCCTCCTCCTTTTTGCTTTTATAGCATTTTAATTACATGCATGTATTAAGGTCAGTTCTAGGTTAAGGGTCTAACAGTACAATAGATGCAAATAGTCAGGAAACAAGCAATAAAATAAACACAAATAGTCAAAGAAAAAAGCAAAGCATTAAGCCCAATTATGTGAACACTCTCGTGATCACTGTTTCTAAAGGCTTATCAGGATGACCAAAGTATCTGAGCCTATTTCCCTGTCCTAGCCCAAGGTCATTTTCATGTCTGAAGCCTACTTCCTTGTTTTAGCCTAAAATTTAGATTCCTGTCTGAGATTACCTCTTTTTTGTAGCCTAAGATTTAGATTCCTACCTGAAATTACTTCTTTATTCTAGCCTAATGTCAGATTCCTGCCTGAAGACTACTCCCTTGTCCTTAGCCAATGTCATATTTCTGCCAGCAGCCAATTTTCTTGTCCTTGGCCCATGTCAGATTCTTGCCAAGCAGCCCCAGAGGCTTGCCTCTTTCCCCCTTTTTTCATTAACAAGACTTAGCCTGTTCTAGGTTGTTCTGACAAGAACGCCTTCCTTACCCATCGTGGAATATGCATTATCCAAAGCAATGCACTTCTAAGGCTCTTAGAAGATTCTGCAGAATCTTACCCATCCTTGGCTTGCAAGCCTGTTAATTTATCTTTGCTTAATGTTAATGTTAATTGAAGTATCATCTCCAAACCTACTTGATCTAAAAGTTGAATTTATGTGAGGATCTGAAGGTATAGCTCAGTTTCAAATGCTTACACAAAGGTAGAGGTTGGTTTTAAATGTCTTCTTTTTATCATTGTCTACCTTATGAGTACTTCTTGTTTGGTTTGATGTTGTGTGAGGTGTCTCTCTCTCTCTCTCTCTCTCTCTCTCTCTCTCTCTCTCTCTCTCTGTGTGTGTGTGTGTGTGTGTGTGTGTACGCAGGTGAGTAGTCATCTTTGAGAGCACTTGTGGACTCCAGAGGTGGTTGTTAGGATGTTTTTCTCAACTTTTCTACCACATTTAAAAAAAAATTCATTCATTCTTTCATTTATTGGGGTGGGGAGAATGTGTGTATGTATTTTCATGCAGTCATCAGACACTTTAAAGGACTTGGTTCTTTCCTGTGTGATTTAACACAGGTTATCACACTCTGCAAGAAGTGCTTTTTATCAACAGAGCCATATTGCCATCTCTACCTGACATTTTTGAAACAGGATCTAATGGAATCTGAAGCTTTCTGTATCATTTGGCTTGCCAGCAAGCTCTTGAACTCCTGCTGGCTCTCTCTCAGCACTGGAGTTCCGTAGGCAGCATGTGTGTTTCTGCCTGTCTTTTGTCCAGCGTCCAGAGATGCCAGCTCAGACACTCGTTGTCCACCTTAGGCTTTGAAACAAGCATTTCTCACTGAACCTGGAGTTCCGTTACTTGCAAAGAGCAGCTGGCCTGAGAGCTCCTTAGATATATGCCCTGTCTTTCTAGCACCAAGAACATAGGAGAGCACTGCTCTGCCTGACCCTTCCTATCAGTGCTGGACAACCATACTCAGCTCCTCATGCTTGTTGATTGAGCCACCCTAGCCTTCTCCTTGAATTTCTTTCCTTGTGTATAAACTAATGAGTTATTCCTGTTGGCATACATGGGAAAATTAAAACGTGTTGAAGGAATATAGGTGCGGGGCTGATGTGCCTGAGCGTGTGCGGGCATGAATTCTGTTGGGTGGAGTTGTGGTGCGCTCGAGAATTTGACTGAGTTTACTCAATGCTGCTCCAGGCGGGCGCTGCGGGGCCCCGCCTGGCGTGGGCAGAGCTCAGTCTGAAGTTCTGCGGGGGGGGGCGGGGGCGTGGGGGGGGTCAGGTCTCTTGAGTGGACCCAGAGGCTGGTGGTCTCCATTCTTTGGGCTTCCGGACGCTGTTGGGGCCACAGAAGAACAGAGACTAGTACCCTGCAGGCTGGCCCCTGCAGCCGAGAGGAAGGAGGGGGGAGAAAGCCCGGACAGCGCCCCGCCCGGTGGGAAAGAGACTCTTGGTTACTGTACTTGCTTGGCTGACTCTGATGCCAGGCTAGCTTGCTTAAATTGGCAGTCCCCGTGGCTGGAACTCAGGGAAGTCCTTGACGGGACATTAGGCAGCGGAGGCGGCAGCAGCAACAACAAACGGTTCATTGAAGGCTTTCTTCACGGTTCCTCATGGTGGAACATGGGCCCCAAAAGACATGAGGAAGTCCATGGTTTTACAAGATTTATTGTCATGGTGGGAAGTAGATGGATCTGGCTGTAAACCGCCCCCCCCACCCCCAACTCAGGACAGACCTGAGTTAAATAGGGGAGTGGGAGGGAGGAAGGTCTAAGAAGGAATTCTTAAATGGCTGGGCCCTCTGGCCTGTAGGTATCTTACTTATAGTAAGATTTTACTTCTGAGTTTCCAGTTCGACAGCACCACTCCATATATCCATTCCTGCAGTGACACGTGTGTACTGATCCTTGTTGCTTTGCTCTAAGCATTGGAATTGGAAGGTATGAGTGATCAGGCTTTTGCTTTCCCAGCTTTTGTGGGGATGTGTGCTTCTGTACGAAGCCTAGCACAGAGGCTCGGCTTCTGCAAAGAAAGCAGCTGGGATTTTCATAGAGATTACATTGAATTCATAGATTAGTTGAGTCATGCTGTCTGCTTAACAGTACTAGTTCTCCAATCAGAAATGAGGTGGCCTTCTGTTTATTTAGGTCTTCTGTAATTTTTTCCAGCAATATTTATAGTATGCTTTAAACTTCGTTTAAGTTTATTTCTAAATATTTTTGTTTTAATGTTATTGTAAATGAAATTTTTATCTTAATATTATTTGCCCAAATCTTTGTTTGCTTGTTTCTTTGCTTGTTTCTTTGTTTGTGACAGGGTTTCTCTGTGTAGTCCTGGCTGCTCTGGAACTCACCATGTAGATCATGCTGACCTTGAACTCAGATTTCTGCTTGTGGATGCTGGGATTAAAGGCATGCCTCACCACCATCTGGTTCTTTCTTTCCCTCCTCCTCCTCCTCTTCTTCCTCCTTTTCCTCCTCCTCTTCCTCCTCCTCCTCCTCCTCTTCTTCCTCCTCCTCCTTTTCTTCCTCCTCCTCCTCATCCTCCCTTTTCTTGAGGCAGAGCATCATTATTTCTTGTTTTGCCTCCAACTTAGAGCAGTCCTCCTTCCTCAGCCTCTCCATTACTGCTATGATTTGATCTTCCATTTCTTCAGTCAGTTTTTTTGTGTGGCTACACCGTGTTGTATCATAATGCTGTTCTTCTGTTGATTGACATTCTGATGCTCCAGTATTATTGTTTATCACTAGGACAGATTTCAATAAGGGGACATGCTGAGGCAAAAGATATTTAGGTACTGGAATTGTCTATCCTGGTTGTCCTGTTATTTACCATTTTACTGTCTAGTTTAAAACAACCCGTAGAGAAAAGTGTTATAACTCTTTATAACTTACTCATATTATTGAATATATCAGGAGACCTCAGAATTTGGTAGTAGAAATGTTCTGTTCTGCCCATATTGTACTGCCACCAGGGAGCGTGTGACTCTTGAGGACCTGAGGTGGTGAAGGACTGACCACTGAACTTCATCCTTAATTCAGTCAGTTACCGTGTTTGCCGGCCACACATTGTTTACAGCATTCTAAGATTTCATTTATTTCCTGTGTGCATTTTGAATTATCTCAGAGTATAGAAAATAAGTTATATTTGAAATTTATTGAAGTAATTTTACTAGAAATTATAGATGTCTTTAGGTTTAAGGCTTATGAGCGTTTGCAGAAGCTCTGTTACTGTAGTGATGCTGCGTTATTTCCTAAGCAGCACGAAGTAGTGTTTGCAGTTACAGCAGGGTCTTTCTCCCCAAACACAACCTCCCGCGCTCCCCACCCCTTTCGTTTTTTGAGATAGAGTTTCTCATTATAGCCCTGGCTGTCCTGGAACTTGCTCTGTAGACTAGACTGGCCTTGAACATGGAGATATGCCTGCATCTACCTCCTGAGTGCTGGGTTAAAGGCGTGAGCCACCATTGCCCAGAAATTATTGTTTTATGTCTATGGATGTTCTGCCTGTGTGTGTGTTTGTGTGTGCGCGGGCGTGTGCATGCATGCGCAACATGTGTGCAGTGTCCTTGGAGGCCAGAAGAGGCGTTATATCCCTTAGCTGTTCTGAGTTACTGTGTAGGCTCTGGGAATTGAACCGGGGTCCTCTTAAGGAACAGCCAATGTTCTTAATTGCTGAATTATTTCTCTGGCTCCTAAACAACCACCTTTTGGGGCTAAAATCTAGATGAGCTGGGAAGCAAGTCTGATTTCCTGACATCTTCATTGTTTACCTGCTAGGAAACAATGTTCTTAGGCACTAGAGAAGCTAGTATTTTCTAAATATGAAACCAATTGTTTTTCTGTTCAGACTTAAACTTGCCAGTGTCTGGAAGAGAACTAACTCATTCCTGTCTACCCAGTTGAGGTCCTTTTGCCCTTTCATTTATGCTAAATGGACCCCAGTCTTCTCATTTGTATGTGAGTTGCTGTGGTACATTTTGAGGAACTTTCGCTGCAGTAGCAGATAACAACTCACAGTTTCTTCAAACCACGTCCATTCACTGACTCAGTTTTATATACTGGACAGGAGGGTGCATGTGACTGTGGTTTTGGAGTGCCATGAAGGTGTCGGTTGAGTCTGCAGTTCTCATGTGCCTCAGGACCTCCTGCACCTTCAGAGTTGGAGAGCTTGTGTTTTTAGTTTGTAGAATGGAAGTCCGTGTTGCCCTGCTGTCACTCACAAACACTGCGGCAGTTACCTACCTGTTTTGTGGCCCTAGTGGCAGTTCACAGATGGCCATTTGCCTTCTTCCAGGCCAGCTTGACTGTATCTTTACTCTACTGTGACCAAATTAAAAAAACACTGGTTGTTTAGTTCTGAGTTGTTCAGTCAAGTCACGTTTCCTTGGCCATAGAGCTTTGTCATATCATATTCACAACTCTGCTCACTCCCAGAGGAGCAAGGTCTTACCTGCTGAGAGCTACTGGGGCTGATGTTACCTTTCTGCTAGCCACAGCAGTTCACATAGATGTTGATTTATAAGAAACTTAGAAGTTATATTTTCATTGGAGAGAAATAAATGAAATTATTGTTTTTCTTGCCTAGCTTGTTGCTTTACCTAGTATTAACATTTTAAACAAGCTATTTTGGAGCAAGCATATGTATTATTTACTAATTCTATCTCTAAATAGAATTCAACTGGATATTTCCTAACCTAACATTACCATTAGCTTAAAACTGCCATCTAACATGTATAGCTTGGTTTTAATCCCCCTTTTCCCAGCAATTTTATTTTGTTTGTTTATTTTGGATATCTGTTTCAAGGTAAAATTATAGGCCCTTATGATCTTAGTGACTGGTGTCTTTCTCTAACTGTTGTGCAGTAAATGGCCGCATTTCTTACTATTTGGAATATTTCATTGTAAGTCTATATGACATGTTATCTGTTTGACAGTCATAGACATTTGGATTCCTTCTATGTGTTGTTTGCTATGATAGTAGTACTACTGGGAACAGTCTGGACAAGATTCTATGTGGAGATATTTCGTTTCTGTATATACCTAGGAGCAGACTTGATGAATCATATGTTAATGATCTTTAACCTTTTAAAAAATTAAATCTTTAAATTTTTTTTAAAAATTGATTGATTGATTGATATATTGATACATTGACTGAAGGTGGTGCTGTTGTGTATGTGGAGGGTAAGAGAAGTCACGTAGGAGTTCTCGCCTTCCATTGTGAGGGGTCAGGGTCAAGCCCAGGCTATCGGGTTGTAGTGAGTCCTTTATCCACTTAGCCTTCTCATCTGTTCCATTTACTCTGTAAAAAATTAATGTTTAAACATTTTGTCTATCATTTTTGTATGTGCAGATGCAGGCCGGTTTGTATGTTCACACACCAGTGTTCAGTGCCCACAGAAGCCAGAAAGAGCCATTAGATCCTCTGGGGCTGAAGTTGCAAACAGTCGTGAGCTGCCATCTGGGTGCTGGGAATTGAACCTGGGCTCTCTGACTGAGGAGCCACCTCTCGCAGTCCTGTCCCTTGAGTTCTAAAGGAGTTTCTAGCATGTTGTATAAAATAGCTGTGCTATATTTTCACCAGCAGTCTATGAGGGGCCCATGTTTCCATCCTCCCTAACATTGGTTAATGTTGGACATTTTAATTATAGCTGCCTTGGTGTGGGAGGCGATTCATTGCAGTTTTGATTTCCCTTTCTTGAACGCCTGTTCTATTTTCATTTCTGTTGCTATGATAAAAATCCCTGACATAAAGCAACTTAGGGAGAAAGGGTATATTTTTTAGATCATAATTCCAAGTTATGGTCCGTTATTACAGGGAAATGAAGGCAGAAACTTAAAGCAGCTGATCATATCACATACACAGTCAGCGTCAGAGAGAGAGAGAGAGAGAGAGAGAGAGAGAGAGAGAGAGAGAGAAAGGCATGTGTGCCTGGTAGTGATCGGCCCTCTCTGTTTACTTAGGAGTTCAGGATCTCTTACCTAGGGAATGGTGCCACCATTCTTCAGAGTTAGCATAGTGAAGACACTCCCTTTCCTGAGTGCCACAGCCCAGCTTGATGGAGATAGTTCCTTGTTGAGACACTCTTTCCATGTGAGTCTAGATTATGTCAAGTTAATTAAAATAGCCAAAGTGATATCACTGACAATCTTTTTGTGTTTTGGTTATTTTTATGTATTCTTTGGAAATATCCATCCTAGTCCTCTACTCTTTTGTTATTTGTGATTGAACTTAGAGCTTTGTTAATGATGAGCAAGTGTCTTACACTGAACTACATTTTAGTTTCTTTATCCATTTTTATATTAGTGTGTCTTTTTAATGTTAGGTATAAGAGTTCTTTATATATTCTAGGATACAGTAACTTCCTTTTGTCTGTTTTTAGTTATATAATTTTGAAATATTTTTTCTGTTGAATAAAACTCTTTGCTTTCTTGATGGTGGTTATTTATTTATTTATTTATTGAAATAAGGTTTCTCTGTGTAGTCCTGGCTGTCCTGGAACTTGCTGTGTAGACCAGGCTGGTCTTGAACTCAGAGATCCACCTGCCTGTGCTGGGATTAAAGGTGTGCACCACTCCCATTTGGCTTTTGTTGTTGTTGTTGTTGTTGTTGTTGGTTGTTTGCTTGCTTTTTGGGGGTTGGGATGAATGCTTTTCTTTTGAAAGCCAAGCATGATGGTGGGTGCTTAAAATCCTAGTAGTATTGAGGAGTGGGCGGGAGGATCTCTGGATTCATTGGCTTGCCAGCCTAGCCAAATCTGCTACCACAGGTCCCAGTGAGAACTATGTTTCAAAAAGTAGGATGGACAGCCTTTAAGGAATGATACTCAAGATTGAGCTCTAGCCTCTGTGTATATGAGTGAGTGTGTGTGTACACATACGTACACACATGGGGGCGGAGGAGAAAGAGATAGTTTATAACATTTATTTATTGGAGGTGGGAGGACATGTCACTGTATATTTGAGGTCAGAGGACAACTTGAGAATGCCCATTCTCTTCTTCCATCATATGGGTTCCTGGATTTGAACTCAGGTCATTAGTTACCTTTAACCTCTGAGCCATTTTGTCTGTTTAAAAGATACTCATTATAATGAAGTGTATGTACTTTATCTAGTTTTTCTTGTATTATTTTTGGTATTGTGTATAAGAAGCAGTGTCTCACTCAAGATCATTATGATCACCTTACTTTATTCCTGACAGTTTAATAGTTCTAGATCTTTCATTTAAATCTTTGATTCATGTTAGAATAGTGTCTATATGTGTGTGTCAGACACTGAGCTTTCTCCTAAAAAAAGAATTTATTTTTATTTATGTGTATACATGAATATGTATATATGTAATATGTGTATATGTATATATGTAATATGTATATATGTAATATGTATATGTATGTATGTAATATGTATAATTCATATGTATATATGAATGTATGTCATGTGCCTGGGTGCTTGCAGTGGTTAGAAGAAGTTGTTAGAGCCCCTGGAGCTGAGTTAAACAAAGCTGTGAGCAGGGCTAACATAGATGCTGGGAGTTGAGCTCTGGTCTTCTGGAGGAGCAGCAAGCAGTAACCACACATGAGTGTCTCAGCACTCTACCCCAGTGCACTGTTTGTTCAGAAGATTTCTGTCTTAAACCCTTTGTCCTGACAGTCTTATTGAAATATTTATAGTTCTTCCCCACTCTGTTTTTTTATGTGTTTCTCATATTTAATCTGTAGAATGGATTTTGTTGTTGTTCTTTGAGACAGGGTCTCTCTACATAGCCCTAACTCGTCTATGTAGACCTGGCCAGCTGCAAACTAAGAGATCCACCTGCCCCTGCCTCTGCCCCTGCCTCTGCCCCTGCCTCTGCCCCCACCCCTACCCCTGCCCCTGCTCCCATCCCCTTCTCCTTCTCTTTCCCCCCTCCTTCTCCCCCTTTCCTTCTCCTGCTCAGTAGTTCAAACCCTGTTTCTGATTCATAGCATGCTTGAGGCCAGTCTTTTCTACAATAAGCAGTTCAAAGTGTACTGAACAAATTCCTCAGATGGGTTCTGCCCTCTCTGGGTTGTTAGTCTGGGAAAGTGTGTGAGGCTCCCCTTTCTGACCCACCTATCACTCTTCCCTCAGGCAGTGGAATGGGCAGGGGACATGGAGAAGCTGTGACATGTCTCTGCTTCTCTGCTTCCCTCATTCCTGGGCATTTTACTCTTCTGAGCAATCTCTAAAGCATCCGGGAAAGTGTTGCTCTTCTCCAAGTCCTTACTGGAATTTGGGCCGCCTTGTGGCAGTGAGACCTGTGTTGATTATCCCTTTCAGCATTCCACTGTGATCCTGATGTCTGTTACCCTGGATAACAGCTGGACCTCTCTCTGGTCCTTCATTCTAGTAAGAAGGAGCAAGTGCAAGCTGTGATTACTCAAGTGCTGTTTAGTTGTCCTGCTAATGGCACCATTACCTGGTTGTGTTTGCCCTCCTTCCGTGCTATCTGCAGTTCTACTCCTTTCTAATAATGTTGGAATTTCTCTGCATTCCCTCTTCCTACCTTCTTCCTTTATTACTGGTGGCAGTTTGTTTCTGTGTTAAGTCACATTCACTAGCTATCGTAAACTCATGCTAAGAACAATGTTTTAAAGGCTGGTGGGGCTCTCAGATTCAGCCAAGAGGTTGTCTTTCCCCTTCAAAATGAATGAGTGAATGGATCAGTACTTGGGGCAGTTTCTCTGGCCCTGGTTTTACATACCATCTCATGACAAGCTAGCATTTTCCCTGTTATAACTGACCTTGTTATAACTTACAAAGTCGTGTATTTTGGAGTAGGGTACTCTTTGATTACAATAAAATTTTATAGCATTGTCAAGCCTTAAAAATTTTTGAACTCTTGAATGAGTAGATGCTTGTAAAACACACTCCTTCATTAATGAACAGAAAGGCTGCCACCTTTCCTTCCTGTGTGATAAGCATTGTTTGAATTTAACTAAAACAAGTGATGTGACTTTAACTAGCATATCTTAATGTCCAACAAGTTGTATTTTTCCTTAAACCAAGAAACTCAGAGTTGCTCATAATGCATGATTTGCTTCTTGTAAGTAGATTTTTTTTCTTGCTGTTTCAGGCCGGAGCCTCAACAGAAAGCTCCTTTAGTTCCTCCTCCTCCTCCGCCACCACCACCACCACCACTGCCAGACCCCACGCCCACAGAGCCAGAGGAGGAGATTCTCGGATCAGATGATGAGGAGCAGGAGGACCCTGCAGATTACTGCAAAGGTGATATTGGGGCCAGCAGGGTGGGCTTGCTTTCCTCTGCCATGGGCATGGCGTCACTTGATGTTTATTAAATTAGCCTCTTAAGTTGACTACACAATGATGCCAAAAAGTGTAGAAGGTCGTAGAGAACTGTACGAGAAGGAAAAGTGTTTATGTGCGCACACGGTAGGCGTACTCAGACACATTTGATACCTCACAATTATAGATAAAGGCCATCTAAGAAGAGCATGGGAAGGAGGAGGCACGAGGCTCCTGACAGAAGCTAGTTATAACTCATAAGTGGCTAAAAGGGAAACATTCTCTTCCCTGTATAGCATTACAGTAAATAGTACTCATTTTTGTGGAAAGAAAACATGCACATTTATTTACACAGAGAGACTTTCATGGCATTGTACTTAATGAAAAAGACATTCTATGGACTGGTTCTGCTGCCGTATAGCATGGCAGGTTCTGTTTTTAATCTATGATTCTATAGAAGACACAGAAACTATTGAAGTAAGTTTTTTAAGGCAAGGTTTCTCTGTGTAACTCAGGCTGTCCTGGAACTCATTTTGTATGCCAGTCTGGCCTTAAACTCCGAGATCCACCTGCCTTTGCCTCCCAGGTGTGGGTTATAGGTGAGTGTGTGCCACCACTGCCTGGCAGATTAGAATGGTCTTGTATTGATCTTAAGACAGAACGTGTACAGATAAAGTCCTGAGTGGCTAGCATGGCATATGATGAGTATGGAGAACACCAGGGGTATACATTGCTTGTCCTTTGTGTAGACTGGAGCCAGAAGGTCTCCACAAAAAGGAATTTGCAGCAATGCTTTGGCTGCTCAACTACTTGTCTTGCTCACTTGGATTCTCGTTCCCTGCGGATCTGAACTGCTGTGTTGTTGGTAAATAGTTTTCCTGCTGTAGATTTTAAGCATGTATTTCAGTTCTGTTTAACATAGGGTGTGACAGAAGATGCATATGTGAACAAACTATCGGCCCGTGGTGAGTCTCTAGTGCCTTAGCAAGTTTTCATTATCTACTGGAAACAGTCGTTTGTGCTGTTACAACCAATGGTTTGCTGAGAACAAGGCTGGGTTATTCTGTTATAAAAGTAAAAGAACTAAGCTCCTGTAATCTTATTCTTTCATAGGGACAGGTGTTTACCCATAGAATTAACATTTTCTTTTCTTTTTTTTTTTAAGATTTTAAAAAAATTATGTGTCTGCATGTTGTGCCCAATTATCTATGCATGAGCACCACATGCTTACCTAGTACCATCAGAGGTCATAAGGAGGCATCCAGTCCCCTGGAACTGGACTTAGAAGATGTTAGAAGTCACCATGTGGGTGCTGAGAATTGAACGCAGGTCCTCTGGAAGAGCAGCCAGTGGTCTTAACCACTGAGCCATCTCTCCTGCCCCTAGATCTAGTCACTATTTTTATTAAAAAAGAGAGTGGATCTTTTCAGCATCTGTCCCAATTATGACATCAGCATTTATGCCATCTAATAAAAGATAAAGATGCAGTTTAGGAAAGACAGAAGGAGGAGCTCATCATCCTCCCTGTGTGTCTGTATTTTTTGGTTTTGAAAATGCAATTGTCACAAGGAGCTATGCACTGCTATCTATGACCTTGCATTTGTGGGGAGCTATGCACTGCTGTCTATGACCTTGCAGTTGAGGGGAGCTATGCACTGCTGTCTTATGATCTTGCAGTTGTGGGGAGCTATGCTCTGCTGTCTTATGATCTTGCAGT
>JANHMN010000031.1:1467768-1490035 GCA_030674055.1 Rhabdomys pumilio | reverse complement strand
GGAGCTATGCTCTGCTGTCTTATGATCTTGCAGTTGTGGGGAGCTATGCTCTGCTGTCTTATGATCTTGCAGTTGTGGGGAGCTATGCACTGCTGTCTATGACCTTGCAGTTGTGGGGAGCTATGCTCTGCTGTCTTATGATCTTGCAGTTGTGGGGAGCTATGCTCTGCTGTCTGTGACCTTGCAGTTGTGGGGAGCTATGCTCTGCTGTCTATGACCTTGCAGTTGTGGGGAGCTATGCTCTGCTGTCTTATGATCTTGCAGTTGTGGGGAGCTATGCACTGCTGTCTTATGATCTTGCAGTTGAACTGTAGGGGTCATTACTTAGGAGCCCTTCTCTTCAGCGAGTTAAGTTCTGTTTTGGGGCATAAACGCTGTGTGTTGTTCACTGTGTGGGTCAGGAGGTGAAGCTGATTCTCATATATTTCTTCAGACCTCTGAACCAACCTTGGGGACATATCATTCTCAAATAGAGAGCTAAGCATGAAGAAACATCCAGTTAGGGCTGATTCTAGGTCAAATCTGTGGAACTCTAAACATTCTAAGGATATTGACATCAATCTCAATAAGGCTCATTAGAGATGATGACACCTTTTGCTTGTGTGTGCACACTCACAGTTGTGTGCTGAACCTGGCATCCTGTTACACTCCCTCTCTTATCCTTACTCTCATACTGACACTCTTGCTCATTCCTGTAAAAATGAGTAACTTGTGCCTTTAATTAGCATTGCATATGTCAGATGTCTCTGAAATTGTATATGGACCCTAACAGTTTGTCTCAGATGACTGATAGAAGTACATTCAAGGTCTCTTCTGTTAGTCAGATTGCTGTTGTGTAATTACTTGAGATATTCAAAGGGAAGAAAAGGTTTGTTTTAATTCATGGTTTTAGGTTCCACTCTGTGCCTACTTCCCCCCCTGTATTGTGTCAGTGTATGTCTAGAAAGTGGCCAGAAAGGAAAGGCAGAGGGTAGAGCCCTACAATAACTCGACTCATGGTTAGGTTCCACCTTTCCAAGGTTCTGCTACTTGTTCTACTTCACAGTGTCACTGTGGGCTGGTAGTGAAGCCTTCGATCCCCGCCTTTGAGATACATGGAAGCTTGAACTGTGACAGAATCCTCAGAGTGGACTGAGACTGTCTGAAGGGAGCACATGACTGCCACATTCTTTCCTATACATTTGTGCTTGTAAAATGGGCCTAATCCGATAGAAGTAAACATGAAAGCTGTGTGTTTTTCTTTAGCTCTGCCACAGTTTTGAAAGCAATAATGGCAACGATTCCCACTAATGAAGTAATTAAAATTACCCTAATGCTAATATTTATACCTAACACCAGATCTTGCTTAATCTGATAGCTCTAACTGCAGTATCAGAAGACACAGCCTAGTTTTCTCTTTTTCCATTTTTGTAATCTTTGTCATTGTAGAGCCGGCTCTCATCTTTGTGTTCTGTTTATTTAGCTGTCTTCTCTGTGTGCCATCGTAGGCAGCAGGCACTGCTTCACCTGCTGTCTCTCCTTTTCCTTCCTACATGGCCCTTCTTGCCTGGCCCTGCCCAATAGCTTTGGACTGGGTTGTTAAGAAAGGGCTTTTTTTCTCCACTAAGAATTCCGTTTCACTTGGGCCAAGGTGTCTTGTGTTCCATGTGTTTGTCTTGTTTATATTGGCTCGATTCCTAGAGAATTGTTGTCTTACAAGCCACTTTTCAATCCTCCCAGAGTAAAATAAAAAACATCATCAATAGCAAAAGGTACCCTTTCTCTTTGCAGAAGAAATGTTCACCTAAGAAGGAGCAGGCTTTTGACATCAGTCAGCTTAATCTAGAGCCTGTCACTCCATGGTGTCCTTGTGCCTTTGGGGCCGTGCTGGCCCCAGTTGTACATGGTCTACTAAATTGTGTCTGACGAGGCTTTTTATTGCCTCAAGTTTACATGTCTAATTACAAATCATGAACTGGCTATTTTGGCATAAAGATCAGTAATTAAATTCTGCCATTGCTAAAGCATTTCCATCACTGAGTTTGCCTTAACATTCTCTTTAAAGTGCAGCTTCCCATGTCCTGCCTCTCTAGCCAGCTATATTTGCCCAACTATGACTGTCCAAGAGCAATATAGACTAGTGTCTTAGAGACCTGGGATTAGACCATGACTCTTGCTTTTTGAATCTGTATCCTTCGATAAGTACCTTTACTTATCAAAGTAGCCTTTTCATCTATAATATAAAAATATCATCCTCTATACAATATGTAGTATTTTGCATATTAAGATTTTATACGGGGTAAAAATGAGATAAAAAAGTATGTGGCACTGTATTTTTCTGCTTTCCCCGTTGATAACGGGATCCCTTAGATCACACCCCTCTGTCTTATGGAGGAGGATGTTCTTAGTCTCTAAACAGCTGTCAGCATTGGCTGTCTTCCTTTGTATGTCATCTTTGGGCAGTTGTCTGGAGATCAATTGTAGCAATAGGCTATGTGGTTTATTCAGTTTCTACTTCCAAACCAGAGCACATGAGTTGGATATGGGTGCAGCCTGTGAACAAACACTTTTAGAGGGTCTTACATAGTACATATTGCTTCATGAGTCTCCGCATAAGTGCCTGTGGAGGGGTCAGTAGTCCATACCATACACTCCTTGGGAATCTTGCAGATCTTTAACCACGTAATTTCAGTGTATATTGAAGGCTGTAGTTTGCCCACCTAATGTGTATATAGTAATATATTTCCCCCTCTCTCTATGTGTGTGTGTGTACGTACGTACGTATGTGTACATACAGCTATGCTCATCTATGTGTGCCCCTGTGCACATGCGTGGAGGCCCGAGCAAGATGTTGAGTCCTGCTCACCATTCTGCCTCCTTCTTTGAGACAAATCACTCTCTGACCCTGGAGGAGCTCATTCTTTTTGACTTGACTGATTGACCAGCAAGCCTCATCCTCTGATCTCCCTTGGAGTAATAGATGCATACAGCTGTACCTTTCCTTTATGTGATGGCTGGGGAACTGTACTCAGATCCTTACATTTGCATAGCAAGAGCTGTTACCCACTGAGCCATCTCTCCAGCCTAGGTACCAGGCTTAAGAAATTCCGAAGCTGCATCTAAGTGTTGATCCCTCATTCCACTCTGCACTCTGGGTATGTGAGTTACTATCCGGGACAGTGATTCTCAACCTTCCTAACGCTGCAAGCCGTTCACACGGTTCTTCATGCTGTAACAAGCCCAAACCATTAAAGTATTTCTTTGCTACTTCATACCACTAGTTTTACCACTGTTATGAATTGCAGTGTAAATAAGTGATAACCAGGCTGATTTGTGATTCCTCACCCCCAGGGGATTGTGACCACCCTTTGATCTTGAGTGGTCGAGAGCCACTGGCATAAGGGAAAGCATTACCATGAATGACCTGATCTGAGGTTTTTTTCTGGACTCCTCACACGCACCTGCTCCAGAACTCTGTGGAATGTCAACCATACAGGCATGGCTTTGTCATCTCATTCTGGTGTTTCTCAGTCATTCTTTGATGAGCTAGCAGCTTTGTGATGTTTCATCATGGCACTATTCTAGAGACACTGATTTCAACACAGCTGTTGTCTGACTTGGTATGAAAACATAATTCCTTGGACATGTCTTCCTGAAATTCTAATCAACTATTAGGACCCCCTAACTCACAGCAGTCTCCTTCAGCACAGCACTATTATGATATATTAGACATTTATTTAATGTTCATGTATCTCCTTTTCACTTATATGAAATGTCCCTGTGGTCAAAAGCTGTGTATTTTTTTAATTTGACTACATTTGAGTACAGTAAATAGTTTTTAAAATGGACAGTATGGGGCCAGGAGGTGGTACATGCCTTTAATCTCAGCACTCAGGAGGCAGAGACAGATGGATCTCAACTCAGTTTGAGCTCAGCTCAGTCTACAGAGAGTTCTAGGAGAGCTGGGGTTATACAGAGAAACTGTCTCAAAAACCAAACCAACCAGACAAACAAAAAAGCAGTGTGTGTCTGAGAATGTGGCATGTGATCTGGTCAGTAGACCTGAAGGACGATAAACTATAGAATCCAGGTTCTTCACTTCTTCATTAAATCTTAAAATGGCCTCTGATGGCCCTGATGTTCTAGAGTTCTTAGAAATGGTGTACATTTGAGTGGGATACAGAGGTTGCATCTCTGCAGATTTGAGTGGTATCTTAAAAGCATATAAAACTGATTTATGAATTTAGATTTTCTTTCTGAACACAGACACTTCCCCCTCTGTGTCTGCTTTGCCTCTGTTAAAAGTATAAGCTGGCTGGATTCTGACCCTCTGTACTTGCCTGTGGTGCTTCTAAGTCTGACCGCCTTTATACTTGAGTTCTTCCTTTTCCTCAGGGCACACAGCTCATTTCATTGTCGTGTGGATTTTTCTTTAACAGCAGAATTTCTGTGATACTCATCTAAAAGTCTGTCCTGTGTCTGTGGTTCTTCATAAGGAGGGGAGTTTTCTGTTTGTGGTGTCTGGAGATTTTTGCTATTACTGTTTTTTATAGTTGAGGCTGCTCCATCAATTTGGTAGAGGCCTAGGATGTTGTTGAAGTATATGTTTAGTTCAGTTCCTGTTATGAGAATGACTAAGGTCCTAACAGTGTCGAGATTGAAAACACTGTCCTAGAGAATGCTAGTTTTTCTCTATTAAATGGTATCGTGTAGTTTCGACTGTTTTATAGAATATAGTTGTCCAGTTCTCTCTTTGATATCTAAACTTGGGTGCTGCCCACAGTCTTAACAGCAGCAGATGCTCGTGAGCTCTCCTCAGAATCCTCACTGCATTCTTCATGGACACTCGGGAGATACCGGCCCACTGGGGGGAAAAAGGGAACATGTATTCGCCAGATAGAAAAAAATTTGGCTTTCATTATAGTAATATGTGAATTTTGCATCAATTAAAAAAACTGTTGGAGGGCCTGGGGAGATAGCTTAGCATTTAGCGCGGGTTGTCATATAGGCAGGAGGAGAGTTTAGATCCCTAGAACCCACTGGAATGCCAAACAGACATGTTTGCCTTTCTGTAATTTTTGCTTCAAAAATTTTAGACTGGGAGTCCCCAAAGCAAGTTAATTAATGAGACCAGGTGTATCAGTGCTCTTTGTTTTTTACTGAGAAACTCAAAGTGGGAGAGAAATCAAGAAAGGTTCTTAACATCAACTCCAGGCTACCATATGCACACTCACGCACAAGTGTGCACATAGCCCTTTGCACAGGATAGAAGCATTCCTATATGTAGACACACCTGCATGTATACCACACACATAGGAAAAGAATAAGGAGGAAAATATTTGACAATACCTAGCCCATCTTTATTATTTTAGAATACCTTTGTGTAGTATGTGCACACCAGTGCAGGTGCCAACAGGAGAAATGGATCTCTTGGAGGCAGAGTTCTGGGCACTTGTGAGCCACCCAACATGGGCGCTAGGTCTTCTGGATGAACAGTTAACACTTTCACCAGTTTCCTATGTAGAGTACATGGTTAGGTCATTACTTATTTTTTACTAATACTTCATTGTATGAATATTCCCAGGTGAAGATCAAGATGATGGTGGTGGTGGTGGTGGTGTGGTGGTGGTGGTGGTGGTAATGATATTATATATTATTAGTATACAAAGTAATGAGCATCGTGATGATCTTTTCCTATCTATCTATCTGTCTGTCCGTCCGTCCGTCCGTCCGTCCGTCCGTCCATCCATCCATCCATCCATCCATCCATCTATCGTTTTACGTTTCCTGCTCTTTCCCTCAGTCATCCTGAATATCAGTGGCTCTTCTTTCCACCTCTGATCTCCTATAGTCCTCAGAAGAGGACTGGGCTGAGGTCAGCCTATGCTGTCTGATGTAACCTTCCTGCCCCCCACTCCTGCCATGCTGCCAGGGCCTATATCAGAGCAAGACATAGTAGTGAGGGAACAGCACACATGCCTCCCTGCTCTCCTCAGTTGGCTGTGCACCTGAGTCCACCCTCAGCTACCATCTTACTGGCCTTCCAGCTGTTGCCTAATGTTTTGTTAGAGCCCACAGTAGTGGGTCACTCCGGCTTTAGTCATCCATGTTCCTTCCTCCTGTCTCTTCTTCCTCCATTTCTGGACTCACTGAAACATAACTGACTGCTCCATTTTGCTTTGGAGATGCCCCAGCAAATCAGTTCTTACTTTATTTCTCAGGGAGATCTACCAATTTTCCAGAAGGACTAGCATATTTGATTCTCATTTGGGGGCTTCCGGTAGTATTTTAAAAGCATTCATAAACAGAGCTGGTAATACTGTAAATTCTGGAGTCATTTGCTTCTCTTTTATTTTCCCTTGGCGCACACACCTTTTGGGATTCTACTTGCTGATAAGTAGGCTGTAGTTGATACTTTGTTGAGCCAGGTATGGTACCCAGTGGGAAACAAGGGGAAGACAAGGGTGGGAGGGTCAGGAGTTCAAGGTCGTCCTTAGCTGCATATAGCAAATTGAAGGCCAGCATGGGGTATATGAGGCCTTGTCTCAAATAACAACAAACTTGATATATTTTTTTAATTTTATAGACTTTCTTGAGATGTAATATATATACATAACTCCCTGTTTTTAAAGGGACCATTTCAGTGGTTTTAACTATATGCTTGGAAATATACAACTATCGCCATTATTTGTAGACCTTTTTTAGTACCTCCTGACAGGAGCATTCATTGTCAGCTGCCAGTCTCCACTCACCATCTCCTTGGACCCCATCAGCCACTGATTTCTTTCTGTCTCTGCATTTCTGCATTCTGGAAACTGAGTATTTATGAATAACAGGACTTTTTTTCATTGTTCTTGAGATAGATAGATAGATAGATAGATAGATAGATAGATATAGAGCTTGTAATTCCATATTCAACTTCTTAAGACCCTGCTGTACTGTTTGCAAGTGGCCCTTTTTAACATCCATTCTATCAGTAAGTAGAGCTTGGTTATCCTTTACTTTCTCTTGACCTGTTATAATCTCTCTTGTGACTTGTCTAATTCTAAGAGACCTTTTCCTTCGTAGTGAAAACCTTTTATTGGTTCTGTTGGCTTTTCTTAGCTCAGTTTATGGCACTACCCAGCCTACTGTGTGTTTGGATTGACTCTCATTAGCTCTTAAAGTCTTTTTAGGGTGGCATTTCTTTTGTCATTAGTGGTAACTTAGCAGGTTTTCTCTAAGTCTGGAGTATAAAATGAAAGCAGAGTTCTCCGTAGACAAGGTTTAACAACAGCAGCCTTGTGTGAGGGTGGTCCTGTCAGAGTACCAGGAAGCATATTGACTCCGGGCACTTCAAGACCAAGTTTTCAGCACAAAGGAGAGTTGATTGCCTCAGAGGAATAGAGGACAGGGACTAAGAGACAAGCACAGGGGACAAAGGACGAGGGAGATGGGGAAGGGAGCAAGTGTGGGGAGGGGCATTTGTCCTGGAGTGGGACAAGGTACTGCCTTTGGATTGAGAGGAGACAGTTGTTTCCCAATAAGAAAATGAGGGTTTCTAAAGGCTAGGAAAAACTCCAAGTCAGGATGAGGTGTTAGGATGAGGGCGTGTTAATCAGGTGGGCCATAGGGGGCTTTTGATTGCCGGACTTTAATACTTTGATAGCTCGACCTCCTCCGCCTCAGGAGGAAGTGGCCAAATAAGGGAGTAGACCTTGCTGTCTAGCTTGAGGAATGTAATCTAATGGTGTTTAGCAAGGCAGAGGGAATGAGGGAGAACAAGACTGCCAGAGCCATGTTCATCAACCAGGCTGAGGTTGACCAGTTTCTTCAGAGGGCACTTGTTAGGGGTTAGCTAGTGACTGAGAGATGAGGGTCAGTTATGGGAGACAGTAGCTTATGCAAAAGCACAGGGATCCTCAGGGTAGTGATGGAGGGGGTGGCTGTGGTCAGGAAAGAAGAAGGGAACGTTGTCTTTATGGTAGGGCATCTAAGCTTTTTTTTTTTTTTAGGCAGAGGAGAAGAAATATAATTGAAAAACCTACAGGAAAAGATTAATGAGTTTTAGAAATACTGACTTAGGCTTTTAAGGACTGTGGGCATGTGTTTACTTTGAATTAGTGAGGCAGCTATGTGTGGCCTTTGTCATGGTTTAGTTAGGACAGTTCTGGTTGTCATCATGTGGCAAACTGTGCCTCTGGAGAAGCTTTAAACCACCTCTCTGTTTGGCTCATGATTTCATATATCAGGAACATATTGATTTTTTTGTATACCTGTGACTAAAATACGCGACACAAACAATTTAAAGAGAAGAATTGTTTTGACTCCCAGTTCCATAGGTTTCTGTTCATAAGCTGGGCTGGTGAGGTGGGACACCGTGGTTCTGGGGACCTGAGGTGAGGTGGGACACCGTGGTTCTGGGGACCTGAGGAGGGAGAGCTTGTTTACCTAACAATGAACAAGAATTAGTAAGTGTGAGAAAGAGACTGGCAGGACTCCATCTAACCTTCAAGAGCACATGCCCAGTGTCCTGCAGGTAGGCTCTTGTTCCTAACGTTCGCACCACTGCTCTGAGTTGGAATCATGAGCTGGCAGAGAACCTTGCATTTAGTCTGTGGGTGTGTGTGAGAGATACTTCACATGAACAAAGCTGGAGTGGCTTGCCTCTCCTTTACAATGGAATCTCATTGTAACCTTTAACAGCTGGAAGTAACTCTGGTTAGGGTGCAGAATTATCTGAAAGCTCCTGTTCTTTCTGCTGGGCTTTAAATCCAGGCCTGCCAATGGAAGCCGTATTTTCATTTTCTTTGTATACATTGCCTTGTTTCATAGCATGATGACCTCAGAGTTATCAGACTTCTTACCTGGAAACTCTTGAGTTGTAAGGCAAATGCATGTGTAAGCTGGGAACTTCTGAGCTGTCCTCAGAAACAACATGGTTATTTCAGCTACTCCGTTGCTTACAAACATATCACAAGCCCATTCATAACAAACACATCATAAGCTCATTCATACAAACACATTAGAAACCCATTCATATAAAGAATGAAGTTGAGGTTTTATTTTTTTATTTTTTGGATAAAATATTGGGATTCCAGAAGATTAGGTAGTCTAAATGATACTATTATATTTGGCTTTCTTTGACAATACGTTAGAATATAGGCATAGATTTCAATGAAAGAATGATGCAGACTCCAAAATATGCATAGTTTACACTTAGATACTACAAATAAGTTCATCTGCTATCATTTGGCAGTCTAATGTCTTCTAAGAAAGTATGTTCATATTATAAATAGTATTGGGTACCAGATGCATGATTATAGAAGCTGGTTTGTGTATTACCTTTCTGATGATTGTGAAGGAGTCTCTGTAGGTGTCAGACAGGGAAATGAACTGACCATAGTTAAGAATGGTTCAGATTGACTTCATCCATGTGGATCAAACCTTCTAGAAAGTGATGCCAGGCAGTTTATTCCCAACAAACTTAAACATGGTATAATTTGGAAAAAGTTTCCTGATGTATAATACATTACTGGGTGCACAAAAAGGCATGATTACATTGAAACCTAACTCAGTGTACAATTTCTTCTAAGAAGATAGGCTCTAAGATGCACTACCTATACTGGTTTTTCTGGCCTGATCTCAGTCATACAGATAGCATAGAGGTCATTTGGGCTACTGACAACCTCTGTTCCTGGTTGTAGCAGCTTGGGGCGGGGGTGGCTATTCAGATAATGTAAGGGTCATTTAGACTATTAGGTATCTTTGGTCTTGATTGTGTGACTTGGGGGAGTTCCTGCCTGTAAGGGTCATTTAGATTGCTAGCCACCTCTGGTCCTGGTTGTAGAAGCTTGATATGGCCTGGCCAACATATAACACAAGTCACAAAATTATCCATCATCTCCAGTTCTCAGCTCTCTGAATGGAAGAACAGGTTTTGCATCCATTTCTTTGAGAGGACAGTCCTGTGTGATTAACGTTTTTTAGAGATCTGTGGGTTCAAGGGTTTGTGCTGTGCTCCCAACAGATGATAACTACATTGGGAAGTATTAATTTTAGATTATAAAATAAGGAAGGGGCTAAGTATGGGGCTAGTGCTAGATAGATAGTTTCATGCCACCTTGACACAAGTTAGAGTTATTTGGGAAGAGGGAACCTCGATTGAGAAAATGCTTCCATAAGATTGCCTGTAGGCTAATTTATGGGGCATGTTTTTGAAGAATGATTTATGTGGGAGGGCTCAGTCCACTGTGGGTATTGCAACCTCTTCATAGCTAGTGTGGGTTGAATAAGAAAACAGGCTGAGAAAGACATGAAGAGCAAACCAGTGAATCGCCTTCTTCTATGGCCTTTGCTTCAGCCTTCTTCTTTAGGTTCCTGCTTGAATTCTTGACTTGGCTTTCTTTGGTGATGGGTTGTGACCTGTATTTCACATCAAGCCTTTGCTCTCATTGCTTTTGGTTATGGTGTTTATTGCACAGTAGAAAAGTAAACTAGAACACAAATTGGTGCCAGGAGTAGGATATTGCGTTGACAGACCAGCTGTGTTGTTGTGGGGAGGTCTGTGGAAAGACTTTAGAACTTTGGATTGGCAAAGCTGTTGAATGCTTAGAGCTGTGGGAGCTTGGAAGGTTGGTGAGAGCAAGCCAGGGAGCAAGCAGGCTTTTAAATGGCCTCTACTTCATTTCCTGCTTCCAGGTTCCTACCTTGAATTCCTGCTTTGACTTCCCTGAGTGGACTGTGACTCAAGATCCATAAGCAAAATAAACTCCTTTCCAGGTTGCTTTTGGTCATGGTCTTTTTTATAGAACTAGAACAAGTCTCAAAAGTCAGTTTTATTTTCCATATGTGTGTGTGTGTGTGTGTGTGTGTGTGTGTGTGTGTGTGTGTGTGTGTGTGTGTGCTTTTTCTTAATAAATGAAAATGTACTTTAGAGTACTGTAACATTATTCTACAGAAAGTTTGCTTTGTGTTGTTTTGTTAAACATGGTGAGCAAAGCAATAGTCCATCACAGAGGGAAGGCAGGAGCCATCAAAGGATGCTGCTTACTAGTTTGCTTTCTCTGTCTCCTGCTCATTCAGCTTCTTTATACATCCCAGGACCACCTGTAGTGACTCCATCCCCAGTGTGTGGACTCTCCCATATCAATCAACAATCAAGTAAATGTTCCATAGTCATGGTCAAGGCAACTCTTCAGTTGATGTTCCTTCTTTCCAGGTGTCTTAGGTTCTATCTACTTGACAATTGAAATTAACCAGCAGACATGTCAGTATTGGTTAGTTGCCATATACTCTGACCTACTCTTCTATCTTACAAATAAAATTAGTTTAGAAATAGCAATAGATGTAGACTGGATGAAGGGATTTAGTTTTTAATTCAGTTTTAAAGTCTTAAATGTATGCAATGCCATTTTTGCTTGAAATAGCTAAGATGTTTTTCTATTTCTTTTTATTATAAAAGTTTTAGTTATTAAAAGAATATTTTTACTTGTTAAAAAGAAAATTCCAGTATTTTTCATGTGGGTTCTGGCTTCTAAACTAGACTTTCATCCAATTAAGACTTTTTAATTCTAATGTTGGTTATGTTTTCCCAGTTCATAATTTGATGTATTGCACTTTTATTTATCCAGAACATAATTATGAACTAGGAAATGAGCTGAAAGTCTTTGAGCTTGCCATGTCCAAGTTGATATTTAAAAACATGTGTTCTTAATTAAACAATTGGTGATTAAGTGCTTAATTATGTGAGACTGTTTAATTATGTAAAATTAATGATCTCATATAGTACTGCTGTTTCATTGTTGCCCACAATGAAAGTAAGAAAAACAAAAAAGATGGGCAGAAGTGATGGCTCAGTGCTCATGGCCATGGTTGATGGTGCAGAGACCTGGGCTCAGTTTCCACACCCGCCTAGCTTCTGACAACCATCTACCTCCACTTCCATACAATCTCCTGCCTACTTCTGGCCTCTGTGAGTACTAGGCATATACATGGTACTCATACATGCATGTAAAACACCCATGCAAGTAAAATAGAAATAATAAGTCTAAAAAATACCCACAAAGATATTAAAATATAAAAATTATCAGTGGCTAATATTGAATAGATAAAAATCTTCAGTATAAAGATGGCGTGACTATATATTAGATTGTTGGAAGACTTTTTTTAATATAAAAAACACATGCACGGACACAGGCATACAAGTACACACCTCCTACACGCACGCACCTCCTACTATAATTGGTTTCTGTAGAAGATGTTTTCAGTTGAAGGGAAGAATAAATAACAGTGTTTGTCATGGAGCAGTGCTTTAGATTATTCTGTCAAAGAAATCCTGAAACAAGAAATGGTATTTATTGTATCTGGTATTTAAGAAATAATAAAAGAAAAAACACTAAAAGGGAAATGTTGGTATTAATTCTTTTAGTTGTTTAATCTGAGACTTGGAGGGAATTAACATACTTGAACAATCAGCAAAGTCTGACATTTAACTGTATATAGACATATATAAGAAGCTTATAACTTAAATTACTGTGTTAAAAAACAACAGCCAAAAGCCTGGAAAACTGATGAATTTTCTTAGATTATTTGGACAGGAAAAGAGACTTTAGAACTGGGCAGTATTCCAAACCGAATGTGGTACATAATGCCCTACTCTGTCACACAGGCAAGTTGTATTCATACCAGGAAGGAATGGAAGTGATAAGCAAATACCTGATTTCTGCAGTTGCCCTTTGCCTTATATGGTCATCTTTGGGCAGTGTCTGCCTCTGATTGGCTGAGACCCAGCTGCTCTGTTACATGGAAACAATCATAGGTTAGGTTGCAGTTGGCTACATATCTTGTTAGGCCACCATTTAGTGTGTGGTGTCTACTTGAGGAAGTGTACAGACTGGTTTAGGATAAATTATTTTGTTTAAATGAGACTCAAGTCAGTCTGTAGACAAGGACTTTAAAAGTCCACCATTAGCCATTTATGATCTGATGTTAACTAATGTGCATTTTAGAATTCTTAACACACTCTTCCCTGGGTTCATTAAAAATGTGCCTAAAGCATCTTCATGGAGATGAGGGACAGTTGTGGCGGGTGTGGACATCAGTGCAAACTAAAGCTTCAGTGCTGGCTGGCTTCAGAGTGTTGACTCATGTTTTCTTTATAGACACTATCATTATGAGAGGCTTCTAGAAAAATTGTTTTTCAAGCCTGGCATTGTACTATATGACTGTAATCCCAGCATTCGAGAAGTAAAGGCAGGGAGTTACTTTTTCAAAAGAAGGAAAACAGAAATGTCAACATATGTATGTTTTAGAAAAATTTTGTTGCAGTTACAAAATAATTACAATGACATATAGAAAAAATGTTTATTTAGTGTTCCCTAATGTTTGCACCTAATTTATAAAGACAGGGCCTGAGAGATCTTAAAGGTTTGTGAAGGTCACCATGGCTCCCACGGATCTTGTGAGGTCACAGCTCACTCACCGTGTTTTCTGTGTTCTTTAAGTACCGTACATTTAAAGTGTGCAGTTGATAAAATCACATGTCCTGCGGTTTTCTTAGCAGTAGTACTGGATAATACTACTTGAGGCACATTTAAATCAGGTACTCTTTGTCTAGATGTAAGAAACGGTGTGGAGGATAGACTTTGTTAATTTCTCCCCACAGAAAGCAAGCTCCAAACTCTTGTATAAATGGAAAGGGTCTTCTCACCCAGACCTGTGACTTCCTCCTTTTCTTTTCTTTCTTTCTCTTTTTAAAAAAGATTTATTTGTTTTTATATTTATACACATTTGTGTTTTGAGTGCACATTTATCTGTGTGAGGTTGTCAGATTTCCTGGAACTGGAGTTACAGACAGTTGTGAGCTTGCCATGTGGGTATAGAGAATTGAACCTGTGTCCTCTGGAATAGCAGACAGTACCCTTAACCACTGAGCCAACTCTCGAGTCTCTTTCTCTTTTTCTTAATGTAAAACTCCACTTAAACCATCTTCATGCTTTTCTTCATGAGGCTTTCCTCTCTCTCCCTTTGTTACAACAGTAACCTTGCCTGCCTGCCTGCCTGCCTGCCTGCCTGCCTGCCTGCCTGCCTGCCTGCCTGCCTGCCTGCCTGCCTGCCTGCCTGCCTGCCTGCCTGCCTGCCTGCCGACAGAGTCTCATTGTTATAGTCCTGGCTAGCCTGAACTATTCACTGTATAGACGGAGGCTAGTTTTGAGCTCCACTTCTCTGCATTTCAAGTGCTGCAATTAAAAACACAAGGCACTAAGCCTGATTTTAGCTTATATTTTAAAGGAGAGGCACACTCTGCACTTGCAGTTTTATGTAACAAAAGCACCCTCCTGTGCTTACTATATGTTCTATCTCTCATGGTCCAACTACTATGTACAAGCCACCGAGGAGACTGTCTTTATAGAAAGCCTGTGCCTGTTCACTTAAGATTTGCCATCTCTTCTGGTCCAGAAGTGGGAATAAGTAACAAATGTATTATGTTATGTTGCATAACAGAACAGAACAGAAGATGACTTCATGGAGGTGTATAAGAAAAGCACAGGAAAAGAAACTTTACCTGAGCCGGAGAATACTTCTGTCAGGAAATACTTCTTACTTAGATGTGTGCTTTGTTGGTGTTTATCATCAGGAGAAGGAGCTGTCCCTTGCGTTCTATACTTCACATACTTAATAACTTTTAAAAATAAATATATACAGCGCAGTTGGCAAGCACCTCACATTGGAGGTGTTTTCTCTTTTGTGCTCTTCAGGAAAAGATTGTATAGAACCAGTACTTTTTCTTTTGTAATGTTTAGAAAATTGCATGATGCCTTTCCTCCCCCCCCCCCCCCCCCCCCCGTTTTTTGTTTGTTTGTTTGTTTTTAAAGATAGTGTCTTGCTGTATAGCAGAGACCAGTCTCAAAGGCAAGTACCTTGCCTCGTCCTCCCAAGTACTGGGATTGTAGGCATGCACACCCAGCTACTATGTACTTTTTAATCATAGTGTGTTTAGTGAAATCAAATTTAAAAATAAGTATGGGATTATTGAAGTATTGGAGTTTTGTTGTTAAATTTCATTGTTTGTGTCATTAAAGGTGTGTATCCATCTCGTGTGTGTGTGTGTGTGTGTGTGTGTGTGTGTGTGTGTGTGTGTGTGTGTTCGTGTTCCCTGTGTCGGTGCCATGTGTATACTTATGTTCCGTGTCCTTTCCACATCTGCAGGGTACTTGGAGAAGTCGGCTCTACTGTACCTAATGCTTGTTACTTGTGTTTGTTTTTTTAGTTTTTCAATTTCCCCTTATTACCTTGGTCAGAAATACATTGTTTTTGTTTTCTCAAATAATCCTTTTCATTGTTTATTGTTTCTCATTTCATAGATTTTAGGTCATATTGTGTTCTTTCTTTGGTTTACTTTAGGCTCATTTGCACTGCTGTTTCCAGTTTGTTTAGGCAGAAGTTGGTTTTGGATCCTCAGTACAGGTGTATAATAGTACAGATTCTCTGCTTCAGCAGCATTTCACATTGATATGTCATGCTTTTTATCTTGAGGTAGATAAAATATCTTGACATTTTGTTTGTTTGATACCAGGTTTTCTTCTACTGTCTAGACAGGTCTATGATGATAGTGGGACTTGAACTCATAGACTACCTTCTCCAAGTGCGAGGGTTATAAGCATGAGTCTCCATACTCGATCTTGGTTTTGGCGTGTGTGCATGTGTTTGTGTGTGGTGGGGTGTTTCTTTCTTTGAGATGGTCTCCCTATGTATCCCTGGCTGACCCAACACTGGCTTTGTAGACCAGGCTGGTTGGCCTTGACCTTGTAGTGGGTAATTCTTCAGTCTGTGCTAGCATTGCAAGCATGGGCCACAGTGCCCAGCTTCTGTCAGATTTCTTCTGTAAATTATATATTAGTTTGGAAGGTTCTAGTTAGGTTTTAGTTTTTGGTTCATTTTAAATTCCTGTTGGTTCCTAATTTAATACCATGTGCTCTGAGGATGTTGTTTATGTGACTGGAATTCTTTTGTTTTTATTCAAATGTTTTATGACCTAGTATATTGTCTCTTTTGACCAGTAGTCTATATAGAGAATATTACTGAATGCATTTTTTATATGTGTCAACTGAGTCAGGTTGATTCATAGTGTGTTCAATCTTCATGTCCTTACTGATTTTCTGACTGTCATATTTCATTGATTTAGTGTTGGGGAAGTATTGGGTCTCCACTGACACGGAGCCTGTTACCTTACATGAAGTGGGTTTCTTTCCCTGATACTCCACCTCCCTTTCTGTCTTTTCAACATTATTTATTTTTATTTTATGTGTCTGGATATTTTGCCTTCATGTATGTCTGTATACCATATGTGTGTCTGGTACCCATGGATACCATAAGAGAGAATCAGATTCTCTAGAACTATAGCTATAGGAGCTGTGAGCAACCATGCAGGTGCTGAGGATTGAGCCTGGGTCCTCTGCTTGAGCATTCAGTGCTCTTGACTGCTGAGCCATCTGACCAGATCTAGCCCCGCCTTTCGTAAAACTTGTATGTTAATGACAATTCTATAATATTTCCTCAGTCTTTTGAAAGCTTTCAGCATAAAGAAATACTGCAGTCAGAGAGCAGAGAAATTCTAAAAAGAAATAATAGCTAATATTATTTGAATTAGGATATAAAAACACTGCTGAAAATCCAGGCTGTTTTATATCATGGATTTTGAACTTTTGATTGGCTTACATAAATAGATGTGATTTTTTTTTTTTTTTTTGCTAGGCAGAGGGAAGGGGATTTTTTTGGAGTCTTATCATGCTGACAGTGTGTTAGAGTTGGCCTGGCTGGCATGCTAGAGACGGGTGAAATGTAGTCACCAAATCCATCTTCTGTCATTGCCTTCTCATTGTGGGCCCACTGTGAGGGGAGACACTCTTGTCTTTCTCTCCATAGTATGTTGAGGAGATCCTCTTGAGGGAATGAAGTTTAAAAAAAAAAAAAAAGTCAGCAGAGAGATGCTTGTTTCATGAAGAAATCTAGAAGTCTAGAAGTTAGGATCTGAGAATACATAGATCTGAAATACTATATGCTACCTATAGTCAACATTTAGAAAAATGTTGACTATTTTATGCTTTTAGTATGTTTTTCTTTGTTTTAAAAATACTTCTGTGCTGCTCTTGTTCTATTGGTCTGTTTTTCAAGATATTTGAGCTTCCAGTGTTCTCTCAAGAGTCTAGACCCTGGGTCTAGGGCCCATAGAACCCAGGACCTGTGTCACCTGCATGAGCTCTGTTCACAGATGCACACTCTGGCTTCTGAGGACTTGAATGAAAACACGCACTCGTGGTGGTAGTTTGCCAGCATAGCATTGCTGTACCTGGAGACATCAGTGCAGCAGTGCTGTGCACTGAAGTAGCATAGAACTGTTAACCAAGCTCTGTGCTAAGACTCGGATGATGGATGAGTTGATATCAGGGTTGTCTATGGCCAACCTCTTGTCCTCCTCGACCATTTCTTATCTGTCATAAAAGTGGTACCACAATACTGCTATTTAGCTTAGTTTACTTAAAACTCAGGCAAAGCTGGGTGTTGTTGGGCCTGCCTTTAATCCAATCACTTAGAGCCAGCGGCAGGTAGAATCTCTGAGTTTGAGGCCATGCTGGTCTACAGAATGAGTTCTGGGCCATCCAGGGTTACTTAGTAAGACCTTGTCTTTTTTTTTTTTTTTTTTTTTTTAAAAAAAAAAAAAAAAAA
Source organism: Rhabdomys pumilio (assembly GCA_030674055.1). Lineage (NCBI taxonomy): Eukaryota > Metazoa > Chordata > Mammalia > Rodentia > Muridae > Rhabdomys > Rhabdomys pumilio. The sequence goes on along the minus strand of JANHMN010000031.1, from coordinate 1,472,350 downwards.
GGAGGTGGGAGGGAGGGAGGAAACAATATAAGGCAAATGTTTTTACTGTTGTTTACCCTGATGCCAGTGAGGCTTCCTCCCTCCCTTGACAGTACCTTAACTCTGTACCTGCTGTTGCTCTAAAGAGTGTTGTGACGAGTTTCCTGGCAGAGGTTCAGGTTGGAGGAAGAGGACTAAGAGCAGGCGGGCTGGCTGGGGAATAATTAATGTGTACAGCACACAGTTATACATAAACTGTTGGTGTATACAAAATTATGCAGAGTGGAAATCTAACTCAGCTGGTTTTCTGGTATGCACAGAAAATTTTGAGTTTTTAAAGAAAGCAGTATTTAAATGGTGAGTTGATGTACATAGGTCTGCATACCTTGACTTAATTACAAACTGTCAATTGTCAGAGCTTTACATGTTTTGTTTTAAATTTTATTAAAATAAGCCAAAAATAGTCTAATGAGAATTTATAGGTTTTTGTTTGTTTGTTTGTTTTTGTTTTTGTTTTTTTGAGACAAGGTTTCTCTGTGTAGCCCTGGCTGTCCTGGAACTCACTCTGTAGACCAGGCTGGCCTCGAACTCAGATCAGAAATCCGTCTGCCTCTGCCTCATTTTTTTACTTTTAAAAGAGTAATCTTTAATCTGATTGTTATTTAGTGCTTCCTTTAAGGACATTAGGGGCTGATGAAGGGAGTAATAAGATGCATTGCTGTGTTCCTGAGATGTTTAATTTTCTCTTTTAGGTGGCTATCATCCAGTGAAAATTGGAGACCTCTTCAATGGTCGCTATCATGTCATTAGGAAGTTAGGATGGGGGCACTTTTCTACCGTCTGGCTGTGCTGGGATATGCAGTAAGTGTTCTTTGTCATTATGTGCTCTCGAGTTGTGCTTGGCTGTCCATCTGCTGTCTTGAGGCTTTACTGCTGTGGAAAGACACCACGGTCATGGCTACTTTTATGAAGGAGAGCATTTAACTGGGGCTGACCTACAGGTTCAGAGGTTCAGTCCACCATCATCATGGTGGAAGCATGGCAGCATGCAGGCGGGCATGGCACAGGAGCAGGAGCTGAGAGTTCTACATCTTAATCTGAAGGCAGCCAGGAGCAGACTCTCTCTTTCAAAGTGGGTAGATCCTGAGCATACGATCTCAGAGCCCACCCCCAAAGTGACACAGTTCCTCCAGCAAGGCCACACCTACTCCAGCAAGGCCACACCCACCCTAACATTGCTACACTCCTGATTGTGCCACTCCCTGGGCCAAGCATAGACAAACCACCACATCTGCTTTTAAGATGATGTAGCCAAGGGTCATGCTGCCTGGTGGCATGTGAGGCGCTGCTTAGCACAGGACCCTGAAGCTGACTAGATCAGTCACTTTCACCCTATTCTTACATGCCTTTACTTATATTTTTAAAAAATGCTAATTGTAGTTTGTGAGCCAGTTTTTGAAAATTGCTTGATATCAGGGCTGTGTTACTTTTCTATTAGTTAATTCATGTCATTAAACAAATCAGCTACAAATTGAAAATGTATAGATCTTTCAGCTCAATATTCTGTAACATTATTTAAAAGCCACATTGACCCAAAGCAGGAAGCATCATATTGCTTAGCACATATATTCATGTGTGGTTGTGTGTGTGTGCATGAACACACAGGAACAAATATTATAAAGGAATACTTTTCCCTTAGTCTCTGTGTTAGCTGACAGTTTTCTTGTCTATCTTATGTTAATTAGAATTGAAACAACAAACATAAAAGACATTGTCTGACCCATTCACACTTACTTGTGTTGCCCAAACTTGGAAAATGCTATTTTTAATTAACTGTTACTGCTGTGTGTGTGGGTGTGTAACGGTGCAGTTGCCACAGCATGAGGACGACTTTGTGGAATGCCCCTCCCCCATACAAGTTGAAGGGAAAGCTTATTGAAACCTTCAGTTTGTTGGCTACATCTCACTATAATAATCGCCTCTTACACTGATAATATAAATAACTGCTTTTTTCTTTTTTTATCTAAAGAGGGAAAAGATTTGTTGCAATGAAAGTTGTAAAAAGTGCCCAGCATTATACAGAGACAGCCTTGGATGAAATTAAGCTGCTCAAATGTGTAAGTAACCAACAAAATAATGAGTGACATAAAAAAGTACATGACTAATACATATCCTTTATTCTGTGATCTCTGCATTATAACATATTTCTTGCTTTTACTTTTTAAAAATAGTGTTTTTTCAGGTACCTGTAAACTTTTAATTACTGCTATACTACCTCTGATAAGGGGTCTGTAGGGTCATTGTAAAGTTATTAAGTATGTACAGTTCCTGATCTGATTGGTTGAATATTTTTCTAGGTGATACTAAATTAAAGTTTAAATCTAGTTGTTTTTTTTTTTTTTAACATTTTATTGATTCCTTGTGAATTTCATCTAATGCTCTCCAACCCCAGTCCCTCTGTATCATCTATCCTCCTATCCTCCACCCTTGCCATCTCCTCCCGCAAAAGAAAATAAAAATAAGAACAAAATAAATCAAACCAGACAGAAGTCTTCTGGAAGCTATAGTGCGTCTCACTGTGCGTCCTTTCACATGCAGATGCTCATTGCAGTGACTGTTGGTCTGGTTTGAGGCCTCTGGCTTCAGCTATAGTGTCAATAAGGGATCCGAGCTGGGATGCTACTAGGATATCCTTTTGATGCCTTGTGCCTGGATATCCTACAGCTTTGGATCTTCAGGAATAGCCTCTTCACATGCTTCAGCTCCAGTTCCTAGATGGGATAAATGTTGGAGTGGGTCAGCTCAGTCCTGGATCTGTGCCTGGGCGGGAGCTGTTTGGTCTGCCTGTCAGCTCTCTCCTACATACACACTGTCAGGGTGAGGTCTGCCCCAGCTAGTTCACCAAGTGTTGTAGCCTGCAAGGGTCAGAGCCAGTGAGGTGGGTGTGGCTCATGAATACCTTCACCAGCAGGGTCAGCTCCTCTGTGTTGCCCAGGTAAGGCATAGGGCCCACTTTTCTGAGTGCGCAAACCAGTGAGGAACAGGGCCAGTTCTCCTGCCAAATCTAAGTCTTTTATTTGAAAAAATTTGCCTTGTTGATTGTATAATGAAAAAAAGTTCCATTTTTTATTTACTTTTAAGTGTGTGTGTGTGTGTGTCTGTGTCTGTGTCTGTGTCTGTGTGTGTCTGTGTGTGTCTGTGTGTGTCTGTGTCTGTGTCTGTATCTGTATCTGTGTATGTGTGTATATACACTTTTGGAGTACAGAGACTTTGACTCCTCTAGACAGCTCAGACATGGGTGATGGTAATTGAACTCAAGTCCTCTGGAAGTGCAGTACACGTTCTTAACTGCTGAGTTAAGCACCATTTCAAACTTGAGTACTGTTTGGACATGGTGGTATACACTTGGAATCCCAGCACCAGGGAGCTGAAGCACAGGGATTGCTGAGCTTCAGGCCAGCTTGGGTGGGTACTAACATTTCTTTTGGTTTGGGAAAACCAAAAATGAAAGTCAGTATGCAAGCTCTATTGTTCTTTTATGTGTGTGTGTGCTTTTTTTGTATAGGTTCGAGAAAGTGACCCCAGTGACCCAAACAAAGATATGGTGGTTCAGCTAATTGACGACTTCAAGATCTCAGGCACGAATGGGATACGTATCCTTGACGCTGTGATTTCTGAAAGATGACACAATTATTTGTGTGTGTGTGGGGGGGGGGGCGGTCACTTTTTCAAATACAGTGTTATTTAAGGTGCCTGTAAACTTGATTGCTGCAGTCTTCCCTCTGTATAAGGTCTCTAGGGTCACTATAAAGCTTATTAAACAAGTAGCTCTCCTGGTCTGGCTGTGTAGGGCTTTGGTTTGTTCTTTTTTTCTTTTTTTCCTTTCCTTTTTTTTAAAACTCTTTTGGATGTATTAGTATCTTAGAAATGTAAAAAAAAATACTGGCTGGATTTGGAATTTAGTTAACAGTTACTTTTTTGAGGTTAGTAGTTATTAATTATTCAAAATGAGATGTTACCATATTTTCAAACATGGATATAATGTTTTTTTTTTTTTTCTTTTTTTTTTTGGTTTTCCCTGTGTAGCCCTGGCTGTCCTGGAACTCACTCTGTAGACCAGGTTGGCCTGGAACTCAGAAATCCGCCTGCCTCTGCCTCCCAAGTGCTGAGATTAAAGGCGTGCGCCACCACTGCCCGGCACATGGATATAATGTATTGAGGTGGTATTTATTCTTCCATTACTGTCCTCATTTCTTGTTGCCTTGGTTACTGTTTGTTTATTTTACTTGATTAATCTTTATTTTGGTTATAATATTATTGATTTATTAAAAGTAATTGTAGACTGGGCAGTGGTGGTGCACACCTTTAATCCCAGCACTTGGGAGGCAGAGGTAGGCAGATTTCTGAGTTCCAGGCCAGCCTGGTCTACAGAGTGAGTTCCAGGACGGCCAGGGTTACACAGAGAAACCCTGTCTCGAGGAAAAAAAAAAAAAAAAAAAAAAAAAGTAATTGTAGTTGTTTTGCAGTGGTAGAAGACAAAGTATTCTAACACTATTTCTTTATAGCCGTGACTCGTGAATGCTAGTGTTTGTGAATGGTTAAG
>JANHMN010000031.1:1424120-1463139 GCA_030674055.1 Rhabdomys pumilio | reverse complement strand
TCTCTCTCTCTCTCTCTCTCTCTCTCTCTCTCTCTCTCTCTCTCTCTGTGGTATGCACATATATACACATATCTTAGTTTTCTTTTGTGACAAAACATTATGACCACACCACTTAAAAAAAATAAAGGCTTTAATTGTGGGGTCCATGGTTCCAGAAGAGAGACTGTGCCTGTCATAGTGGGGAGCATGGCAGCAGCAGGAGTAGCAGTGGAGAACTTACATCAGATCCACAAGCATGAGGCAGGGCAAGGTAGGGTAGGTGGGTGGGAGGAAGGAGAGGCGACAGGAGAGTTCTCAAAGCCCACCACCAGTGACACATCTCTTTCCACAAGGCCACACATCCTAATCATTTCCCACCATTGACTGACTAGGCATTCAAATATATGAGCCTTTGGGGTCCATTCTTCTTCAGACTACTGCAGCATGTGTGTGTGCTTACCTGTGCTGGTACGTTTGATAGCTAGAGATTGATGATGGGTGCTCTCTTCCTCAATCACTTCTTTACCTTAGTTTTTGAGAGATCTTTTATTGAACCTGAAGCTTACTGCTTTGAACAGACTGGCTGGTCAGCAGGTCTCTGGGATCTACTGGTCTCTCGGTGTCAGTGCTGAGGTTCCATATCTGGCTTTGTGTGGATAGTGAGGATACAGACTCAGGTCCTCATGCTTAGTTAGTAAGAATTTTGCCCAGCTATTGTCCAAAATCAATCAATCAAGATCCCCCTGCCCCACTGTGTGTTTGCGTGCGTGCGTGCGTGCGTGCGTGCGTGCGTGCGTGCGTGCGTGCGTGTGTCAATAAGTTGTTTGTTTTTTGACACAAGGTCTCACACTGTATAGCCCTGACTTGCCTGAAAGATTTTATGAAGGCAAGGCTGGCTTCATACTTAGAGATGTTTTGTAACCAGCTCCGCTCTACCTGGCTTGGGACAAAAGACTTAACAAAAAATGTTGTGGCTTGCTCCGGTCTTCGGGTCAGGGTCTAGAGGGAGAGAGATAAGGGATAAGGGGAAGAGACGCTAGGAATGGAGACAAGACAGAGGTTCTGATCCAGTCTCAAGTCTCATCTTGTCTTTTATTGAAGGGAAATCTGGGTTATTTATACACTTTTGCCACGTCCTTTGTAGGGGTGTGGATATGACGTAAGCCTTGGAGGTGTGGCTAGCACGTGTGCCTTACAGGCATGGATAGTTGCTTTCTAGCTGCTTTCTGTTAAAAGTCGGCTCCCAACAGAGATGCACTTGCTTCTGTCTCCTAAGTGCTGAGACTAAAGGCCATTATCATGCTCAGTCCTCAGAATTCTTAAATAGAAAGAGAATTATGGGGTAGTGAGATGCCTTGTGATAGGTTCTCCTGCCTCCAAGCCTGATGACTGGAGCTTAGTCCCCAGGTCTCTCTCTCTCATAGTGGAAGGAGATACTTCTGTCAGCTGTCCTCCAGCCTGTACACATTTGCCTTGTACACACATGCATGTGTGCCCGTGTGCCCGTGTGCCCGTGTGCCCGTGTGCCCGTGTGTGTGTGTGTGTGTGTGTGTGTGTGTGTGTATGTGTGTGTGTGTGTCTGTCTGTCTGTCTCTCTGTCTCTCTGTCTCTCTGTCTCTCTGTCTGAATGTCTCTGTCTGTGAATGTAATAAGAGAAAACATAATGATTCTCACATACTTGTTAATTGAGAGACAGTAGCTTCAGAAAAGGCCTTTCGTAACATGGCAGAAAGTTTGTGCTTATGCAACTATACATGATTGTGTTTTTAAACCCATTTTATAAAATCTGTAGATTTTAAATGTGTATAGTGAAAACATCCTAGATTGTGTGTAGCCACCGCCTCACATTGTCCTTCCATGTCACACATTGGCAGTGCCTTTTGTCATATTACAGATGTTACTTAACTCAGGAGTTGGAAGAAATGCCAAATGTTTAAAAGAAACAGCACGTGGCAGCTCACAGCTGCTGTTTCTCCAGTGCCAGAGCATCCAACGCCCGATGCTGACCTCCACGGTCAGTATGCACATGATCACAACATATATTGTGGCACACAACACATGCACATAAAATAAATAGTTGTTAAAAGAGGGGGCTACAAAGTGAAAGGAAAGGCCATTTGTGCTGTTTTATCTTAAGTGGATTGAGTATTTTTGCTTGGAATGAGGCTGGGGCACATACTTGCCAACTCTAAGGCCTGTGGCTTTTCTGTAATGTTTCCCTTTAAAGTAGTGCATTTTACACCATTTAACAAACAACACTGTGTCTTTAATTTAGAAGAGCATACATGATGAAATTGCATATGTTAATCCATGCACTCCCTCTGCTGTCACCTGTCATGTTTGTAACTTTTAGTGACAGGTCTAAAGCTTTTTTTAAAAATAATCTTATTGAAACAGATGAAGTATCTTATAATTATCTAGGATCAATTATGAAATATTAAATAAAAAGTAGGTGTGTTTAAATAGGATATCCTGAGGCTTTTTGTATGACTTGATGATATGATTGACTTTCCACGACTAAGTATGGCTCTGTGGTAGACTTTGTGCTTAATGTGTAGTGGGCCCTGAGTTCAGTCCTCAGTATTGAGTGGGTCAGGGGTTGGGTAAAGAGAGAGAAGAGGAACACGAAAATTTTAGGTAACTATCACTTTATTTAGAGAAATTGAATAACTACTTTTGGATGACTGCTGAGAAGAATACCCAGGACGCTGTCCAAGCTAAGCAAGCGCCCTGTTAGCAAGCTGTATTCTCAGCCTGAATCACAGCCTTTAGTCAATTTTAGCAGTCCTGGCCATCCTGCAAGCCTCTGGCTGTAGATACTCTGTATATCGCTCTCAGACTTTGGCCCAGACAGCTTCTCTGGCCTCAGTCATGGAGTCTTGTCTCCTGTGCTTTTGCCTTGTAAATCATAGGTTCTATTCTATGACTGGTTTTACCATGTCTTTCTAAAGTTCAAATAAAGGGGACTTGTGTCGGCGTCCTGTCTAGTGTGTTAAACGGTACACCTAAGGTGAAAGTTTCTTAAAGTCTTTTTTTTTTTGTTGTTTTGTTTTGTTTTTCGAGACAGGATTTCTCTGTATAGCCTTGGCCGTCCTGGAACTCACTCTATAGACCAGGCTGGCCTTGAACTCAGAAATCTGCCTGCCTCTGCCTTCCAAGTGCTGGGATTAAAGGCTCTTAAAGTCTTTAAAGTAGGTTTCAGTTTCTTACATAATTCAGGTTGAAGTTGGTATTATATGTTTTAAAACTTTATTGTTTAAATCATTGTACTGTTTAGAAATTTTGTAACAGGGTGTCTGCTTGCCGGTCTTAAAATACAGCAAAGCTCCAATTTTGGTAAATTTTCTGTAATTCTATAAAAATAATTATAGATTAAAGCCCTGGATTTTTAAAATTAGCATTAACTTTATTATCACGATGTAAAGTAACATTGTATGTTGTGTCAGACGCTCATTGCTGTTCTGTGTTCTGTCATACGTCCTGTGTCTACGCTAGCATAATACCTGCCAGTTGGAAAAAGCCACTTCATGGGTTTCAGGAAATAACTCAGTGGAAAAAGTGCTTTCTGTGTAAGCATGAGAACCTGAATGTGGCTCCCTAGACCCCACATAAAGTCACGCAGGCACGCACGCATGTGCACACACATGCACACACACACACACACACACACACACACACACACACACACACACACACACACACACACACACACACACACACGGTGTGTCTCTTCCTTCCCTCCTTCCTTCTCTCCCTGCCTCTCTCCTCTGTTAAAACAACACCCTTCTTAGCCAGAGAACTCCATAGTGCAGGATTATAACTGTAGGGTGGAATGAAATGCAGATTTAGAGAAAGTTAGGTTTGTTTTTCTAGATGAGGTGTTAGGAGCCTGTAATCCCAGCAGACATAGGAGGATCGAGGTTCCAAGCCTGCCTGAGCAGCTGAGTGAGACTGACCGGAACTAAGAGATACAATTTAGTGGTGGAGTTGTTACCAGGGCCTTCTCCAGCCCGTTGTGAGAGGTGGGCTCCAGCAGCTCAGTGCCCTTAACACGGACTCACCCACACTTACTGTTGTCACTGCTTCAGGGTTCCTGCTCTTTAAGTTCAGACCAGAAGCTCTCATTTTACAGTTGTGGATTCCGTGCTATTCTGATTTTTATCCTGTTTGGCACAGTGTTGTGATTCTGTGCTAACTTAAATTCTCTTCAAATGTTGGGTTCTCAGCTCGTGACTCCTAGAAGCATCTCGGTTTCTGGAGGAGTCAGTCTTGTTCCCATCCCTGCTCTGTCCATCCTCACGTGGAGCATGGCAGTCCCATTCTCTTTGAGCTGCAGAACACTGTAACAGGAATTTCCCAGACTTCTCCATGGTGGCCTTCATACTCACTTTGTAGGATTTGTTCTTTTGATTCTACTGATGGTTGAGATTGTCTGGTAGGAAGTTTTCTGGGCTTATGGAAGGAATGCCCTCTGGTGTTTCTCTGCATTCCCACAAGTAATCAATTTCTAAATTAAGGGCCATTGCATGTCGCCAGTCCATCTAGCTGCCTCTTGGGGTTCCCATCATACCTCATTAGGTTGATACCAATGAAGAGTCAGGCAAAGGCCCAGCTTCTAGTGTCGTATATTCAGGTATGAGAATAATAAAGTCTCCCAGTCGCCCTCAAGATTAGAACATAGTATAGAAAATTATTCCCATTCTGTTTCTCATCACATTTTACAGTTCTGGGGAAGCTTCATTCATGGAGAGTGAGTAGGACCAGAGATGGTTCTCTGGAGGAGTTTCCACAGTTCTCTGGATTTAATCTCCCTTTCACCTCAAGGCCATAGGACCTATTTCCAGCAAGTCCTGGTGGAGAGAAGCAAGTCTGTTGTGGGTGATCCGAAGGATGCCTTGCTGAGCAGGTTGACCAAGTGCCCTATTTAACAGGGCAGTGAGGCGAGCATGGTGTGAGGAGTGACAGGCAGTCCGCCCTTGGCTGTGAGATTTGATTGGTGGTGATTTTTTAGTCATCGTGACTGTCCTGCGTAAATGTCTCTGCGATTGTTCGTCTGTATTATTGGGGCACGTCATCATTTTAACTTACTGTTGAAGATCAGTGGTGTTATCTGTGAAAATGGGGTCAGACATCAGCTTTCCTAGTCACAACTGAAGGTTTGCTTTGAGCATCTACAGTTAAAGAAAACAGCATGAAATCTAAGTATTACTACCAAGATGCCCCATAAAAATGATAATTAATTTCTTTTGTATCAGAGACTAAGAAGTGAGATCCAGCGCACCTCTGGCCTCAGGTCAGCGCTGTTACTTGTCTTGAGCTTCTTGTGTTGGGCCTTGTTTTTGTTTTCTAGATCATTTTCAGTTCTTAACTATATACCAGTTTAATGGATATGAGTCTAGCTTTTATAGATAAATATTCACATAGAAGCCTGGGACTGAAGAGATGGACAGAGGACTTGCTGTGCAAATGTGAGGACCTGTATTTGTCCCCCAGCATTCACATAGAGAGCCAAGCATGGGCGTGTTCCACTGTAATTCTAGTAACAGGAGAGACAGAGGCCCTGGGGCTTGCTCAACAGCTTGCCCAGCTTAATTGATAAGCTCCAAGTCCCAGTGATAGGCTAAGTCTCAAAATTCCTAAGGTGGGTCGATGGCTTCTGAGGATAGAACCCTGAGGTTGACTCGTACCCATACACATGTACATGTACATATGTGTGTATCTGTGTGCTTTGGTGTACACACACACACACCTGAATGCCCACTTCCCCTAACAAATAGAGAAGTGGAAGTTTATAAAAGTTAAGCACCTTGTCTGATAACACAGTAACTATTTGAGTAACAGGTTTAGTCCCAAGGTTGAGTAGTTTTTTTCATTGCCCTGTGTCATGTCTCTTTAATGATTACTGACTGATTATGAATGATGAATGATCCCAGTACATAGGTGGAAACATCAAGGAGGCAATTATATTGGTTGCCTTTTAAATTTAATCCTTGATAAGTTTATATATGTATACTCTTACAATGTATGTTGATCATACTCACCTCCTGTTCTCTGCTTACCCACTTCCTGTGCCCCCTAGAACCCTTTTTTTCCAACACATCCCCCTTCTGTGCTCATGTCTTAAAACAACAACAACCCTACTGAGTTTAATTAGGGTTGTTTGTATGTGCATAGGTGTGGGGTGATTTAATGGGTAACGGGCAACTTACCAATGGCTTTGCCCCTGAAGAAAAGTAACTTCACCTCCCCCAGTAGCTGTCTCACTGGGGATGGGATTTACAAGCCTATTTCTGTCCACGTGGGATGTTGTGGAGGAGTGGGCATGACTGGGCCTTGTGAAGGTAGATAGCCCCAGTTGTGAGGTCAGAAGTCCAGAAGACAGTGTTGCACAGCCCTCCTTCCTGTGTTCCAGCCCGCACATTCCTTCCATTCTCCTTCCTCAATGTGCCCTGAGCCTGGGGAAGGTGGGGTGGTGCTGATTATGGTTTCCCTGCTTGAAGACAGAACATTCAGCAGTCACTTATTTTCAGCACTTAAAGGGGTTATGAGCTTATCTACAATCTACTACCTACTGCAAAAAACAGCTCTCTGAGAGCAGCACTAATCTTTGGAGTGAGTTGCTGGCACAACTGCACTGGTGTGAAAGGCCTTGTATATCCTTCTGACTCTAACAGGTCCTATTTGGTAACTAGGAATTATGGGAAAGACAAATGAGAGCTAGTTACCCTTGCATACGTTGTACGTCCTTCCCTGGTAGCTCCTGGTACTCCCACTCTGACTCCCTGCCATTTCTGCTGTTCTGCCCCAGGCAGCTTGCTCGGAGGCCCTGTTGCTCATTGTCTACTTTGCATTTCTTAGTTAATTTGCTTATATTGTCCCAGTGGTGGGGTCCTTGTGCTCATTCTAGCCATTGTCACCTCATCAATGTGCAAGTGGGCATTGCTTTTAAGAGATTCCCCTGAGAAAGCTTCCCTTGTCAGGGTGCATCTTTGCCAGTGGAAACTAATGTTAATCCATTTCCATAGTAATTTCCATTGTTCCTACCTGCAAAGCCTATAACATAGGCATGAAAAGGTGATCAGAAAAAAAATTTAAGAAAGCAAGATACTGATATTTGCTTTAGGTTAATATTTGATGAAAATTATAATGGGAATCATCTTAATTTATTGTAGTTGTAAGACTTGTTCAAATATAAAACTCCTTTGGTTTACGCAGTAGAGCATGATCTATGAAATATCTTTGAATTGGGCCTAGGACCATTGGATAAGTGCAGTTTTTACTCTTTATGAAAATAAATAATGCTGTCTTTCTTGCTATGGCTCCTGTAGTATTTTATCTATGGTTTAAGTGTGTTGGGTTCCTTTTCCATCCTTCATATATGTGTGTGGGATGCATAGGTGTATGTATGAAGTGTGTGTGTGTGTGTGTGTGTGTGTGTGCTTGCATTGCATGCGGGTTCACAAGCATATGGAAGCCTGAAGTTGTCGATATCAGAAATCACCTTGTCATTCTTTGACCATATTCATTGAGTCATGGTTTCTCTGATAAACCTAGAGCTCTCCAGCATGGCTGATGTGATACTCAGCCTGCTCTGGGGAACTCATGATCTGCTGTTTTGAGCTAGAGTTCTAGGAGGGGCTGCTACGCCTTTCTGACAGTACATGGGTTTCTAAGGATGCAGACTTGTGAACCAAGCCCCAGTTTAAGTTTACTTTAATTGGGAATTCTTTTGATTATTTTTTTAATCATGACTTTCAGGGTTTGTTTTGTTTTGTTGTGGGGTTTCTCTTTTTTTCTTTCTTTCTTTTTTTTTTGTAGTACCAGGGTCTTAGACAGTAGGCAAGTGCTTTACCAGTGGCTACACATTTAACCCAAGCTAACATATTTGAACAGTAAATATTTTTACTTTTAAAATAAGTCGTTTCTTTTTACTGTAATGTTTTCTTTTGTTCATTTTATGGTTACTAACAACTCATCAATAGCTTATCAGATCACACTTACTGTACCCGGAATTTATTTTGGGAATTTTTTTGAACAGTCTCCCTCACCCCCAGCTACTGCCGTGAAGTGAATTGGGTCAGCTCTGTGAGTACTGTGTGCACCCTGAAGACAGGGAGCTTTGTTCATTGTTGGTGTATTACCACCTCAGATAGTGCATAGCCTGGGGTGGGTGTGCGGCTACAACTCCATAAAGCAGCGTCAGCGTCAGCGTCACCGCGGGATTGCAGTGCTTCTTTTGTACCCGGTTAAGAGGAATCATGATCGCCTCTGCTTACATTTTCCCGCTAAGATTTTTGCCCCTTTCACTTTGTACTACTGTTGCACTGTCTCTGAGAACTATTGCACTAGGTATTTAAGATAGAGAGAAACATTGCTTTTGCAGCCTTTTCCCAGTATTGTACTTAAAAAAATAAGATTTGTTCTTATTTGCTTTGTTTGTATTTATTTACTTATTTTGTGTATATGTGCGTACAGTGCTCATAGAGAAACACAAAAGAGCACTAGGTCCCCAGAACTGCACTGTTTTTTTTTTTGTTTGTTTTTTTTTTTTTTTTTCCCCGAGACAGGGTTTCTCTGTGTAGCCCTGGCTGTCCTGGAACTCACTCTGTAGACCAGGCTGGCCTCGAACTCAGAAATCCGCCTGCCTCTGCCTCCCAAATGCTGGGATTAAAGGCGTGCACCACCATTGCCCGGCAAAGATTTATTTTATGTATGAGTGTTCTATCTGCGTGTACACCTGCACACCAGAAGAGGACATTAGATTGCATTATAGATATTTGTGAGCCACCATGTGGTTGCTGGGAATTGAACTCAGGACCTCTGGAAGAGCAGAAAGTGTTCTTGCAGAAAGTGTTCTTAACTGGTGAGCAATCTCACCAGCCCCCAGAACTGCACTTAACTAGGTGACTGTGTTGTGTGCTTGGTACTGACCCTGGGCCACTTCTAGAGTGGCACATGTTCTTAACTGCTGAGCTGTGTCAGCCCGACATTACACTAATAGTCCCTTGTAAACAAGGAGCCTGAATTATGGTGGTACTAGGTATTGAGAGTTTCTCATTCTTGGAAACATTTTCAAAATAGACTTTGATTTTGGAAATTATTTTAAGGATTCTTCTTCAGTGGGGATAATTCCAGAAAGCATGGGCTTTACCTTCATGTCAGCTGGCATGATAAACTTTGGTTTGTTCTAAACATTTCTATTCAAATTTTTCTTTTTTTTTTTTTTTAAAGTTGAGGTTTTGTGAAGCCCAAGATATCTGTGGACTCACTGAGTAGCTGAGGATGCTTAATTCCTGGCCTTCCTGCCTCTAACTCCTGAGTGCTATCATTCCCGGAGAGCATAACCACATCCAGCTCTTTTTTTTTTTCTTTTTTTTTTAATATTGTAGTGTTGTATAGAAACTAAGGGTATTTTTTATTTAAATAAAAATTTCCCTTTTCTGCAGCATTGACAGTAAACATAAGGTAGAAGATGTGCTTGAACTCATAAGTTTAAAGACTAGCCTTGGCAACATAGTGAGGCCCTGTCTCAAAAACAAGGAAAAGCAAATACAAAAACAAACATGAAAAGCAGCGAAGTCCAACAGTAATGAAATGCAGCTTCATACCCAGTAGAGTAGAGAAAATTTAAAAAGATAATAGGTTTGGATGAGCATGAAGAAAATTAAAACGATTATACATAGCTTGTGCTGTACATTGGTTCTACCAGTGTGGTAAACCGTACGGCATTTTAATAGGAGGCTTACTGTAGTTGCTACACAGCCTAGCGTTTCCCTAAGTATGTAGCCACCAAAGCAAGAACGTAATGACCACTGAAAACTTGCACATGGATGTGCTATTCACTAGCCGAGGAGTAGAATGAGTTGAGATTTCCAGGAACAAACGAATAAAGAAAATGTTATTTGGAGGCGGGGGGCTCAGTGGTCAAGAGTTCTTGCCGCTCTTGTGGAGAACCTGAGTTTGTTTCCCAGCATCTACATGGTTTCTTATGACCATTTTAAACTCCAGTCATATATGTGGTGCCACATTCATACACACACATACTAAAATAAGAATGAATATCTTTAAAGAGTGCCATGTGTCTATATAGGGGATATTGTTAAGCAATAAAGGAAGTTTAACTGATGTGTGCTACCCAGCATGAGCCTCAATCATGATTCCAGTTAGAAAAAAAGCACTTGGGACTAGGTTGGCCTTTTATATATCATGGTGCTGGGACTTGGAACTTGAGCATATCGATATAAAAGCCTGGTGCACTGATGTGCATATATAATCCCAGCACTGCTGAGGCAGAGACAGGAAGTTCCCTAAGGTTTTCTGGGCAGCCATTCTAACCAAATTGGTGAGTTCCGGTTTCAAGAAAAACAAAAAAAAAACCAATATTTTTTACTTAAAAAAACAGTGAGGAGGAGGGTAGGGAGCTATGGAGGAATCCACCTACTTTTGACATATGGTCCCGCACACATGAACATTGGACGTGTTTACCCAAACACACAGAGACCACTTTATATGAGTCAGGCACATAGCTTAGTGGTTAGGACTGTAGGAATTGGAGGGAGATGGGATACCACTGCTCATGCCTGTGGAATTTCTTTATGGAGTGATGCAAATGTTCTGAATTAGCTAGTGTCATATCAATAAACATGATAATGTAGATTTGAAATTTTAAAAGATGCACTCTTTTTTTTTTTTTTTTTTTTTTTTTTTTTGGTTTTTCGAGACAGGGTTTCTCTGTGTAGCCTTGGCTGTCCTGGAACTCACTCTGTAGACCAGGCTGGCCTCGAACTCAGAAATCCGCCTGCCTCTGCCTCCCAAGTGCTGGGATTAAAGGTGTGCACCACCACCGCCCGGCGCATGTTTAGTTTCTATGTATGAATGTTTGCTTTTGTGGGCTGTGTGTACTGCGTGTACCTTGTGCCTGCAGAGGTGAGAAGATATCACTGGATCTACTGGAACTGGGCTTAGAGACCATTGTAAGGTATATGTGAACTCAAGTCCTCTGTAAGAGCTCTCAAGCCCTGGATTTATTTTCATATAAAATTCTTATCAAAGGCATTATGTCTGTGAGCAAAACTGAATCCTAAAGTAATGGGCATTGATTGCCTGTGAAGAAATTACATTTTTTTAAAGTAAATGTCTGTCTATGCCTATAAAATTGTATTCCATTTTACACGTGGAAAGATTACATATTTGTGAATAAATAAGTTACAAAATAAAGTACTAATGGGTCCTCTCTGATTTATTTTACTCTGACCAGGTCCTTCAAGGGTTAGATTATCTACACAGTAAATGCAAGATAATTCACACCGACATAAAGCCAGAAAACATCTTGATGTGTGTGGATGATGCTTACGTGCGAAGAATGGCAGCCGAAGCCACTGAGTGGCAGAAAGCAGGTGCTCCTCCTCCTTCTGGGTCTGCAGGTGAGGGAGCTGAGCCCTCGGTGCTTCATCTGCTTGGGGGCTCTGAGCTTTTAAAGCTGTGCAGTGAAGGCAGCTAGTTTGAAGTGCGCACACACATTAGGAACTTTCTCTAAGAGTTTGGATGCTGAAAATTACTTTTGCTTGAGATGATGTTTGAGTTATTTTTTTTTAACTCTTTGCTTTACCTTACCTTTGCCCTGTACTAAAAGACTATCTGAATTCTTAGCTATTGCTTCCTTACATAGGAGCATGTTATTGTGTGATCCAAGTCTCTGTGTAGGGAATATGACAGGTTTCTTGTAGCCTACCTGCAGTCTTCTGATCCTTTTCTGATTAAGTTTCACAAAAATGTTTTAATAGAACTGCCTCCTTCTCAGTTTAACTGATCCATTTGGTATTAGCTGTGGAAGCTCTAGGATGGGGAAGAGAAGCAGGGACTTGAGCATCAGCATAGTTTCTCTTGTGGAGTTGATGGGATTTACTGGGGAGAGTGGAATGCCTGTGCTCCACTCTTGTGTGACTGACAGGGCTCCAGAGAGATATGCTGTTGCCTCATCTCAGGTGCCATCGTGATGCTATCACATTAGCTCATGCAACCAACGTATGAACCTTTTGATGCTTGCCAGGATGAATTCTAGAGCCATTGCGCAGTGTGCTGTGCTGTGTGATTTTTTTCCTTGTGTGGTGCTTTCTTAGTAGTTTTCAAACATAACTGTGCGTCTTCTCATCCAACGTGTTCATTGCCTTGTTTGCAGAACATGTTTGGTTCTGTGACTGATTTGTAAACTCTTCCATTTCTTTTTCTTTTTCCTTTGTACTCACTTTATCAGTGCTTTGAGAGGCTGTTTGCAAGACAAGTGGCTCATATACACAGCTTCTCCGGTGGCCTGGAACTGCATAGTCTGTTTGAATTGCATAAACTGTTTCTAGGTTCCTATCTTTAGCAGTCTCTGAGGTTAAAGTTTTTCAAAGTTGGATAGTTATTAAAAGACAGTATTATTTCATTTTGCAAATCAAATCCTAAAGGTGTCAGTTTTCCTCTGAATACCCATTTTGTTTTATTTTGTTTTAGTGAGCACGGCTCCACAGCAAAAACCTGTAAGTATTTACGTGTATATTCAGCATGTCAAAAGGAACTGCTCACTCTTGGGCTTCATAAATTATGTAGCAAATATTATAAGCTTCATTAATTTAGAAGTGGGCATGTTTGTAAATGCTCTGCACCATCAAAAAATGCATGACTTCCTGCCCTGAATGAGAATAGTCAAAGCTGCTGCAAAGCCAGTCTCCTCCTGGGCTCTCTTGGCTGCTGTTGGCCAAGTTTGGTGTATTGCAAGGTTTTAGTTCAAGTTTAAAATATAATTGTTTCAGAATCTTTTTTAACTGACTTCTGCTTGGCCTCCAAGTATCTTATTTTGCCAAAACTCTTATTAATTTTTCATAGCTAGCTGTTTAAATGAGAATGAGCATTATCTGTTCTGTGATCCTGTCGAATCACTGAGCCTGACTTGGAAGAGAAGTCCCAAGTCTGATCGGTTGTTACAGGGGAGTCCAAATGACTTTCATAGCTCTCCCTGAACCTCAGGGTTTGGGTTTATGGGCCTATGAAACTTTTCAGGCTCTTGTTGCTGAGACTTATGGCTATAGCTTGAGGCAGACAAAACCATGGCTTTTCCTTTTTTGCTTTTTTTATATCATCTGCTTATTTCTGAAAGTTCATGGTATATTGGCTGATGTTTACAGCTTGGTATCAGAGCCAAACTCAGACATAGTGTTGTTGGCACCTGTCTTGGCAGGTGTTTGTTTTTGTTGTTAAGGAGTGAAACTGATTCTGGATACAGGCAGCAGCAAGGAAAGCTTGCAAGAGAAGATTCTCGCTCAAAGCCAAGTATTTCACCATGCTTAGCTCTCCTAGACTTTTCTCAGAGAAGTTAGGGGAAGACTAATAGTATGTGCACAGTCCTCCCTAAGGTGGCTCTGCTGGCTGGGTTAGTGAAGATTACTGAGAATGCTGTTGAAAAGCACAGTTGGATTTACCATGTTACCAACGTGTAAATTCCTGAAGAGTGGTTTTAAAGAGTGCTTTTTTGACCCATGACATCATATGCCCACCTGACCCATAATTTCTTACCATGTTGTAGATAGGAAAAATATCTAAAAACAAAAAGAAAAAGCTGAAAAAGAAACAGAAGAGACAGGCTGAATTACTGGAGAAACGCCTACAGGAGATTGAGGAATTGGAGCGAGAAGCTGAAAGGAAAATCCTAGAGGAGAACATCACTTCTGCAGAGGCTTCCAGTGAGCAGGATGGAGAATACCAACCAGAGGTGAAACTAAAAGAAGCCGAGTTAGAGGACACAACTGAGGAAGAGACAGCCAAGGATAATGGTCAGTACTGCTCCGAGCAGGAGGGAGGGCTGCTGGCTGTGCAGGAGCTGCACACCTGGATTGTCCCTGAGCCAGAGTATCTTAAGTGTACCTAACACAGATACAGATGCCTTAGGTACTAAGGACAGCTTTCTCTAACTGCTTGTTGGAGATTATGGGAAGCAGCTGGTACTCACTTATAAGATGTCTGGTAACATCTCAAAGTAGGGTTTGAAAGGGGAGGAGGATGTCAATACTAATGAACATTATTTTCATAAATTATTGTTAATCACAGATGTTTCTTTATTTTGTGATTAAACTTTTGCCCAACTTTAATGCAGCACAGATCTTATTCTAGAACGGCAGAAGAAAGGGTTAATGACTGGAGAAATGGATCGGTAGTCTTGCAGAGTAACCACGATTGGTTCCCAGGTAGCTAGTGCCGTGTTGCTCACAGCCGCTTCTAACTCCACCTGTAAGGGGGTTCATGAGTGTGTCCACACGCACACTCACACAATTTAAAATGAAAAAATGTTTTTTTTTTTTATTGTTGGTCCCCAAGGTTTTTAATAACAATCACTCTTCTTGTACTGACATTTTATAAGTGCCATCTAAAGGGCACATAGTACATTCCAGAGATGAGATAGACTGGTTGGCAAAGATGGCTGGAAAGCCAGGATTGACAACTCAGGTTCAATTCCTGGGACCCATACAACATAAATTCATTCAGTACATTTAAGTTATAACCAACCTCATAATCTTAGGCTCACATATACACCTGGCACTAAAAATGAGACCTAACACCTTAGCTTTGTAGTTAAGAACCATGAATGGGCCGGGAATGGTGGCATACACATTTCATTGCAACACTAGTGGGGTAAAGGCAGGTGGATTCTAAGTCTTGAGGCCAGCCTCGTCTACTGAACAAGCAGCGCCACAGAGAAACTCTGTCTCAAAAACAACAACAAAATAAACAAACAAACAAAAAAGAAAACAAAAGATTACAGTCCTAATACCCTGACTTCTATGAAAAGAGTGTTTCACATACTTCCAGTTTCCCATGTACCCAGAACAGAAGTTCTCAGATTAATTTCCAATAATACCTCTTAGAATCCAAAAATTCTACTCATGGGGCAGACAACAAAAAGGAAAACCAAAATCTGGAGGCAGTTCTGCAACGTTGTTTGACATTCAGCAGGTTAGTTCTCATCCACACTGACTGACTGTAGATTTTGAGTGTGGTAATAGATACATAAGTTAGCAATGTGTAGAGCTTGTTTGGTGAATCCTCATCCTCACTGTTTTCTGGACAAAGGTGCTCGGATGCGATATGGAACATTCCTTATTCCCTTGGCCCAGACGGCTTTATTGAGTCTGGTGTCAATGCACACATCTGGAGTTCCCATGTCCTTCATGGCAAATTTCCAAATTTCTTTGAGTGCCCGAGGAGCACGCTTCTTGAAGCCTGTGGATGCACTTGGGAATGTTGATGGTGTTATTCTTGGGTCACCACCTCGTTGATAGCAGAACAGCCCTTTTTCTTCTCGTCACCCCTCTTTGTGGGATCCATTTTGCCAGGCCCAAGTTCTAAAATGAAAATCTTACAGATCAGGAACAGTAAGCTACTTTGACGAAAAGAAGAAAAAGAAGGGATTAAAGTGAGAGCCAGTTTTACTTGTAATTCCCTCCCCTCCCCCCAGCCCCCAGGGCTAACTTGTCCATGACTAGACGGCTCATTATTAAAAAAGCAGAAACAAGATTAGAAAGCCACCTTGCCTTGACAAATAAAAGACATGTCTGGGACACATTAGACGTGTCTCTTAGCTGGGCGTGGTGGTGCATGTGCAGCATGTGCCTTTGATCCCAGCACGTGGGAGGGAGGCAGAGGCAGGCAGATCTCTGAGTTTGAGGCCAGCTTGGTCTACAGGGTACTGGAGGACGGCCAGGGCTACACAGAGAAACCCTGTCTCAAAAAACCAAAACTAAAAACAATAAGGAAAAGGATCTCTTGGTGGGAGGCCTAACTAGCACTATTGTGCAACGAGAGGCATGACTCAAAATCTTAACCCCATCTTCTTTAAGGTGAAGTTGAAGATGAGGAAGAGAAAGAAGATGCAGAGAAGGAAAACGCTGAGAAGGACGAAGAGGATGTTGAACAGGAGCTCGCAAACATAGACCCTCCATGGATGGAGTCCCCTAAGGCCAACGGCCATATTGAAAATGGCCCGTTTTCACTGGAGCAGCCGCTGGATGAAGAAGAGGATGATGAAGATGACTGTGCAAATCCCGAGGAGTATAACCTGGATGAACCAAGTGCAGAGAGTGATTACACGTATAGCAGCTCCTATGAACAATTCAATGGTGAGCTGCCAAACGGACAGCATAAGAGTTCCTCCGAGTTTCCCACACCGTTGTTTTCTGGGCCCTTAGAACCTGTGGCCTGTGGTTCTGAGCTTTCAGAGGGATCGCCACTTACAGAGCCGGAGGAGAGCAGTCCATCCCATGACAGAAGCAGGACAGTTTCAGCCTCCAGTACTGGGGACTTGCCAAAAAGTAAGTGCCCTTTTGCATCTCTGTCTACTTGCTCTGGGTAGAGTCACACCTAAGATGACACTGAAGGGAGTTTACTGGAGGGCAAGAGCACCTCAGCCCTTACATTTTAATGCTTGCATATTCAAGAACAAGCACAGTGCTCTAGACTATATCTTGTCCTCTAGGCTTTCTCTTACTCTCTGAAATCCTGTCCCTGGGCTTTCTTCATTTATTGTGTATTTATTGAATGACAATAGATAGTTAAAATGCCTTCCACCTTTACTAGACTCATAGCTTTCTAGACATAACCCTCTTCTAGCTGGTAGTAGTAGTTTTGGGCTTTCTTTCTGTTTGAGGGAACACCTGCCTGCTTTCAGCTATACCAAGAGACAACTTGTGTTTTATTTGATAGTTGGCTTTGTTTTGTTGATATTGTTTGTTTTGTTTTTTGAGACAGGGTTTCTCTGTGTACCCTGGGCTATCCTGGAACTCACTCTGTAGACCAGGCTGACCTCGAGCTCAGAGTCTGCCTCGGTCTCCCAAGTGCTAGGATTAGACGTGTGTACCACCACTGCCTGGCTGTAGAACCCTGCTTTTGATAAAGCATAATAACAGATTATAGATGGCTCTTAGATTCTTGTCTACCTGAGGCCCTATCTTCAAACCCATACTTTTGGTGTAAGTGCCATATGGCTAATTGCAGAATAACTTAAGGGAAATTGAATATCACAGTTGATTTTTATTCTGCTCTTAGTGAAAAAGTTCTGTAACCTTCCTATGTCCACATAGCACATAGCAAGTGATTGAGCAAGTGATTGGGCCAGCCTGATCAATAGCCAGGAGATTCTGCAGGCTCTCCTGGATGGTTTGGTCTGGCCAGAAGAAAAGAGACTCATGTCTGGGGAATGGTGGCAGAGACTTGTGTCTTCTCTGCACTTATTGTTTCTGTTGCAGCTGATTTTCTCATATAAAGCAATTTTTACCATAGCTTTTCATTATTTTTTATGTGATAATTTAGGACAGTAGCTTATTTTTTTTATTATTTATTTATTTTATGTATATGAGGACACTGTAGCTGTCTTCAGACACACCAGAAGAGGGCATCAGATCCCATTACAGATGGTTGTGAGCCACCATGTGGTTGCTGGGAATTGAACTAAGGATATTTTTCTGGAAGAGCAGTCAGTGCTCTTAACCGCTGAGCCATCTCTCCAGCCCTAGGACAGCAGCTTTAAATATAGAAAACTGAATTCCAACTTAAACTTAATAACCATGGGACTTCAGTTTCTTAACCTCCATCTGCCTTAATCTCTTTTTTTTTATGAAAGGGAAGTAATGGCCATATCCAGTGGTGTCACCATGGATGCAAATGCTGCATACTAAGTTAATGTGTGAAAAGTCTCAGTACATGTACATCAGCTGTTTAATGTCTCCCAACAGCTATACTTGTTACTTTGTCACATTGCCAGTGTCTGAGGCCCAGGATTAGTGGACAGCTCAGCATAATCTTGCTGAGAACTCATGGGTCTTGGTCCTTGGATTTATTCCACCTACCACATCATTTATTCTGGGAAGCCAGGATAGGTAGATACAGGTTAAAGCCTGAAAAGAAATAAATTAGTTTTTAAAAAAATTTATGTGTATCGGTGTTTTGTGTGCATGTGTGAGAGTGTCAGATGCCCTAGAACTGAAGTAACTGACAGTTGGGGCTGCTGTGTGGGTCCTGGGAATTGAACCCAGATCCTCTGGAAGACTAGCTGATGCTCTCAACCACTGAGCCATCTCTCCAGCATCCAGAAAGAAATACTCATTAAAAAAAGAGAATTTATAATTGTCATGAGTGAGTGAGGAAGTGTTGTAACTTAGGCAAAATCTAAAATTCCAGTGTAGAAAGATCATTGAATTCAGAACTCATCTTTGTCATGTAAAGAGCGCTTGGGCACTGTGAGAAAGGTGATCTTATCTGTTGATTGGCAGGATGCTTTGTCTTGGCAGAAGTGGACAACAACTCACACTTGTGCCCTACTGTCTCCCCAGTAACCCTGGGCTTCCTTTGCCATTCATGCTTGCTCTGCTCTTGCTGTCCTTTTGGGAAGTTATGCAGCTTCCGTGTGTGTTGCCCTGATTTCTGTTCTTACCTTGTTCCTGTCATGCTGAACTCTTCCTGTGGCTGGTCTGTGCCTGCCCATGATTTCCACTGGCTTCTGTGGCATTGCTGGTGCAGTCTCTGTGTGATGGATCTGACTACTGAGTCCCAGCAGCAAGTGAGTCCTGAGAAGCAAGTGGCGTGAGCTGTAGCGTGAGCTGTGGTAGGGGAGCAGCATTGTAAGGACACTCTTGAGTCTCACCTGCACTCTTGTTCTCCTCCATCATAGGCTGTATGGTGGCTTTTGTCAGCTTGACACAAACAGGTCAGCTGGCTAGCAGGAACCTTAGTTGAAAAATTGCTTCCATTAAGTAGGCCTGTAGGCATGGCTGTGAACATGCTCTTTAATTAAGGATTGAGGTGAGGTGACTCATCTATTTTACTGTCGGTGGTACCACCCCTAGCCAGGTGGTTCTAGGCTGTACAAGAAAGAAAGTTAGGTAAACCATAGGGAGGAAGTCAGTAAGAAGCATTCCCCTGTGGTCTTTGTTTCAGTTTCTGCCTCTGGATTCATGCTTGAGTTCCTGCCCTGATGTCCTTCAGTTATGGTATATGATGTGGAAGTATTAGCCAAGGAACCCCTTTCCTCTTCCAAGTTGGTTTGGTCAGTGTTTTATTACAGCAACAGAAAGCAATCTAGGACATCCTTGCCAGCCCTTTCTCAAAACAGGACCCTCCTTGCTCTGGCCCTGAGGCACGGGCCTTGTTTAGCTGTATTGCTTCAGAAGTTTGCTGTTACTATCTTCGTATTATTCTTAGCTGCCTTCCTGACTTCTTCCAAATCACTCTTCCAGCTTGCTGCTAGAGGTTATTTATTCATTCATTCATTCATTCATTCATTCATTCATTGTATATGAGTTACACTGTCACTGTCTTCAGACACACCAGAAGAAGGCATCAGATCCCATTACAGATGGTTGTGAGCCACCATGTGGTTTCTGGGAATTGAACTCAGGACCTCTGGAAGAGCAGTCAGTGCTCTTAACCACTGAGCCATCTCTCCAGCCCAGCTGCTAGAGTTTTAAATCACAGTAATTAGATAAATTCCCTTGCTCCTAGTTCTTCACAGCTCTTCATGAGTCTCAGCAGTCCTCTCCACAGTGGTACATGTGCCTACGGGCAACAGAACAGTCAACTGAAATGAATTAAAACCCCTGTGTTTTAAAAATTTGAAAGTCTAGCTCAATAAATACCTATATATCCTCCAGTTATATTTAGTATTAACATTTTAACATGGTATATGTGTTATATAGAAACTACATGCCATAGATAATAGGATACTTAATTTTAAAGTAAATATTTAAATTAATATTAAGCATTTATCAGAGGAATGAACTAAAGATGATTTTGTTACTCAGTCCTTACTCAACTCTTCTCTTTAGTTTGAAAATTGTCTTTTATTTTCCCTGATCCTGGGTGTGATAGAGCAGTGTACCACCCCCTGGGAAGCAAGCTTTGGTGTGAGTTTGTGTTGTCTTTACTATTATAGAGAACGGTAGAAGACAGGCTGCGGTGAATTATGTTGTTTGAAGAACTTAGAAGGCAGGTGGCAAGATGTAGACTCTGAAGTCATTTGATGGCCCTTGAAGGATGGGATTTGTCTTAGGTCACTGACTGCTAGAGCAGCTAGTAGATGTATCTTGTCTCATGACATCAGATGTCGCAGAGCAGAATGGTCTTGTCAGTTTGCTTGCTTGGTCCATGTGGAGGCTGCCACTGTATGGAGCTTGTGGTTTAGGTCTTGGCTCTTACATATGATCCTTTTATACATTCCTGTTATCTTCTCCCTGCTCCCCAGATGATGTAACTAGCTTCTGTTCCCCACATAGCATACTCTGAGTTTCCCTTCTTTGATGCTGAGCTCTCCAGCCTGCTTCTAGCATGCCAATGCCCTGTACTGCTCTGGCTGGTGGGCTCTTTCAAGTGTTACAGGTTGAATGCTTGACTTTGGATAGCACTCTGTGCAGTACCTAGCTCCTGCCCAGAACGTCTCACCCTTTCATCTAGTGCTGCCCTCCCAGGCATTTTTCTCCGGTTGGCAAGATGGCTCACTAGGTAAAGTCACTTGCCTCCAACCCTGATGACCTGATTCAGTCCCCAGAACACACAGAGATTTGTGTGACCTCCATGTAAGTGCTGTGCCCATCCCTCCACAACACATAAATAAATGTGAAAAGAGAAAAGCAGACTTTCAATATTGCGTTCATAGCTATCTCTCTTCTTAGTTTTGTTTTTCTTTGAGGCATATCTAGTTTTCTGACATGTTACATGAATTGCTTGTGTATTTAGTTTTTCAAGATAAGGGTTTCTCTGCATAATCCTGGCCAGCCTCGAACTCAGACCTGCCTGCCTCTGCCTCCCTAGTGCTGGGATCAAAGGTGCGCGCCACCACACCCAGCTCTTTTTTTTTTTTTTTTTAAGAAATTACATTTTTTCTTAAGATTTATTTATTTTATGTATGTGAGTACACTGTCAGTCTCTTCGGACACACCGGAAGAGGGCATAAAGTCCTATTACAGATGGTTGTGAGCCACCATGTGGTTGCTGGGAATTGAACTCAGGACCTCTGGAAGAGCAATCAGTGCTCTTAACCACTGAGCCATCTCTCCAGCCCCACACTCAGCTCTTATTGCCTATATTGTCAACCAGTGCATTACATGAGTTTCCTAATTTGAGTGTGTCTTTTTCTTGACTTATGTCACCAAAGTGGCACATTGAAGGGGTTTGGAAAGTATCTGTCCAAGGAATGGGTCAGGCATTGTCATTAACTGCTCTAGTTCTGCCCCTCGTCTAGATAGAGAGGCTGTTTGTGCCTGTGTTTTAGGGTGTTTCAGTGCTTCCTAAAATAAACCCTGCCACTTGTATTCATGTTCTAGTGGAAACAGGGACAAAGTTTCTGGCTTTTCATTCTGGAATGGAACGATTACCAGTAGGTCATTTGTTTCTATGTCAGATCACCATGGAAGTGACTTAATCTAAGGAGGCAGTCTGGTTTCAGGCACACTTAGAATGATTGTGTAGCAGGTGTGAGTATATCTGAGTTCACGTGAGCTTTTTGCATGTTTCAACAGTCATGTACCTCCCCTCACCCTGATCCTGGCTCATGTTGAGAAAGGAAAACACTGCACAAGCAGATTCGGTTTTATGTCTGTGTGGCTCTCTGGCCCAAGTTGGTCCATAAGCTGAGGGAAAGCCTGGAGAGCTCAGATGTGGACTCAGCACACTGGAAACTTGGGAGCCCACCCCAGGAGCCCTCAGATGGTTTAGGTCCTGTTAGCCCTCCGCAGTCCTCACTGCTGTCAAGCAAAGCTTCCCTTACTTCCTCTATGGAATCCACCAACACTATGGCTCCTCAGTGTCAGTCCACCCTGAACGAGCTTAGTGCTTATAAACAACTTGGCGTGAGCAGAAGGGTCCTCAGCAAGGGGATTAATGCTGCACACAGCCGGGTTTTCTGTTAATCTGTAAGTTCCACTTCAGTATGACCCAAACTATACGCGTGTAGGGCTCAGATTGAATGTGAAGATGAGTGTAGTCACAGTGGAGTCAGGGCTTAGCTGAGAACTTTTCCTCAAGCTGGAAACCCCAGACCTGGGCCTGCTATAGAGACTCCCTCAGGGTCATCCCACAGCTGAGTCATCTGAACTAATGAGTTGCCCCAAAGCCTGTCTTTATGGCCCACTTCAACTCAGGAGAACACTAGTTTGACATCTCCCTTGTTCAAAACAAAGTCATAAAAGGTTAGTCTCTGCCTATAATTTAGTTTGAGTGCTTGCTTAGCTGAGGAAGCTGGAATAGGGCTGCTGTCAGCCTCAAGGTGCTGCTTATGCTCAGATGGCATTGGGTGAACTGCTGAGAAGTGATTGGTCACCTGTGCTTATCTTTCAGTGGCATATCTTTCACCAGTGAGTTGGATACAAGCCAGGAGGAATGGTCCCAGTTGCAGGATTCTATTCTGTCCCATCACTCTACCTGGCAAACATGGTACTCACACATGCAAACCTCTTGTCCCCAATGCTAACTCTTTTGCTGTTTGCTCATGGCAGCAAAAACTCGGGCAGCCGACCTGTTGGTGAACCCTCTGGATCCACGGAATGCAGATAAAATTAGAGTAAAAATTGCTGACCTGGGAAATGCTTGTTGGGTGGTAAGTAGCGTTTCTTTTTACATTTTAATTGTGATTTTATGTGAGAAGATGCTTTTTTTTTTTTTTTAAAAAAAGTATTTATCACATCTGTTCCTTTCCAGCATAAACATTTCACAGAGGATATCCAGACACGTCAGTATAGGTCCATAGAGGTTTTGATAGGAGCAGGCTACAGTACACCCGCAGACATTTGGAGTACAGCATGCATGGTAAGAATGGCCTTTGCCACTTTTTTCTCTAGAAACTGGCTTCTCCTTAATGCTCTTGATGGGGTGGAGGCTTGTTAGAGATCATTGTCCACGTTAAAATGGGTGAGAAGATAGAAATCGTGCCTGGGTGTTTAAGCATTAGGAGGATTCTCTAGTATGCATGTCTTCTGAGACATGGTCTCTTCTTCAGGCCCTGTGCAGACCACTGTCCCAGGAATCAGATCCATCAGAGGAATTGCTTTTAGTCTCTGGAAACTTGTAGATGTTTCAGGCTTCTTGTCACATCATGGGGTAAAATCATATGCCTTCTCCCAGGAGAGAGTGATGGAACTTGTAAGTTTGCACCACTGGCACGTGGCCTCTACAGGTGCAGGCTCTCTGGTCTCCTTCCTACCAAGAAGAAATTTTTCTGTTTGTCCGTGCACAGTTGCCTTCATATAACACAGATGCAGTATCCTGGCTTCTTCTCTGGCTGGGCTCCTCAGACAGTAGTGGTGACATAAGCTTCCTTGGTTTGAGTCTGTTTTTCTAGGAATGTAAGTGGTGCTTTCTTGACTGCAGGAGAAACATCCCTTTGACTTGGGGAGTCTGACTTTTTGTCCCTCTAGACTCACCACGCATCTTGTGGGCATGTGTGTGCAGATACATGTACACATACATGCACATACACGTAAAGGACAGAGCTCACCCTTACGTGTTTTCGTGAAGGCTCCTGATAAGTTTCAGCTTGCTAGTGAGTGAGCCTCAGGGCTTGTTTGATGTCTGCCTTGCAGAGCTGGTTCTGCAGGAGTGCTGCTGTGGCCTGCCTTCTTCTATGAGTTCTGGAGGTCAGGCTTCCATGGCACACAGTTTACCAGCTGAGCCGTCTTTCAGCCCAACGTCTTTTTTTTTTTTTTTTTTTGAAATGTAGCCCAAGCTGGTCTTCAAACAGCCTCCTGAGTGCTGAGATTACAGGCATGGCCACCACACCAGGCTTTGTGCATCTTCTTGTCATCTTTTCTAAACTGTGAATTGATAAGTACAAGTAGCCCCACACTCAGGAGCTAGAACCAGTGTGTCTTCACTGTGCATCCCAGCCAGCTTAGCACGTTCTTCTCAGTGGGATGTTTGCTGTTCTTTAATGGAATAGGTGACGTGTGTGCATGTAGCTTCTGGTGCTGCCATATTTATACTATTTTATTCTATTGTAGTTCTAGGGCAGAAAAGGTGACGTGTGTGCATGTAGCTTCTGGTGCTGCCACATTTATACTATTTATCTAGGGCAGAGCTCAGAGATTCACGAGGCAACTGTTTCTTCAATTGAATCACATCCTCAAATCTTGTATTAATTTTTATAGAATTTTTCTTTGGATTTCTAAATGAAAGGGCTTCTATTCAAGGCCTAGTAATGGAGGGGTGGAGGTTAGGGAGAGAAGGGCAGGGGTGGAGAGGATGGGAGAGAGAAGGCAGAACAAATATGGCGGTTACCTGTTCAACTCAATTAGCAATTGTTTTCAGTCTTCTGTATTTTGTGATTGTTAGTTGTAATATTCTAAGCATTTAAATTTTTTATAGTGTGTTTGTGAGTGTTTTGCCTGCATGTATGTATGCATTGTGCATGCCTGGTGTCTGTGTAGGTCAGAAGAGAGTATCCGATCTCTTGGGACTGATGTTACCATTAAACTGCCCTGTTTATACTAGGCCATAAACCTGGGTCCTCTGTGAGAGCAAGTGTGAGAGCATTGTGATAAGCAGATGGTGCTGGATGCTGTGAGAAACCAGAGATGCTTCTCCTTCTTCCAGTTATCATCTGAGATGATTGATGTAGCCAGACATGAAATACCGTGGGTTCCTAAACTCTTGTCCTGATAATTCTAGAAAATAATTTTAAAATTATTAAAAACTTATATATTTCAATGAGAACCAAAAATCCAGTTCTTAGTGGCTAAAAGGAGCCACAATCCCTGGGTCAGTTACTTTGAATTTTGAGGACACTGTATGGACAGGCTGTTTGTTTTTCAATGCGAAGGTAAAGGGAAGTGGAAGCTAAAACCACAGGAGGCAGGAGGAGAGGAGAGCAGATGGCCCGTGTGCGCGTGTGTGTGTGTGTGTGTGTGTGTGTGTGTGTGTGTGTGTGTGTGTGTGTGTTCGTTCGTGCACTTATTCCATTTCAGGTGGTGGCAAGGCCAATTTCTCTCTATCCTCAGCAATATAGAAGGCCACGTGCCAAGGTTGCCATGGATCAGGCTCTGAGAACTCTGAACCCTGAAATATTACGCTTTTAATTTTGGTGATGTAAACCAGAAAAGTCGTTCATCAGTACAGATGTGTGTAATGGTGGTGCTGCTGGCCTGCTGTCACCAGGCTGTCTGTCCTGCCTCCTGGGGGTCTTGTCCTTGTGCTCTGTCCTGTCACCATGGTCTTACTGCAAGACAGCATAAGACACCAAGGAGATGTGGCTTCTATCTCATTTGCCTCCCCTTTCTAGGAGTGCTTCTGGTCGCAGCAGTGTTCCTAGGGCTTCTGAGCGCTGTGTGTCAGTCAAGTGGCTATGGACAGGTATTTTTCGAAGGAACAAGTTTTTTTTCCCTCCCTGCAAGGTTGTGACTGAGAGCTTACTTGCTTTACTTAGAGAACAAGCCATAGAGAAGCCATATTTGCCTACCCTTCTTACCCCCAAGGTTAAATCTGTGCTCATAATGCTGAGCCTGGATAAGGTCTTGGATTGTTACCGTAGAATTCATCACCCATCCAGTTTTACATCTTGTGTATCTCTTAACAGAGGCTGCACTGGAGATGAGGGTGTGGGTGGTGATGGGACCCCAGCTCTGCCAGGAGGAGAGTTGGCGTCTGTAGTGGGAGAGGTACGACCGCATGAGGAAGGCAGCAGAGTTGCCAGTTGACGGCTTTGGGGGTCTTCTACTGTAAATGTGTAGTGCAGACACCCAGCTTGCGTGCTGAGGTGGTGCCTCTTTGTATCCTTGTGCTCTTGTACAGATAGGTGAGTTCTTATCTGTCCACGGTGAGTCCTGACCATGAACAAGAAACAAACTGAATTCTGACACACTTCCCTAGGAACTCAGCACTGCACATCATGACCTAGGTGAGGCAGAGGGAAAGAGGCAGCTGCTTGTTCAGTAGAGGAAAGCCCCCAAAAGGGACTAGACCAAAACAGAAGAAAGACTCCAAAGTTGTCAAATAGTGAATATTAATAATACATCTTGCTTAGGGAACAGCTTAGTAAGTAGAAGGCAATAATGTTTCCTGTCCCCACAGCTGCTAACCTTACAATACTCTGTGACACCCCCACCCGCACCTACAAAATGCCAGTGTTTTCATTGTCGCATGTGTTTGCCCTGTTGCTGGCTGTAATGAGAAGTCCTATCACTGTCCAGAGGGTATTCTCCTGCCCTCTGCTGCTACTGACTCTCTCTCTTTTGTTTCCCTCTTCTTATTATTTTTTTTTTTTTACAAAAGATATATTTTTAATTTATATGTATGGATGCTTTGCCTGCATGAATATCTGTATACCACATGAAGACAGATTCTATGGAGGCCAGAAAATGTTACCAACTTCTGCAACTGGAAGTACAGATGGTTGTGAACCTACTACATGGTGCTGGAACCTGAACCCTGGTCCTCTAGAAGAGCAGCCAGTACTCTTAACCCCTTAGCAATCTCTCCAGCTCCTCCCACCTCTCTCTCTCTCTTTCTTTAAAATTAATTTCATAGCCTTCTTTAAGCACTACATTGGAAACCCAAGTGCTGTTGAAAACAGTTATCTTTTGAACAGTGCGTATCTGATGATCTCACGGTAGAACAGTGAACGGTAGCTGTGATGGGAAGGGTGAGGTAAAGACGGACGAGCACAGCCAGGCTGTCCTTGGAACCAAGTCCCAACTGCTCTCAGCTTCTCTGCCATCCTGTCAGGGCCTCCAGATTTGCCTCCTGGCTTGCAGATTATTGAATTGTTATACAGACACAAAACATTCTTACCCACTTGGAATTGGAGCCAAATTTGTCTTTCCATGATGAGAGATTGGCCCAGTGGCCATGATTGTTAAGTGTTAATTGGGTATTAGATGTTACTTGGGTGGCTGGGTGTGAGTCCTAAGCTAGGGTGTCTGGTTGCAGCTGCAGTGCTGGGCTGCCAGGGTTGTCTTCTACTGAGATGACAATGCTGTGCCCTGTTAGATCCAAGGGTGCTTCAGAATAGGGCCCTGAGTTTATACTCATCACACAGGCAGCTGATGACACTTTTGCTATCTTTTTTTTCTCCTCAATCAGTATATAATCACCAGTCATGTCTTTAAAAATCAAGAATGTGGCTGCCCTGTTAGTTAAAGACAGCTGCTACCCAGGAGGGGCCTCTCGCACTCTGCCTGGCCATTACAAGGAAGAAAGAGGAGGACTAGTGTTGGAACAGCACTTGGTGATGGCTCTTCAGCAGGAATGGGAAAAACCATCTCACAGGAAGGAGAGGTGTTGTTGGCATGGCCACCTAGTCACAAATGCCAACAAGCTTTACCCTGGCAGCATGAAGTGTGGGGAAACTAGATCTGGGAGTTAAGCTGTAAAAGACATGAATTGAGGATTGCTGTCTTTGTACATCTTACAAAATGAGTGCTGAGCAAAGGAAGTTTTGGGAGTGAAACTGAGTGGGCTTTTCTCCATGCTGAAGTACTGGGGTGGGGTGGGAGTGGATGGCAGCATAGGTGGTGCTCCCTGCTGACCGAGGAGTGCCTGCAGTGTGCTTTGCTACATGTAGAAGGGAAGGGCCTCTTGTTTATAAGTGTCCGTCCGATTGGTCAGAGATGAATGAAATGATGACGAATAATGGCAGCATGCTGCACCCTGATCCACCGAGTGTGGGGAGGCACCGCAGTGCCTGCCTGCTCTGTGGGGCCTCGCACACATGGGCCTGCTTGAGTCCTCAGCCTACCTTAGTGTGCTCTGGCAGATGCTGCAGTGTGCAGCCACCAGAGCTGCAGCTGGCTCTCCGGTGGCTCTGTTCTACTTCTGCAGTGTCAGAAGCCATAGCTTCCCTCTCCCACCAGAAGACATAAAGATGCCTCTGCAGCTTCTGTGAACTTCTCTGGAAGAAAGGAAGACTAGGGGTTGGACTGTGCTGGGACACACTTTGGTTTGCTTGTAGTCCTCTGCAGACCTAGGCTTCCTCTGTAGACAGAGCTGCTGGCTCTTGAGCCATCTCTGAAGTGCTCAGCTTGTCATCTGTTGTGTCCTAGGCATTTGAGCTGGCCACAGGAGACTATTTGTTCGAACCGCATTCTGGGGAAGACTACTCCAGAGATGAAGGTGAGTGCTGCTTGCCTGCTGAGCCCTTGATGTGGGTCTGCTCCTCCAGAACTTCTAGAGAGTTCCATTTGTATTTTCTACTGAAACTGCCATACTTTGGTTTTCAAGCACCAAATTCATATGCTTTTCCTTTGAGTTTGAAGCCCCCTCAGTGCCAGTGACTGGGCAGTACCCACCTGACATGGCTTTGCTGGCCTCCTGGTGGGAGGAACCCAGCTGGTGGGTGAGGACTGACTCCTGAGGCCCCAGGGCCTCTCTGTGGTTTCTTTGTCCACAGCTCTGCTGCCCATTTTGCTGTCCTGTGTGGGAGCTCAGTTGAAAACCAGGGAATTCAGGCTTGAATTCCTTCTGTAAACCTGACCATCTCCATGCTTTCTTGCTTGCAATGCTGGGGTGGCCTGGGGTGCACTGGTGTCAGCCACTTTTGGTGCTCCAGTTGGTGCTCCAGTTGGTGTCTGAGGCCTGACAGCCCCACAGACCTCTGCATGGATGTGCTGCAGACATTGTTGATTTGAATCGATTTCTGAGTTTTACTAATTTCCCTTTCCCTCTCCCCCCCCTTCCTGTCCCCTCCCCATTCCCATGTCCCCTTTGCTCTCTCCTCATAGACCACATAGCCCACATCATAGAGCTGCTAGGCAGTATCCCAAGGCACTTTGCTCTGTCTGGAAAATATTCTCGGGAATTCTTCAATCGCAGAGGTAGTACCTCTTCTCTTTGAAATGTGCCACGATGCAGACAGAAATGGAACAGCTGCAGCAGCAGCAGCAGCGACCATGCGACCAAAGCAGTGCTTCTAAATTTCAAAAGCAGCCGAGCAGAATATCTGTGCTGGTGTAAATGCTGACTGAAGACTGAGTCTGGGCTGTGATGTGCTCACTCTGTACACTGGTCCCTTCTTGGTGCCCAGGGACAGCTGGGTGACCTTAGCTCAGAGTTATGAATCAGTCGGACAAAGGCCATTCAGGTCGCACTCCGTTTCTGTCTGTGCGGGCAGTAACCATGTCTGCATGCAGTGTACTGATTAAACTGTCGTGTGTTTCTGTTTTGCTGGCAATGTTTCCCAATGCAGATCACATAGCATTGATCATTGAACTGCTGGGGAAAGTCCCTCGAAAATACGCTATGTTGGGGAAATATTCCAAGGAGTTTTTCACCAGAAAAGGTAACGGTACTTATGCAACACTAATTTTCAGCATGATCTTCTCCCAAAAGGAGAAATTGTGCATTCATGTTTGAGCAGTGGAAAAGATCAAGACTTTTCAGCTGGGGAATTCTGCTGAAGAAGAAGGTACTCACAGAACCATCGGGAACTCTGGTATCTATAGAGTGAAACTTTTATTAAAAAAAAAAAAAAGCAGGCTTGCCGCAATCCTTTCTCAAACAGTTACCTCTTCACTCCAAGTACCTTGTGTGGATTCACATATTTGTAGAAAGGAATTCAAGTGAGTTTTAAGAAAGAACCAGATTCAGCTGGATATAGTGACTCACCCCTGTAATCCCAGTACTCAGAGCCTGAGACTGGGGAATCAAGAGTCCAAGGCCCGCCTAGATTACAGACTAACAAAGCTAGACTTCTCTTTCTGTTCTTAGTCTTTAAAGAGACATGAGTTTCATAAATGGCCATGGTCATTTTCTTGGGTGTGTCTGAGCTCTTGGCATTGTGTAGGCCTGTGAAATCCTGTGTCCATGTACTTTGGGTTATGTAGATTGTTCCATTCATGACTGACTTTAATGTCATTCTGTAGTTGACAGGTTGTACCATTCCTTAAACATACTTCCAACAGTGTATCTCTCCCCTCACTCTAAAAGATGAATCCTCAGAAAAAGCTGGGAGTAGGCGGGTGGGGAACTCAGAGTCATCCACAGTACATTGAACATTAGAGGTTAACATGGGCTGTGTGAGATCCTGCCGATGACAACAAAACCCTTCTCAGGTGCTGTCGTCTTGGGAGCCTGCTTTTACCAGCTTAGATTCAGCTGTGTTTACGTCCTCCGTTAATGTTTGCTCAAGACCCTGGAGGAGAATTGGTTGGTAAAGTGGGAGCTGTGTAAGCTTGAAGGCTGAGCTCAGCCCAGGTCTTCCATAAAGGCTGTATTGGTGCATGCACTTGTTGTCCTGGAGCTGTGGACACAGGACACTGGAACCCTGGGCTCTTTCTAGTCACTCAGCTCTAGCCATGTCTAGCTCCAAGCTCCAGAGAAGAGAAATGGTTCCTAAGGAGTAAACACCCTCAGTTTTCCTCTGCGCGCACACACACACACACACACACACACACACACACACACACACACACGACTTGAGTAGGACATAGAGTCTAGTCCAGGTTATTTCATTTCTAACTCCCCTACCTTTCTTCCTCTCCTCATATTTCTTTCTAAATTACACTTATTACTTACTGGGCCATAGGTAACATGGTGTATATGTGGACATCAAAGGACACCTTTTCAGGTGTTGTTTCTGTCTTCATACCATGTGATTCCTGGGGACCAAATTATGTCATTAGGCTTTGTGGAAAGCCTCTTTAGCTGCTAAGCCTCCCTCTGCAATCTCCCTCCCTCCGTCTCCCTCCCCCTACTCAGTATTTTATATATATGAGTGTTTTGCCTGCAGTCTATATGGGTGTATACTTGGTGCCTACAGAAAAGAGCATTGTATACCCTGGGATTGGAGTTACAGATGTTTTAAAGTTACCATGTGTGTATTAAAAGCTGAGCCTGGCTGAGCAGTGGTGGCACACACCTTTAATCCCAGCACTTGGGAGGCAGAGACAGGTGGATTTCTGAGTTCCAGGCCAACCTGGTCTACAGAGTGAGTTCCAGGACAGCCTGGCTTACACAGAGAAACCCTGTCTCGAAAAAAAAAAAAAAAAGAAAGAAAGAAAGAAAGAAAGGAAAGAAGGAAGGAAGGAAAGAAAAGAAAAGTAAAGAAAAGAAAAGAAAAAAAAGGTGAACCTGGATCCTTTGGAAGAGCAGCCAGTAGTGCTCTTGGCTGCTGCTGAGTCATCTCTCCAGCCCGTTCTTTCTTTTTGAGGCAGGGTCTTGATCTCCTGATTCTCCAGCCGCAGCCTTCCAAGTGCTGGATCACAGGCACTCATCACATGCCCAGCTGTGCCCTTAGGTTCCCTGTGGCTTTTAGCTGGCATGGAGCTGTAAGCCATTAAGTTGATTTCTGCTGAATGCCATCCCAGAACCAACAGCAGCAGTGGCATCTCTTCTTACCCAGTTGGCAGATGAGGTGCTTAGATGGATGTTTTGGGGATGTCG
Source organism: Rhabdomys pumilio (assembly GCA_030674055.1). Classification (NCBI taxonomy): domain Eukaryota; kingdom Metazoa; phylum Chordata; class Mammalia; order Rodentia; family Muridae; genus Rhabdomys; species Rhabdomys pumilio. Next base: position 1,431,774 of record JANHMN010000031.1, on the reverse strand, counting down.
TTGTCCTGCAGGACTTTTCACTGTGGGCATGCTCACATGGCTTCTCCTTGGACGTTCGTAGGCCTGTGTCTACAGTCATCTTTAGCACTTTTGCTTTAGGACTTAAAAGTATATGTAGCCAGTGTTTTTATTGTATCAAACAATGATGCCTGAGAGGAGATAGGTTACCTCAACTTGTTCCCACATGGGGCATCAAGTACATTGTATTGGCTATGTACACAGATATTAATCTGACTTTGTAGTGACAATTGTAGAATTTTGGTTTCTTTAAAAACACAAAAATACTGTGAGTCTCTGCTTTCATTTTCTCCCAGGTAAGGGTTGTGGGGCAGCTCTGGACTCTCCACAGCAGCTGACCAGGATTCCCCTGTGCTCTAGAACAGAAGTGGTTTTCTAGCTCCAGAACCTTCTAGACTGTGTGACATTTGGAACTGTGGGAAATGTTTACAGGGCACATAAATGCTGAGGCTCATTTGAGGTGGTTGTTGGTCATTCAGGGGAGATGACTGTGGTTTGTGCTCAAGGAAGAAACAAAAGGAAAGAAATTAGATTCAAGAATCAATAAATCAGTATCTATTCCTCTCTTTACCTCTCCCCTCCTCCCTCCTTCTCCCTCTGCTCCCCTCTCCCCTTTCTCCTCTCTCTTATATCTAATGATAGGGGGTAAAACAGGGAGGTATGAAAGGTAGAAAAGAAAAGAACACACAAAGCAGCGAAGACACAACTTAGCTCCTAAGACTTCATTAAATTTAGGGCCTACAAGATTGGTCAGCAGGTAAAACCTGCCACCAAGCCTGATGACCTGAGTTTGACTCCCAGGAACCAGGTAAAAGGAGAACTACTCCTGTACAGTTTTCTGATTTCCATGTGGTGGTACACGTGTTCCTACACACATACATAAAACAGACTGGAAGGGTGGCTCAGCAATGAAGAGCACTTGGCGCTCTTGCAGAGGGCCTCTGTTTAGTCCCTAACATGCACATGGTGGCTCACAACTGGAGTTGAAGTTCCAGGGGATTCAACACCCTCATCTGGTCTCCATGAGCTCAAGGCACACATATGGTGCACAATTAGGTATGCAAACAAATTGCTCATACACATAGAACAGATATTAATTTAAAAACTTTAAATATTTAATGAAATTCAATTGAAGCTGTCAGAGTGCAGTAAAGAAGTTTCATGAGACAATATAGACTCCTGATGTGAGGGCCAGCACCCTAATCCTCTGAGGTGAGATAGTGAGGAGGACTTGCAAACAGAGTGTGGGATCATAGGAAGTTAGTTTTAAAGAAATACTGTACCTCCATGCTGATGCCACCACAGGGGCTTGTACACATCTCAGCTGGCCTCAGAATTAACGTGTGATTGTAATCTACTTTGTACTCCATATTTTGAATTTAAATATTGGAGCTGAAATTGAGGTTTTTTTAAAACCTAACCTCCAGGATTGGCTGGACCGGTGCATGTTGGGAGGTTCTGTGCAGCCCTGTTGGTACAGGATCTGCTCGAGGGAGCTGACAGACTAAATGCTGGCCCTATTCTGCTCAATGTATGGGTTTCACATTTTAAAAGAGTCGGGATTCTCACATCATTTCAGTTTTACCGCTGCATAAACTGTGGGTATCACAGAGCTTTAGGAACATAAGGGGTGTCCTCTGAGGGAAATCTCTTGGAAGGATGGACATGGATCCCTTGAAGCTTTTGAGTGTAGGTTGAGTCCAAAACAATGAAAGAGAAAAGAAAGAAAAAAAGCCCAGAGCAGTTTGAGCATGCCTACTCTAGCACTCTCCTCTGGCCCGTACGGTCCTGCCACAGAATGATGACAAAGGCCACTGGAGCAGTACAAGATAAGTACACAGGACAGTGCCTTCACAGAAGCAGAGGCCGCAGCAGAAAACTGCGCTCACCGTAGTCTGCGTGCATGCTGTAGGTGGCTTTTCTAGTTGTTTAAGATTCATTTTTCTGTGAGTGGTTTGCCTACATGTATTTATGTGCATTATATATGTGCCTGATGCCCGCAGAGATCAGAAAAGGGGATCCGATCTCCTGAAGCTGGAGTTGGAGATGATCGTTAACTACTAGGTGGATATTGGGAACTGAGACTGGACCCTCTTTAGGAGCAAGGAGTGCTCTTACCTGCTAAAGTTTTCTAGCTCTGATTGGAGTTCTGAGGAGTCTGGTACTCAGCTACTATAAATTTGAAGTAATTTCCATCATACAAGTACAATATTCTCTGTCCAAAATTCTTGAGACAGAAGTTTCCACTTTCTGATTTCCTCAGATTTTGGAATATTTACATTGACATGGTGAACTATCTTGAGGGTTAGACATAAGTTTAAACATGAATCTCATTTTTATTTCAAGGACATGTAACTTCATGGACTGGAGGTAATTTCAGCATAGCTAGCTTTGAATGTCAGTCATCATAGGAGATCCATTATGTAATGTCCTTTCGAATCATGCCCGTCTCCAGGGTTTCAGCTTTTAGACTTGGGCTGTGCAGCTCACCAGCCCCCCTCCCCCATCCCCACTGTGTACCTTTCCACAGAAGGTGACTTGGTGAATCTTTTAGTTTTTCTTGTTCCACGTCCAAGAATTTAGTTAGCGTTGGCACACAAATTCATTTATAAAAACTTGTACTGTTTTAGAATATAACTGTTTGTGTGGTGCTTGCACAGTCACTAGGTGTTGGTCCTGTGTGCTGGTGGAGACCTGTAATCCCACACTTGAGGATATGGAAGCAAATACATTGCGAATTCCAGGCTAGTCTGGGCTACATAGTGAGTTTGGCTTTTTAGCTTCTACCCTAAATTCTACCCTTCCGCTTTATTTGGGGACTTGGGGCAGGAGCCATGGTTTATATTCTTTGACTAGGTTGTCAGAGCTAGACTTTTGGGGTTTGAGGAATATATCTTCAGTGATTGCTCAAATGTGGTGTTTTTTTGTTTGTTTGGTTAGTTGGTTGGTTTTTTGAGACAGGGTTTCTTTGTGTAGCCCTGGCTGTCCTCGAACTTACTCTGTAGACCAGGCTGGCCTCAAACTCAGAAATCCGCCTGCCTCTGCCTCCCAAGTGCTGGGATTAAAGGCGTGCGCCACCACTGCCCGGTGCTCAGATGTGTTTTAAATTTTCATGATTTGCTGTTTTCTATGTGGTGTGTGTGGTGGGGTGTCAGGTTTCACAGTGCATGTATGTAAGTCAGACAACAACTTTGTGGAGTCACTAAGATCAGACTCCGGACTTTGGGCTTACATTATTGAGTGGCAAGCCCTGTTCACCCATCTCAGTGTCTTTGGACCTAAGTTTTACAAACTGTTTTATTCAAAGGCCTTCCTTTTCCAGTGCTGAAATTGCTGGTCTGTTTCTTTATCCGATCTGATATCCAGCCTCAAAGTAGTGCTTAAGTGTGTTCTCACTTGTTACCTCACCTTCTTCAACCAGGAGCCATTCCAAAAGTTTCTTTATGGAATCCTGTGTAATGTGGTCATTCTCCAGACAGACAGCAATGGCCACTACAGGAAGGAAAGGACTGTGACTGTGGGGGTGCGATTGTTGAGATTCTTCCTTTTTTCTTTCTTCTTTTTTAATTTTTACATTTGTTAGTAATGCTTGGGGGCGGGAGTTCTAAACTGGTTTGCAAAGGTGAGTGACTTTGTCCGACCTCTGATGCTGGCATCCAGTACTTCATAGGTTCTACGGTAGCATGTGAAGAGAAGAGACCCAGGGTAGAGTCAGGGCTTGACTGCCACTGCAGGCCTGGTAAAGAGCTGTCAGATGGTGCAGTCCCTGGACATGGAGGGGAGTCACAGAGGTCCACTCAGAGGGCTACCCCAGAAGGCTGCTTAATAGGCAGCTGTGATATTTTGTGAATATTTTCCAACACACAGAAATGCAAGTTATCCTCACTGGCAGTTTTACTTAAAATAACTTTTTTCTTTTTTCTTTCTTTCTTTTTAAAAAAAAAAAATTTTTTTTTTTTTTTTAAAAAAAAAAAAAAACCCTTTTTTTTTTTTAAAAAAAAAAAAAAAAAAAAAAGACTACTTACTGTTAGTTTTTCTGCTATGTCAGACCTTCCCAGTGTTGGGTGGTTATGCTTTTATACTACAGCTGACACATTAGACCATTTTTTAACTTAAGGTTTTATAAGAAATTGTCCTTGAGGTCATGTGTTTTACAACAAACGAGTAGAGATTAAAATTAGTTGTTTTGGGTTTCCAGTAGTTGCTTGAGGCTGTTTCTTTAAATTTAGACAAAACACTATGCTCTGTAGATATACTAGCCATGTGCCTGTTAGCCCCATGGAGCCAGTGGCTACCTACCACAGTGGACAGCACAGTTGCAAAGGGCATATGTGCCATCAGAAAAGGCTATATTTGCATTGAGGTAGAAGCACAGACTTCCTTTTCTTCACATGGGAAAACACAGTAACACAAGTTCAAATAGGTTGAAATAGGCATCATACAGGTTTCCTAAGCAGCTTACAAATGGAACACCACCAGAGCTGGACTGCTAGTGGCTTTTACCTGGGAAACAGAAATATTCTCTGTACCTTTTCATCTCAAGAAGCACAGAGCTTATTTCTTTAAACTTAATCCATTTACATCTACCTAGCTTGCTTCAACTCAGTCATTAGCCCTTCAATGAGACTTGCTCAGGGGAAAGAAGCTGGCTTTCTTTGTTGTTTCCATAAGGTTTTGAGAGGTAAATTGCCCGCTTCAGTGAAGGGGGGAAAAAAAAAGCCCGTCTGTATCAAGTAAATTCTGAGATGTGCAGGTCTGGAGCTTTAGTGACTGTGTGCTTCTTTCTCTGCAGGAGAACTGCGGCACATCACCAAGCTGAAGCCCTGGAGCCTCTTTGATGTACTTGTGGAGAAGTATGGCTGGCCCCATGAAGATGCCGCACAATTTACAGATTTCCTGATCCCAATGTTAGAGATGGTTCCTGAAAAACGAGCCTCAGCTGGCGAATGCCTTCGACATCCTTGGTTGAATTCTTAGCAGATTCTACAAATATAGCATTCTGAGCTAGCAGATTTTTCCCAGTACATTGGACCTAAACAGTGGCTCTCATTCTTTAACAGGATTACAAGTGAGCTGGCTCCACCCTCAGACCTTTGTTTTGCTTTGAGGTACTGTTGTTTGACACTTTGCTTCCTGTGCACCATGGTCCTGGGGAATGGTGGTCTTTGTCTTCAGCTAAGTAGATTACTGGCCATTTTCTTCTGGAAACAATAACATGTCTCTAAGCATTGTTTCTTGTGTTGTGTGACATTTAAATGTCAATTTTTTTGAATGAAAAATACTTTCCCCTCTGTGTTTTGGCAGGTTCTGTAACTATTTATGAAGACATATTTTAGCTGAGTATTATATAATTTACAATCTTAAGAAATTATCACTTGGAACCAAGAAAGAGCAAGGAAATGTACAATTTTATCTTCTGGCAAAAGGAAATCATTCCTGTATTATAGTGTATGTAACTATTAATTTGCAAAAATAGGGGATGAGGATTCACATTCAGAAAAGCTACCCAGTCCTGAGTGCTTTTTAGCCTACATTGCATGTTGCAGATTTCCACTGCTTCAAGAAGTTGTGCAAACTTTTCATTCCATGACAGTCCAAGTGGTTCTGGATTAGGTGCCAGGCCCTCTTTGGCACTTTAGAGGAAGAAAAACTTTAAAAATTTGACTTTATAATCTAGCAATTCTATTTGTATTTTGCATATTTTAAAAACAATGTTTAAAGTATAAGTCATTTCCACTTAAAATGTGATGGCCCAATCCCATGTAGTGTCACCTCTTACCAGCACTGTAAGTTAAATACATAGATTAAATTGGACAAGAGAAATATGTTCAGTGTGTGGAATGAAAAAAATAATATCTTTTTGGAAAAGCATGATCGTGTTGTTTAAAACACAAGGTGTGGCTTATACAGTTTGCAACGCAGTGGACAGACCGCTCCTCCCAGCTTACAGGTAATGGTGATCATGTCCATCCCACAGGCAGCTTCCCTGGCTGCTGCAGCTTCCCTTGCCTTTCGTTACTTCCCATGAAGGCCATTTCCCCTTTGCAGACTGCATACAGTTTTAGTTTATGCATTTCCTTAAAATTAACTGTAGAATCCAGGATACAAACCATTAGTAGGCAATACTATTTTAGAATGTAACATAGGAGGTGTATTTAGCCTCTTTTAGAAGTCAGTGGATTGAATGTCTTTTTTTAAAAACTTTTTATTCATTAAGGTGCCTCGTTTTTCTTGACTTTGTCCATTAACATTTATCCATATGCCTTTGCAATAATTAGATTGTGAAAAGCTAACAAGTGTTGTAACAATAATCTTTCATTTGGGGTGCTTGCACTTGTCTTTAATTAAAGTGTTTTGGGGTGTTTTTCCAGACATTGCCTTGGTTATTGCTCTGTATTTGAAGAGACAGAATCAACATACATTTGCTCTCAGTAGAGTGTCAACAAAGCTAAAGAAGTTGCAGATGAAGTCATGGGACATGCATTAGGGCAGAGTGGATTTTATGAATGAGGCTTTAGTTATAGCTTCATTATCTACAATGTGGGTGTCCCCCCCTTTTTAAATCAGTGTTTCATTGTAAGTGAATGGTTTTCTCCTCCTACCCAGTCTTTCCCTCTGGGGACAAGACACATATCCCTCTTAGGGGTTAACATTATTTTATCATACACTGTAGTGAGATAGGAGGTGCCACTCATTCATAAACTATGCATGCTGAGTTTTTCTAATGAGGCTGTGGGTTTCCTTATAGAGCCTATGACAGATGGTGGCTGTTCAGTCATGATTTCTATAGACACATTCCTGTAGGAACCACAGAGTATGTTTATGTCTTCCCTACCTCTGAAAGAACTTTTACGATTTGAATGAAATTTGTCTAAGGCAGTTAGAAATGTCAAGTTGGAAAAGGAAGCTAGAATATTACTCTTAAGGTGATTCTTCTATTAATACCCTAACTAGTTTACGATATACAGGGAGTTCTAGAATACACTTTTGTGATTGGTACCATATGGTTCTATCAGATTCTTGGTAGCATGATGATAAAAGAATAAATGTAAAGGTTGGCTGTTGGGACGCACTCCTTTAATCTCAGCACTTGGGAGGCAGAAGCAGGAAGGTCTCTGAGTTTGAAGCCAGCCTGGTCTGCATAAGTTCCGGCCCATCCAAGGCTATATAGTGAGATCCTGTATTGAAAACCTAGGAAGAAAGAAAAGAATAAAAGCTTAAAGTGAACCATTGGCTATTTGAAACATTATAGTCAACTAAGTCTTTTTAGTGGGAAGACCCTGTGAAATCTCCATAGAAAATTACAAGCAGTGGGTCTCATATGTGACCTATAACAGATTTCAAAATCGCTAATCTAAAAGTTGGCAGAGCTGTCCAGAGAAAAAGTGAGTATTAGGGAGTTTGAAGTAAGTATTCTTCTTAGGTGAGATCTTGTTTTTCCATATTCTCTGCACCATGTATAACAGGTAAAACTTTCATTGGACTAGAAAACATGTTCAGTTTTTTTTTTTTTTTCTTTTTGTTGTTTTGTGAGGCAAGGACTCAGAGATCTGCCTACCTAGGCATGCCAACCCCCTCCCACCCCTCAAACACACACACACACACACACACACACACACACACACACACACACACA
>JANHMN010000031.1:1386366-1424110 GCA_030674055.1 Rhabdomys pumilio | reverse complement strand
CACACACACACACACACACACACACACACACACACACACACACACACGCCCTCTCTTTCTCTTAATTAAAAGTTTGTAGAGTGTGTTCATTAAAGATTATATTTAGTTGATGTCTTTGAGTTTGCACAAGAGCTTTCATTATGAATTACTTATATAGCCGGCTACTTTGAAAGTCAGTGGACAAGTGATTTTAAGGATATTTTTGTTTCCTTGATCTATCTGAAATTGTCAAGGAGTGACAATGTGAACCTATCCAGCTTTTAGACTAAGGTTTCTTTAGTAAACATCCTAAGGAGAACATTGGTAAGTCAAAGATGGCAAGGTAACTAGTGTTCTTCAAAAACTTGAAGATGATTGGTTTTAAGCCCTAAATGAGCTGTATTCTTGAATACCATCAGAGTTAATTTTCAAATTGGAATTAAATGATAAAACATGATTTAAATCACTACCAAATTTAACTTTAAGTTTACTGTTTTTCCTGATGCACAAAATTTATATACTGTGCCCAACTGTGTCATGTGTTTGGAAGGTGGTAAATAGGGTCACTCCTGAGGTAGACAGCAGAAGCTGGTAATGAAAATAAGTCACAGCTGATGGATCTTCTTTCAGTAATAAAATATTCACTGAGACCCTCTTCATTCTATTTGATGTATTTCAGGATAACGCCTTCCCCGTTGGTTTTGTTTAAAGATATCTATTTTCTACAATTTAAAAAAAAAGTTCTAAAGCAAGGTATTAAATATTACATTTTCATATCAGTTTTAATTATTAGTGGAGGTATTTCAGTCACATTCTAAACTGTACAAATTAAATCTCCCTGTGTTGTAAATAAATTACTTCTTTTCAAACTGTGGTAAACTGCAGTATGCAACTGTACAGTATGGAATGACTTAATAATGTGGATTAATGTTGTATCAGAATGTTAACGATTCTTAATTTGTTAGCTCAGTCACATAGTGTGGCTATTGAATTTCCTGTGACTCATGCTCCTAAAGAAAAGGTCAGTGGTAGAGAGGACTGTGGGACCCACCCAGACTGGCTGCCGGTAGCTTGCAGTGCAGCCGAGGTAGCAGCTACTGAAGAAAATGGATGATGGTTCTTTACTTACAAATTATATTTGAAAATTGTAACTTTTGTAAGATCATTAAGCAGACCTACATCTCAGAAGTTGTACAGAACAATTTAGTAAAACTGACATAATTGTGGTTTATTAACATGAATTAAAATGCCCAGCCAGTGCTTCAGTGTGACAGCATATTTGAAATAAAAAGGAAAGGTCATGTACTGTCCTACTTTCACAGAGACCACACGTTTGCAGAAGACTTGCCATATGTACAATGCTATATACCAAATGAAGAGGGTGGGAAGCAGTTATATACGCAAAAGAAATTCAGTATTTACAGTCTGTCAGGAGACACTAGAAATTATCTATACATTAAATTACATCTTGCTTGCAAAAAAACTGATAAAACAAAATGAGCCATGTCCACACCAAATTATAAAAACCTGTATTGCATTTTCAGACCTAAGATGCACTCAAAGAACTGCTGACCATTAAAAAATAATACCCTTAGTGCTTTCTTTAGCTGTATACTTAATGCATATGTATAAAATAATACAGAAATTATCACTAAATGAATTTAACTGCAACAATGAAATTTAAAGGTCATGTAGCATCAGATCTATGGTCAGAAAAACAGTTGGAATGTTCACTTACAAAATAAAGATACCTACAACTGGCTTAGGAGCACATTTCATAAGGAATTGTAAAAAGCAAAAGTGGGAAATACAGTGAAAGAGCACTGGTGTGTGGTTTTGTTTTTTGTTTGTTTTGTTTTTGTTTTTTTTTATACAAAGTTTCATGTACAAGCTTTAAAAAGTACCTTTAACAGGTACATATGAAATATACAGTTTATCTTACAGAACATTTTAAAAAATGTTATTGGAGTCCATTTTAATGCCACCCTGAACCGTGGTAATTGTTCTGAAATGTTGGTGGCACCTGTGCTCTGTGAATTGGAATCTGTCCAGGCACTGGCGATGCCTGCTGAGGTCCTTGCACCCCATGTGGCAGGGCCACAGAGCCAGGATGAGGATGAGGACAGAACCCTGAAGCAGTAGGTGTTGGAATACTGTTTGGTCCTTGGGACTGGAGATGAGGACCTGCAACTGGTAATGGACAATGTGGCCCTGTTCCGGAAGGCTGGTGTTGGGGTCCCGGTCCCAAAGTGGTATGATGTGTGGCTTGTGAGGGATACGGCGGTACAGCTGGATGAGCACTTGCAGGAAAAAGTGGAGGTCCTTGATGAGGTGGGTGGTGTAAGGCTTGACCTGATGCTGAATGATGCCCAGAAACCAGAACACTGGCTGGAGGAGGAGGAGGTGGAGGGGGTGGAGGTGCTGAGTTTACTACATGCTGGTGTTGTGCTTGTAGACTTTGCAGTCCTGTGGAAGGATGGGGCGGTGGATGGTGATGTGGGGCAGGACCAGGAGGTGGAGGGGGTGGTGGTAAATGGTGTCCAGCAGTTTGAGAATGAATGTGTGACCCAGGGGTGACAGCATGAACTGGCCCGACTACATGTGCTACAGAGTGCTGCTGATGCGAGTTTGGCTGCTGGACGAGGTGTGGTCCTGGAGCAGGTGGTGGCGGAGGTGGGGGCGGGACCACAGCAGCAGCGGTTTGATGGTGAATGGTAGGGCTTGGAGAGGGCAGAAAATGCCCTGGAGTAACATGGTGTCCAGGAACTGATTGCTGGCTTGAGGTGCCAGGAAGTGCTTGATTTGGTCCAGATGTAAACACAGTCTGTTGGGAAAGACTACCTTTTAGCTGATTATAACTCGGAAAGTTTGCAGAGGACTGCTGGTTTTGATAGTATGATGAAGGAGGCGGAGGAGGGGGAGGGGGCGGGGCCGTGTTGCTGAGACTCTGTTGGTTGAACTGACTGTATGTTGCTGAAGACTGTCCTGAGGGTGTCTGGGTAAATAATGCTCCTGAAGCTGCCTGCTGAGTATTAGTTTGAAGGGTCTGTGCCGCTGGGTAAAAACTTCTCTGAGTCTCTCGTTGAGGAGTTCCAACTTGAGGTGACTGCGAATGGTGAGGCCTGAAGGGAGATCCTAAGTGCTGTGAAGGAGGCTTTGGTGAGAGGTAACCATGCTGCGCAGGTGTGTGAGGCGTGGAGGACTTGGGAGGGTTTTCTGTGTGAGGTGACGGAGGACAGTGCAACTTTGTTGGTGCAGAAGGCAGCTTTTGCGGAAGTTGATCGTTTGTATTTCGAACGTGGGCCTGAGGAGGATGGTTCTTTGAAAGTGCTGGCGTGTTACTTGACAGCTGTTTTTGCTGAAGCTCTGGTTTTAGGTGAACGCTGTTCTCAGCTTCTGATACAGTGGCAGTTGCCTCCCAGTGGGAATCTGGTTTTGTGAGTATTTTCCCATGTGACTGAGCAGGATTGATTGGCCCTGGTGATCCAGGCTATGAAGAAAAAAAAATATGAGAAGATTTTACTGATATTTAATGTTACTTAGTAAGGGCAGAAAGCAGTGTCAGGAGGACAAGTATAGGTGAGTTTTTCTCAGTACACCGTGTAGCTGAATTCTCTAGCTTTTGATGAAGATACCCCCAAGGGAATTTATGCTCCCCAATTTTGCATTTTCTTCAAACATTCAAACAACTCTCTTTCAGCCTCTGACAACCTTAAAACTTAAGATAAATTGCTTTAGATAAACAAAAATTGTTTATCAAATCATTCAACCTTAAAATACATTTTTCACATCTAAGAGTGACCCCAGTAGAAAACTTATTCAAAAGGTACTCAATTTTACAATGCTCTCTGCAGGCCCCCTGAGCCATCAGCTCATCACAGACCAGGATGGAGAGCACTGTCTCTCTGAGGGAGTGTCACCTGAGCTTTGGCATAGGAGTGTGTTTGGCTGGTCCTAAAGAGTATCCCCATGAAGACAGGAGTAAGACTTCAGTGAGAAATGTTGACTACGGAAGGGTTTTTAGAAAAGTGCAAGGTTAAGGCGGGGTTGTCTGTCGCAGATCAGCAGAAGAAAGAGTGAGTCAACAGAAAGAGTACAGAAATCACAAACTAATCCTGGGTGTGGCACAAGAAAAGTCAGTCGATGTTACCATCAGCGTTTACAAGACGTGGAAGGTCAGTGTGATTACCTTGCTTGTTTTAGAAGGGCTCTGAGAAGTGTCAGGGGATGGACATTCACTTGTACTTGTGGCTTCTGTACCTTCAGGATCAGGGTCTATAAGGCAGAAGAAAACTACAGTAAATGTAAGATTACAAGACATCCTGCCTCTTGCAGACACACGGAGTGCTCGCTGTACACAGTTCTTTTTCTTACTTTATATATAAAGCGCTTTAAGATAATCACCATGATAGGTCATCTGCTTACTGACCTGCCATAAGTTCACTCAAAGAAGGGGCTAGGCTCTGAGCGTGCACCTGGGGAATGTGATTTGAATGAGATGAAGGTGAAGACTGAACATGACTCGGTGAACATGAGACACATGGTGATTCTCCCCCTATGGATGAAGCAGAGCAGACCCAGAGAGAACATTAGCGCTCACAGGGAGCAGAGCACACACAGGCAGAGGCACTTGGGAGAGCAGAAGCTAGAGCAACTCACCGCTGTCTTTGTCTTTGCGGTGGTCACTGAGCAGTAATGCTCTCTGGTAACTTCTTTCTCTCACTTGCTCCACTGAAGTGGAGGCGGTCCTTTAAAAGAAAACACATCCTCAGGTCAGAGACGCTGCCACCATCTAGGTGTCTCCTGATGAGCAAAATGTCCTTCAGATGAAGGAGTTTGCTACACTGGGTTAAAACTTTGGTGTTGAGCTTTGAAAACAGCCTCTCAGATTGCTAACCACGCTCTAAACTGATATTTTTATTACTGTTTACTCAAAGAAATCAGACTAACATTTATCTTTGGCAATTTCTTAGTGAAAAGAAGGGTAAGCTGGAAATAGTTTTAACATTTTTAAGGACATGTTAGGTTGCCAAAAGGAGCAAAATCCCTCCAACAGGGATCCAAATGCCTTCTGTCAGAGCGGTAATGTGTGAACTGGGGGACTGAGCGGTCTTTCACATGGCTGCCGAGATTCATCTTAAATGAAGCTGCTATGGTCTTACTGAAACAGGAAAACTGCTTCTGTATCCAAAGTTAACTGATAGGGGAAGTAAAGAAACTGTACAGGACACTGCCTGCAGTGACAAGTTCTGCAGGAAGGAATATTTACATGGCTTACATGAAGAAATGAGACCTTCATTGCAACAGGCTTCCAAGGTTATGACTATCAACCAATGTCTGTTTACCATTCCAAAACAGCAAACAGGAAGAATAATTCTCTAACAGTTTGCTTTTTTTTTTTTTCTCCTTGCACAGTGGCACATTGTGGAAGGGGCTTACCACTGAACTTCTGGGTCTTTCTTCTCACTGGAATTGGCATCTTTAACAGGACAGTTACTGCTGCCTTCTTCAGAAGAGGCACTGTAAGAGGCAGTTGGTGGTGGTAAAGGCAAGCTAGCCTGGTTTTCTGCCTGCTCCCCGTTCTCACTGCTGTGGACACATCCATCGCCACTGGTGCTCAGGTTCCCACTTGGGTGAGGTGACACACTAATCAAAGCAAAGTTCTCTGGCTTAGAACCACTTTTCCTAGCTTCGCGTTGTCTTTTACGGTATTCTAATAGAGAAACCTTAAACAAGAAAGAAAAAGTAAATCTTTTATTCTTGTTTGTATATCAATCAATTTATTCTTTTTTAAAAAGGATACTGCAGCATTTATATTAGAAAAATTATAAAGTAATTGAATTTTCCATAAATAATTAACAATTATTAAATGCCTACTATATGTCAGGCATTGTATTTTAGATGATTTTATATACATTATCTCATTTAATCCTCACAACAACCCTAAGAAATAGGTATATATTATCATCCCCATTTTACAGATGAGGAAATTGAGTAACTCACTCACTCCAGGTCACACAGCTGGTGAGTGTTGGAGCCGGGATTCGAACCTAGGTCTTATTTGAAAGCCCGTGCTCTTTCCACTATACTACATTGCTTCCCACAAAGTTGCCAACTGGACTCTGTTATAGAAATTAAAAGCACATATCACTAAAATGCTTTGACTTATATGCAGTTAAGCCTATTAACAAATAAGTGCTGTTTCTCCCATTCTTGAAAAATAAGGCATTCTAGCTGTCTCAAGCTTAGATACGTCTATATTAAGATAGAATCTGATCAAGCAGTATCATACTTTGAAAATACTCTTATGTCCACGGCCTAAATACTGTTAAGTATTATGAGATGGTGAAGAGGCATTTCTTCTCTCCAAGGCTGCCTGCTCAGTGTAAAATAAGAGAAATAAGAATAGGCATTATCTACCTATTGTTCTGGTGGAGGTGTTTATTCTTAAAAGTTCCTTGCTTCATGAAAAGTCATCTTGAGGCTTATCTCAGACTACATTTCTTACAAGTTTTCATATTATCATAATTTTTACTTTCTTAGGAACATAAAATTATTTACCAAAAACTTAAAAATGTATGTTTGAAAACCTTCACTTACATAACTAAGTTACAAATGCCTCATATAACACATGCTGTAACTACCAATAACCTTCAAGAGTACAGTAAAAAACCCACTATTTAAAAGGACTATAAATTGTTAAATTATAACCTTTTTCTTTTGTGGTGGATTCTGGGGCGTGCAACTCCCGTCGATCAAATTGTCATTAACCGTTCGTCCAAAACCAGAGACAAGCCCATCTTCAGAAGTACAAAAGACAGCTGTTTCCATAAACATGCCTCTAGTATCATCCTGCATCAGGCACTTTGACTCACTTATTCGGAAGCCGCCTCCAATCTCCAACTGATGAGAGGGTGTTAAGTCCCTCAAGTTGGAGTTTACTGAGAAGTTAACTCCTGTTCTGTCAGGACTCTTTACCCAGGACGAATACATTGTACCTCGTCCAGAGTGGGTGGAATCGAGTTGGCTGTTGGGCTCAGTCCTGTCATGGGCTGGTGTTTCCATGGTTTTTTGTAAGGCAGCTGGCTCAACTGCATCGAGTCCCAGTTGAAGGTCTGACACAGACTCCTTCTCTCCTGGGCAAGGCCTGTTAACCTCAGTCCTGCTCCTGGGGCTGGTATAACCAATAGTCTTTATTTCTTGCAGACCCAGCTCAGTTAAACTGGAATTTCTAAAAGGCCCCAACGTTAGCATGGTAGAAGGTCGATCATATCCCTGTGGTGGTGGTAGTGGGGGGAGGGGGGAGAAGAATCACAGAAACAATGCCACTTAGAGACAAATTACTATCTAGGAGTAATTTAAGCAAAACAATATTAGAGAAAATCAGCAAATGCATCTTTTTTGATAATTCCTTACCTCTTGATTATAAGTGCATCTCTTTATCTCTGGAGAACTTTCTGGGGAAGAAATATTCTACATAAAAGTAATAAAATTAGGAATTAAAATACAGCAAACTATACTTTGTAGACATGAAGAGGTAAAATGAAGAAACTGATGACAGATTTTAGACTTGAGCCTTGTTGAAGACATCTGCTTTAGGTTGCTATGCTTACTACAAAAAAAGAGAGCTCACTGTGGCAAATGCTTGAATTTATGTAATTGTAGATTCACAATTTCCTCTCATTTTCTCATCATACTAGTTAATAGGGCCAGGAGAGGGTTTTAACCAAAAAAGTTTGATAAAGAAACATTAAGCCCCAGGGATGAACAGTTTGTTATCCCCAGTGAAATTTCTCACCTCAAAGTGCATGGTGTTCCCTGGTGTGCCAGGGGTCACTGGGGTCACTGGTGAATATATGGGTTTATAACCATTTCTGTAAGTTTCCTCATCTGATTTGCTCCGTGGGGGAGTGGCAAATGCTGCATCCGTAGGAGTGATGTCCGTGTGAGTTGGTGTAGCATATGGTGAAGGAGTAGGAGTGGAGCTTTCTGAGTAAGCAGAATCTAACAGTTGGTAAAGTCTTCGTTTCTTTAATGGTGTAGTTAAATCTGTTGATGAAATAATAATCTATAAGAAATCATACTGCTGATATTTGCTATGATACCAGAAACAGTAAGTAATATTACTTTCACCTCCAAACTAAAGAATGTGTATTTCTTCAATGTTACTAATGTGAAATCCCTCTAAACCCCCAAAAGTTTCAGTGCTAGTTAATATTATCTCACTTGAAACCTAGAAGTCATAAAGAAATCGTATTAGTACTCATGTTACTGTAACTGTTGTCTAAGAAGCTGGCCCCACACTAAATCCCAACATAAACAATATTTCCAACTATGGTTCAACAACTTTCTTCATTCAAGAAGTGTGCTGAGCAGCCAGAGAAGGCCTGTAGCTGTGGGCTTCTCTTCACAAACCTGCCCCTGGCTGCCACAGTCCTCACACCCACCCACTGTGAAGAGCAAAAGGACCTGGGAGGGAGCAGCTGTCACTTAGCAGGAGTGGACTTTTACTTTCGCCATTGACTGTAGGACTCCTGGATCTTTCCTGACAAGGTGAATGATATCTGTGTGGAATTGTCGAATTTTCTTCCTCCAGGGCTTGCTTCAACCATCGCTGAATAAAACAGAAAATAAGTAAATGAGGATCAGTTTGCAGCTGATGATGTAGCCTATAAATGCAAAGCTGATCACAAAAGCATCTCATTGTGAGGAGCTGTAGTAAGGACTGAGATTTGCATTTGGCTTCTCCTAGATTTTTATATCCAAAGAAAAGTTTACCTTTTTGCATGAGCCAGAAATGTTTTCAGTAGTTTCTTTTCTTCTCTTTTTTTCCGAAAGGAATGGTGATGTAAATCTAATATAATGCTTAGGAGTAGAGTATACATGGGGGCTGTAAGTGAGACCTGGCAAAGAATTGAGCTGTGTAGCTAACACCTCTGGATCTGTAGTTATGCGCAGAGGCCTTTCTGAAAGGCTGTCTGAAGGTTTTCCTGTCTTCTCATTCTTCTCACTTAACCATTCATTGACCAAGTGCTAGAGAACAGAAACATTTGGATCACTATATAGTAATTGCACATATTCCACTACAGAATATTCTAATATCAAATTAGATATTGGCACATCGTCTAAGACGATAAATTGGGTAATTTAGATTATTCACATGATGGGGCTGGAGAGATGGCTCAGAGGTTAAGAGCATATATTGCTCTTGGAGAGAGGACCCAAGTTCGGTTCCCAGCACCCATCAGGTGGCTCACAACCGCCTGTAACTCCAGCTCCAGGGGATCTACATGGGTACCTGCACTCGTGTGCATATATACCCACAGACAGACACACATGCATACTTAATAATAAATCTTTAACAAAAAAATTACTCGTGGTGAAAAAGAAACCCCACTTAATCAGTATTTTCATTTTCTTACTGTTATTCTAAGGATTATTATATAATATTTTATATGGATAAAATACATGAATATATGTAAAAAATTGTATTACAAAAAAACCCACAAATTTTTGGCAGGTTATGGTGGTGCACTGCCTATAATCCAAGGTTGAGTCAGTCAACTTGGAGGACTGACACAAGTTTGAGGCCAGCCTGAGCTACATAGTAAGTACCCAGCCAATAGCACAACATAGCCAGACTGTTTCAAAGGAAAAAAAGAAAAGGGACTTTAAAAAAAAAGTTGTTTTTTTTTTTTCGTTTTTTTGTTTTTTTTTTTTTTGATATAGTAAAATCTAGGAGATACCAACAAGTACCACAAACAATGTTGCTTAATATTTTACATGAAACTGTTTGGTTAGAAAAGTCTGATATTCTTAAGCAGTGCTTTTTTAGCCAAGGGTGCCCATCACAGTTGCCTAGGGATGAGGTCAGCAAATAGATAAAAGAAGTATGTCCACACTGACAATTCTTGAGGTTTGAAATACCTCTTAAACACCCTAGCCTTCTGAAAGGTTATTGTCCACCGTGTGTATAATGCAGCCTTTGTTGTTCTCTTGGACATGCTTAGGACTGGACTCAGGGCCTTGCACATGCGAGGCAAGTGCTGTTCTACTGAGCCACACCCCGGATCTCAACATCTAGTGTCTCTCTCCTGGTTACCTAAATATACCTGGTCCTAAAGATTCCTCACCTTTAATGAAAACTAGGTATTGAGGAGTGTTATTTTTTGCAGTTGGGGTTTGTCATTTCCTGGCTTAGATGTGGATTCTTGAACAAGTGTTGAATGTGAGCACTGATGCACAGACAGACACATTCCAGAAGCATTTCTGTATCCCTCTTCCTTTTCCTGTCTGTATAATTTCTTCTATGTGCCTTTATAGGAAAAAGCTATTCTATGTATTATTAAACAGAATGACATCTTTAGGAATTCATGATGTCTTAGCACTAAATAATAAAATATGCTATAAATAACATAAAATTTGTTTTTAACAAATACTTATATTTCATATTTAACAAATATAAAACTGATATTTATAATTGAGAAAAGTTTATAAACCCTATAAACTCAAGTATTTTTCATTTCAAAAAGAAACTTAATTTTTGTCCCCTTTCAAATGTGGGATACTTACTATCCACTTAGTTAGGCAGTACAGTGCACAGGATGAAACATTACATTGATATTTTAAACAAAACCTGTAATTCTCTGGCAAAGAAATTTAAGACTCTGTCACCGACTTACAGAATTTTTTAATCATACTTTTCATTATTTAGCAGCCTGCCTATGAAACTGTATGAAATTAGGTAAGAAAAAAAAAAAAGATTTATGCCCTAAGTCACTTGGATAAAAGCTGCAGCCTCTAAGGTTATGCTATTACTTGTAAGCTGAAAAGCTTAAGTTGGCCACATTCATAAGCGGCTTCCTGTGACCTGTGTCATCAACTCTGATGGTTTTCCAATGCTTCTTATTAATAATCTGATGTAACACTGATCTTTCTCATAAACACAAGGAGATACAGTGAGATGGCTTAGTGGATAAGGGTGTTTTGCTGTGAAGCCTGATTACCTCTTTACTACCCCTGGAGCCCACATAGTCTAAGAGGGAACTGACTCCTACAACCCCAATGTGTGCACTGGCATGCACACACAAATAGAAACACTTAGTCTTATGAAATCACAATTTTTTTCATATTTAAGTCATATAATCTACCTACATAAAGTAATTGTAAAAATGTACAGACAATGAAGAGCTGGGGTGTGGCTCTGGGTAGAGTGCTTGCCTGTCATTCACAAGGCCCTGGATTAGATCCCTAGGCACGGGAGAGAGGAAGTATGTTAACCTGTTTCAGAGAAATGAATAGTTTATATACATAGGTAGACAACCTCAGAGAAACCATGAATTACAATACTAAAGGTGTTCAAATATTTAATCTTCATAATACAAACTATTAATGTTCTTGACAATTTGGTACTTCTCATACTTAGTCAAATATCTGCAAGTGTAAAAATGGTGCTTCTTAGATCATTATAGGGTGTAGGTTGAATTTTTAAGATAATTATTCAGTTAGGAGACACTTGTTGCAAGCAGTGCTTACTGTTGTTAGGACGCATACCTTCTTTGTTTTGGGGTACTTTGTGGGACATTTAGTAAGTGCTGGAAGTTCCGCTTCAGTAATTATTTCTGCTACTGCAGTTTCAGTTTCTGGTTCTATAGCAAGTACAGTATTTTCAATATCATTCTGTTGTGACATAATTTCAATGTCAGGAGAAGATGGCTGTATGTCTGAACACATGCTGACGGTTCTGTGTCTCCGACGCTGCTGTCCAATGTGAGTCCTACTACGAGAAAAGCTTTTTCTCTGCTTAGTTCTAGTCACTTTGGCAGCGGTTGGCTTGATAGAAGTTTCTTCTTTTACTTGTTCCTAGTTCAAAATACAACAGGGGGACTTCTGATGTTCACAGATATGTTTATGTTGAAATATAGCATTATCTACTTTAAAAACTAGCTTTCCAGAATCCTTTTTAAAATTTATGTATGTTAGGCTTGGTGTGGTGGTGCACTCCTCTGAACCTAATACTTAGGAGGTAGAGGCAGACAGATCTCTGAGTTTGAAGACAGCTTAGTGTTCAAAGTAAGTTCCAGGAACCAGGGCTACACAGAGAACCCCACCCCCACCCCCGTTGTGAAAAAACAAAACAAAAAAACAAAAAAAAGGTGTTTTTATGTGTGCATTCAGAGGCCATAGGCCAGCCTGGAGGAGCTCGTTTTCTCCTTCAGCCACAGAGGTGCTGGAAACGGAGTTAAGTCAGTAGGCATGCAGCAGTATTACTGAATAATCAGTTTCTGGTAACAAATCAAAACAACTCAATACTTTCTTACTCCAAAGCAAGTCAAATATCTTGTTTCAATTCTAAATTCTCCATAGGGCTTAAAAATGCTTTAAAAGACTATTAATTGGGTATTATTTAAAATTCTTGGGCTAGTGAGATGGTTTCATGGGCAAAGCACTTGCACACAAGCCTAAAGAGCAGTTTGAGGCCCAGAACCCAACGTGACTGAGAAGGGACAGCACTGACTCACAGAGTTATATTCTAACCTCCACATGTATGCACACAATAGCATGTGAGCACACAGTCACCACTTTTGTCAATGCCACTATCCTGTGTAGAGACTTTAAGGCATTTAACTTGGACAATACAGGTGACCCTGAGTGACAGGTAGTAGTACCTGGACCGTCTCAGCATCACTGATGATCTGCGAGTCTTTACATTCGGGCTTCACCTCCGTCTTAGCTGTGCTGATCCTCTCCAGAGCTTGTTCTCGTCTTTTCTCTCTTTTTTCAAGTCTGGCAAAAGCTTGCAAAATTGCTTCCATTTTTCTTTCTTCTCTTGTCTATGGAATTTAAATTTGAAGTAAATAATATTGCAAACAAAACTTCCAAGTGTCAGATGTCAGACATACTTTAAAAACTGCTGTGATACTATTAGCATAAAAAGTTTATTGTTGGTAGGTATGGGAACAGATTACAGCCACTCAGCATGTGTGAACCCCACATGTCATCACAGTGAACCATTCTTAGTTATGCAAAGAAAGAACAACAACATAGCAGGAAAAAAAAAAAAGAAAGAAAACCAACAAAAATAAAACGTATCTTTTATGATACCAAAAAGATTACAATACTCAAGTCTGCTTATTTTTTTTTAAAAAAAAAAGACTGAAAATTCCTAAGGACTATGTTAAAACAAAAAAATTCATATACACTTAAGGAGTCAAGGTTTTACCAGTCTTTGGTTTTACCAGTAAGTTTTGAGTAAATAGCTCTGTCACCCTAACAAATTACTTTTAACCTTTTTAGGAGTGTAAAAGCATACAATATGAAAACACATAAGGACTGTTACTGAGTTCAAATAGAAAACATGAGGCTTTTAAAAAGTACTTGGAAAAAATGGTAGGCATTCCAAAACCAAAACCGTTAACTGTCATTTCTGCTTTCACTCTGTGCCCTCCATTACAATTAATTCTCTCAAGGCATTTCTCTACCTTCTGCTTTTCCTTCCTTACACTGACACTCTTGCAATAGACAATATTAAGAACAAGACCCAGAGCCTTGAGCAGAAGGCCTGGCAAATGCTTCAGCTCTCAACCAGAACCAGGAAGCAGGTCCATCAACTGTCCAGTTCTCCAAATGAAAGAACCAGGTCCTGAGGCTCAGATCCATTTGTCTTTCCTCCTTCATTGTCATCGATGTGGGGAAGAAAGAAAGAAAGATCAGAAACTCAAGATCTGGCTGCCATACACTTTGCAACACTGGAGCGTCAGCTTTATTTCTGTAATTACTGGCAGAGATTTAAGCACTGATAGGTAACTGTTCTTACTCTCTCCTGTGTTTATAGTAAACACATTCAGTAAGGAACAAAAGGGGTTAATGCAGCTCAGGTGGGATTGCTTTGTAAGGAGTTTGTAATGTTCACACTTTTCTTATTTTACACATGGACACATTCTGTGTCTTTCCTCAAAATCTAGAATGGGTAGTTCAAAACATTAAAATTTTTATTTCACATCAAAACTGGAATTTTTTTTTAAGATGTATTTTATATATATAAATGAGTGCTCTATCTGCATATATACCTGCAGGCCAGAAGAGAGCATCAGACCCCATCACAGATGGTTGTGAGCCACCTTGTGGTTACTGGGAACTGAACTCAAGACCTCTGGAAAAGCAGCCCCCAGAACTGGAAATTTTACAGCCAAATTTTCAATTTTTTTGTCCCTGCTTTTACCTTAGTTAATGCCTTTAAATCGTGACCTCCATTAAAAAAAAAAAAAAACAAAAAAAAAAAAACCTGTCTGTATATAACAGCATTTTTCTAAAATCTTTTCTTAGAAATCTAGACTTCACAAAAGTAATTCTTTCTTTTGTGAAACTACTTTACCTGTTGGACCTGGTTGGAGGGGTGACTTTACCATGACTGCTTCTTTTCAAAAACGTTTTTAAAACTTGGAAAAATTATTTTTCAGAAGAAAAAAACTTGTTTTATGTATAAATATATTTTTATGTATTTCTAAGTATGTTTGTGTGTATGCCTGTATGAGTCTCTGTGCACCAACTGCATACAAGTACCCTTGGAGGCCAGTGGGGGCATAAGATTCCCCCCCCCCCCAAAAAAAAAAATTACAGTTGTGAGCCATGGATGTAGGTACTGGGCAATGAACCCAGGTCCTCTGCAAAAGCCAGCAGTAAGCACGCCCAAGAATCTTTTATATGTGAATAACTCAACCATTAGCTAGATATCCAAGGAAGAGATTTTCTGTATTATAATTATCCTGGAACTTGTTAGACAATAATGAATTTATTTTTGATAAAATTCAGTATTTCCAGGTGCTGCAAAGATGGCTCAGCAGTTAAGAGCACTGCCAGA
This sequence comes from Rhabdomys pumilio, assembly GCA_030674055.1. Classification (NCBI taxonomy): domain Eukaryota; kingdom Metazoa; phylum Chordata; class Mammalia; order Rodentia; family Muridae; genus Rhabdomys; species Rhabdomys pumilio. The sequence goes on along the minus strand of JANHMN010000031.1, from coordinate 1,409,271 downwards.
GGTCCCGAGTTCAATTCCCAGCAACCACATGGTGGCTCACAACCATCTGTAATAGGATCTGATGCCCTCTTCTGGTGTGTCTGAAGACAGCAACAGTATACTCATATATATAAAAATAAATAAATCTCTAAAAAAAAGGGGATTTGAAAGTGAAAATCATAACTATATTTATTGAAATTCCCTTTTAAAAAATCATTATTTCCTTGTTTTTGCATGTGAGATTGAGAATCAGAAAGATACAATTATATGATATCAAGACCTAGACATAGTGAATTAAAGGTTAAACTCCCTTGAAAACAGTGTAACTACATGTTGATTAAACAAAACACTCCTTCATAATCTTTAGCTAGTTAAGTCCTTCCCCCCACCAAAAAATAGCACACTGCATTATGGAACAAAAATTTACACGTATGTAGGTGACTCAAAGTTAGAGCGTTTGCATAAATTACAAGTTTCCTGACTGCTAATTCTCATCTTTCCAATTAACTACTGATAACAAAGCACGTTTTACATTTCTGTTTTTTGGATTTTTTTGTTTGTTTGTTTGTTTGGTTTGGTTTGGTTTGGTTTGGTTTGGTTTTTTGAGACAGGGTTTCTCTGTGTAGCCCTGGCTGTCCTGGAACTCACTCTGTAGACCAGGCTGGCCTCGAACTCAGAAATCCGCCTGCCTCTGCCTCCCAAGTGCTGGGATTAAAGGCGTGCGCCACCACTGCCTGACCCGTTTTACATTTCTACATGTTTATCATATAGCAATAAAGTTGAAAACACCAGATTCCTAATAACTTTAACCCACTTTTAAAGTATACAGATGTTTCAGAATAAATGATTGCTTACATGAATTTAAAAAATTAGCAGCCATTTATTTATTTATTTATTTATTTATTTATTTATTTATTTTAAAGACAGGGTCTGTCTATGTAGTCCTGGTTGTCCTGGAACTTACCATGTAGACTAGACTGGCCACAAACTAAGATCTGCCTGCCTCTCCCTTGTGAGTGCTGAGGTTAAAGGCATGTGTCCACTATGCCTAGGCTTTATTTTTAATTTTCTTTAATGTGTGGGTGTTCTGATGCATATACATCTGCAGCCAGAAGAAGGCATCATATCCCCTTATAGATGGTTGTGAATCACCATGTGGTTGCTGGGAATTGAACTCAGGACCTCTGAAGAGCAGCTAGTGCTCTTAACCACTGAATCATCTCACCAGCCCACAGGTTTTATATTCATGACTGTATCTAATGTGTTCCTTGATACATGGTAATGTGTAAAGAGGCAACCATTTTACTGATCTATTTGAAAAATACATTAACCTGAGTTTATCGGGAACTGGAGCTGGTGAGGAGATAAGAGATACTGGGCATCCTAATTAACCCCTCATAAGACCACTTAAAGCTTGCAATAGCTGTAGTTTAGAACTTTAATACAAGCCATGGTTTTATCCTGAGCCCAGAGCTACTTCATTATCTGGGAGCTGAAAAACTGACAGATTCCAATTCAAAGCTGGACTTGATAAACTGTTATGCTGATGTTTTAGGTATTAACAAGAGTATATGGAAGTATCCCATGTGACGTCCCTGGTTCACTGTTCTTGTGATATATCTTAGTACATTATTTCTTAGTGTCTTAGTGTTATAATTTCATATAAGCAGAAAAAAAAAATCTTCTTTGGACTTCTTCCCATTTGAGATGTGCTTTTGATAATTTAAATGTTTTAATTTTCTAATCTGTGTATGCTGTATGTGGGAAGGAGCGGTATGCATTTCAGAGTGCTGTGGGAAGGACCACTTGGGAGTCAATTCTTGCCTTCCATGATGCCGGTTCTAGAGATCTGAGTTACCAGGCTTGGCAGCTGTGCCTTCACCCACTAAGCCATCCTGCTGTAGAAAATAAACTGTACTGATTAGGCTGTAACTCAGTGGAACTGAAGATAAGCCTTAAGTCTAAGCCCCATGAATAGCTTTCCAGGTAAACATGGTGTTAAAAGAAGTACATGCTCCTTCCGCTTTGCTTTTCTACCTTGCTATCTATCAAGTGCCTTTTCTTAAAATGATCACTGGATCTGAAGAGCAGTTTTCCTAGACTGGAGTAACCAGAGTTCAAGACTAAGAGCGGGCTCAGGAAGCCGCATCTCTGCAGCCTTCCAGTCTCCTTCTCCTCAGACTCAATCCAAGGGCTGAAAATATTCCAATAATAAAATATCCTCAATTTTAAAACTGAGAAACACAAAGCTGGCTGTAAAATAAAGATGAAACCAAAGAGCATCTACTAAAAACGAGACTCCTTCCAAACAGCAATGAGCACTGACAGTGAGCTGGGCAGTGTTGGTGCACACCTTTAATCCCTCTGAGTGCAGGATTAGGGATGGGGTTGGTATGGAAGGATCTCTTCTGAGTTTGAGGGCAGCCTGGCCTACAAAGGGAGTTCCAGGTCAGCCACAGCTGTTACATAGAGAAACCCTGTCTTGAAAAAACAAAAAACTAAAAAAAAAAACAAAAACAAAAACTTTAAAAATCACTTAAGACTATTAATGAATATCATTCCAAAGTAATGTCTTGCTTGCATGGTATTCCCATTTCCTGTGTTGCATGAGAGTCCAGTGCCCGCCTCATAGTCCTGTCCTTGACACTCATGATTTGCTATGGCCATTCTCTGTGAGAGCAGACCTGCCTTCTCTATTTACTTGCACAGTAAACCCTACCCACATATCAAGCACTCAGACTCTTGTTACATGAGAAATGATGTTCTGTATAAAGCATGTCACGGCTCTGGGTGGAGGTGTACTGGGAAGCATTTGATGGGTTGGATATTTATTACAGGATAACTAAAGCAGAACCATGTCACTGGGTTTGAGCAGACTATAAAAATAAACGCAATTCATTTCTGCCATGTATTTTAACAAAAATGGTTCTTCCTCAAGGATAAGGAAGGTTATTAGCAGCAGTTTCACTGTGCAATAATAAGGAGAAAGATAAGAGAATGAGATCCACTGTACATCTGTCATGAGATGATTTTCGTAACAACAAATTTGCTCTCATACTTTAATAATATTAAAACTTGGCACATTCTAAACTAGCTTGCTAAATTGATTCACTTCTAAATGTATCAGTAACAGCACAGATTTTGAATAATAGTGTATTACCAGGGTACTTGTTCCACAAAATAAGAACCAGGAATGTCAGAGGGTCATCATGTTCCCCAAAAGTTACAAAGTATCCAAGTGCAGATAAGGTGAACCAATAGAATTACCTCGCTAACGATAACATGTTTTTCCACAGACATCAAATTAGACATCTATGGAATACTTTGTGATGTGGAAGAAGGCTGAGAAAATTGTGAGAATTGTGTATAATCTATGTAAAGACTATAGATATTAGTTGGGCTGTGAAGAAGCTTCATTTAGCTCATAGTCATAGCTTATTTTTCTACTTGCATGTTGTCCACTGTGTCCACTCATTACTAAGCTGCTACTATTCTAAAAACCATGTAATTTCTGTCCCCTTAGCTCATGGGGTTATGGACGTGAGCTCTCCTAAGGAGTTTATGTTAGTATGTGAAAACTATCTGACTTAGATATCTGTCACCAAACTGATCATCGGGATTGATTAGATTTATCTGGATGCTTAGTCTAATGACCCCCTTTCTTCCAAGCCACTCCAGCTCCATGTGTAGACCTCAAGCTGAACACTCAGTTAAAAAGGTAGATGGGCCGGGCAGTGGTAGCACAAGCCTTTAATCCCAGCACTTGGGAGGCAGAAGCAGGTGGGGCAGAGGCAGGTGGATTTCTGAGTTCAAGGCCAGCCTGGTCTACAGAGTGAGTTCCAGGACAGCCAGGGCTACACAGAAAAACCCTGTCTCGAAAACCAAAAGAAAAAAAAAAGAGTTCCTACATTGACAGCACACACTGTAGCCTCACAGCTAAAAACAACAAAGGGGCTGGATCTATGGCTCAGTGGCTGGGAGCACTGGGTACTCTTCCAGAGGACCTGGGCTCAATTTCCAACACCCACATGGCAGCTCACACTTCTTTCCATGGTAACTTTACAGGTTGTGGGGCACAGCAGATCAAACCACACCCTTACATGCTATCTAAGTGCTCTATCGCCAAGCTACCCTGGGACCTATAGTTTACTCATCATCTCATCTCATGGCAACCCTATGGCTTCAGCCTTGCAATCCTGAGGTACGAGGATGAGTCACTACACTCTGCTACTAGAGCTGATTTACAACCTCCTGTCTGGCATTTGTACTGAGGAAACCTTTACAGGTAAATCATGAGGGACACAGCGCTTTTGTTCTGGTAACAGCATAAACACAAACATGGAGACTGCTAGGTCATGGTAGATTGTCAAGTTTTGCTACATAACTGACTTTCCCTGACTTAACTAGTAATGCAAATAGTTCTGTTTCTCTTTTAAGTCATGAAAAGAAACTATATATTTAGCTAATGAAAAGACATACCGAACAATAATTGTGGCATTAAATTTATTAACAATTCTTAGCTTCAAAAATATTATTTCTTAAAGGTCATATACATTTCTGAATGCCTAATGAAAGTCAGTAAAAATACAAAAAAAAAAAAAAATAGTTCAGCGTTTAAACAGTAATGGGAAAGCCAGGTAAAACTGTTCAATGCCGTATATCTCAAATTTGCTAACTCGCAGGACAGATGCCCACAGAAAGGTAGTTAACTTGTGGAAGAGCAGTTGCCCCAGCCCAAGGTACGTAAGCAACCAAAGACTCCCAACTCACCATCTTCCTCTTCCTTTCTGCAATCTGCTCCTCAGATTCCATCTCTACCTCATTGCTAATAGGAGTTTTTTCTTCCATATCATCAATAAAATCTGGTTCCTGAAAAATGAAAATTACTTACTTATGGAAAATATTACCCCATCTATAAACTGGGAACTATATACTGGACCTTTTGACTAAAAGCCCACCAACCTGTGAAATAAGCCCACCAAAACCTGAATTTCTAAATGAAGCTTTCAAATTCGTACTAGTGAGTAATTGGTTTTTTGGAGCTCCTGTCAAATACAGTAGTGTGGCCAAAACACATTTTTACCAAACCTACTGATATGAAACCTCCAGTGTTTGTTCAATTTAGTTCTAGCTAGACACAAGACATAGTGGCACACACCTTTAATCATGTACTCTGGAGGCAGATGTAGACAGATCTGAATTCAGGGCTAGCCTGGTCAGTAATAGGGAGTTCCAAGTCACTCAGTGAGACACTGTCTCAAAACAACTACAAAAACACATGCCATCTAGAATGTCTTTAATGACCTAGTCTTAGGAAAATGTTCAATTTCTGTAAAGATCTGTCAGCACGACTGTTTCCTAATAATTTGGCACAGATTGTAGGAAGACATGCCTGTGGATAATTAAGCAGCAGAATAGGTCTGGGGGTGGAACCCTTGCGGAGAACTTGCCTAGTGTATTGTTAGCCCCTGTTCCAACCCCTGCAGTGGGAAAAAATAAACTGTTAAATAAGTTTATGCTTAAAAAGGTTTAAATACAGCATTTCCCTCGCTCAAGTGACTCTGAGAAGCGGAATGTCAGTTGGTACCTGGTTGTTCGACACTGACAGCCTCAATGGAGAAAGCTTTCTCTGTTTTGTTTCTGGACTCCTTATTTTGTTGTTTGTTCCTTCACAGTCCAAGGTAATATTCTGATTTTGTATATCTTTTTCTTTTGAAATATCTTTCTCTTTTTTTCCTTTTTTTCTTCTTGTCTCATAACCACTATTGATGTTTTCTGTGGATTCCGAGCTGCGCTTTAGAACAGGGCACTCTGGATTTTCCTTGAGGCACGCACAGTCCACCTTGTATTTACTGAAATGGTAACCAGGTAAATATTAATATATAAAACAAGACTGAGATGTTCATAAACTCTTTTTGGCTATAATACCATGAAATTCATAAGCCTTAACACCTTACTAATTTGAACTTCTGGTATCACAAAATAAATGTTTTCTCATAAAAACAAAGTTGTTAGATATTGGTTTTGTTGTTCCATTGTTTATGCTACTGGGGACTGACTGAACCCAAAGACCAGCACTTCAGATATGGTTGACAAGTGATCGACTGAGTTGTAGTACCATCCTTGATAGGTTGATGTTTTGAACACAGTCTTTTAAAGTAAAATGATTCTATAGCTTATACAGGATAACATATTAAGGCAAAAACCCATCTTTACTGGGCCTGAAATTGTTATTCTGACTATAAATTTGATGTCAATTAAAAAAATGCTAACTATGATAAATACTAGATCTTATCTCGTTTGTATTGCACCTCAAGGAATGATTTTAATAATCAATTTTCGCTAAAATATACCTTGAAGAAAACTTAATTTTTTTCTTCTCTCTTATAAACGGGGCTCTGAAAACTACACTATTCCTCATCTTCTTGGTAATTATTAGTACATTTTATAGATGACCTTAAAGTTTACCTCACAGGAGTCTAGAGGCGTCCTTTTAGGATTATTGCAAATATAATTATGTATTAATAATCAAGTGACCAAGCAAGTTGTTTAACAAGTTGAAGTTTCCCACAGCAGTTGTTTCATGCTGGGAACTGCTGTAAACTGATTACATATGTTAACTACCAGTAGTTCAAAACTTGAAGTGAGTACTATTGTCAGTCTCGAGCTAAGGAATTACAGAGATGCAGAAACGGGTGCAGTGTTACATGATGGGTAATCAAGCCAGATATCAAGTCATAAAGGTAAGAGTTTATATTATGAACTTCTATGGGATAACAATCTCATAAAGCAGTGAGCATAAACCATTATGTTAAATTTCCCCCCTTTGAAGCATTAAAATGTCTTTTTAAAAAGCAGGAGAGGATGGCATTATCTTAGGTAAGCAGACAGCAACGCCTGCCCCAAACAGGGAGTAACTGGGACCCACAAGGACCCAGGAACCCAGAGCACTGGTTCCTTTCGGTCTGGGCCTGAGCACTGAGCAGATCCCGGGAGGGGGGGGCAAATCTGCCCCCAATCTCTAGGAATCCAGAGGAAGCAGGGCTCCCAGGTGATCTAACCCTGGCATTATCTTAGGTAAGCAGACAGCAACGCCTGCCCCAAACAGGGAGTAATCTGAACCCACTAGGACCAAGGAAGTCACTCCTGGCCTGAGCAGATTTTGGGCCTCAGCTCTTACCCCAGTAGCAACACTCACCCCACACAGTTCTGATACAACCAAGATAATAGGAAAGACAGGCTCCAGTCAGAGACAGGGCAGGTAGCACTAAGGAGATCCAGATGGCAAAAGGCAAGCGCAAGAACATAAGCATCAGCAACCCAGGGTACTTGGCATCATTAGAACCTAGTTCTCCCACACTAGAAAGTCCTGAATTCCCCATAGTACTAGGAAAGCAAGATTCAGATTTAAAATCACTTCTAATGATGATGATAGAGGACTTTAAGAAGGACATAAATAACACTCTCAAAGAATTTGAGAACACAGGTAGACAGGTAGAAGCCCTTAAAGTGGAAAGACAAAAATCCCTTAAGGAATTACAAGAGAACATAACCAAACAGGTGAAGGAATTGAACAAAACCATTCAGGACATAAAAATGGGAGTGGAAACAATCAAGAAATCACAAAGGGCGACTACCCTGGAGATAGAAAACCTAGGAAAGAAATCAGGAGTCATAGACACAAGCATCACCAACAGAATACAAGAGATAGAAGAGAGACTCTCAGGCGCAGAAGATACCATAGAAAATATTGACACAACTGTCAAAGAAAATGCAAAATGCAAAAAGTTCTTAACACAAAATATCCAGGAAATCCAGGACACAATGAGGAGACCAAACCTAAGGATAATCGGTATAGATGAGAGTGAAGATTCCCAACTTAAAGGGCCAATAAATATCTTCAACAAAATTATACTTCCCTAATCTAAAGAACGAGATGCCCATAAACATACAAGAAGCCTACAGAACGCCAAATAGGCTAGACCAGAAAAGAAATACCTCCCATCACATAATAATCAAAACACCAAGTGCACAAAACAAAGAAAGAATATTAAATGCAGTAAGAGAAAAAGGCCAAGTAACATATAAAGGCAGACCTATCAGAATTACACCAGATTTCTCACCAGATACTATAAAAGCTAGAAGATGCTGGACAGATGTCATACAGACCCTAAGAGAACACAAATGCCAGCCCAGGCTACTATACCCAGCAAAACTCTCAATTACTATAGATGGAGAAACCAAGATATTCCATGACAAAACCAAATTTATACAATCTTTCCACAAACCCAGCATTACGATAATAGCACGAAAGCTTCAATACAAGGAGGGAAATTATACCCTAGAAAGAGCAAAAAAAGTAATCCTCTTCCAACAAATCCAAAAGAAGATAGCCACACAAAGATAATTTCACTTCTAATAACAAAAATAACAAGAAGCAACAATCACGGATCCTTAACATCTCTTAACATCAATGGACTCAATTCCTCAATTAAAAGACATAGGCTAATGGACTGTATACTTAAACTAGACTTAGCATTTTGCTGCATACAGGAAACCCGCCTCAGTGACAAAGACAGACTCTACCTTAGAGTAAAAGGCTGGAAAACAATTTTTCAAGCAAATGGCCCTAAGAAACAAGCTGGAGTAGCCATTCTAAAATCTCCAGCCCGAGAACACAAAGGGAGGGACTCACTGCTCCACCTGTATAAGTAGTTGAGGGTGGCCTTGCCATGCATAAGTGGAAGTGGACCACCTGGATACCTGAAAGTTCGAATTCCCTAGTGTTGGGGAATTTCAAGAGCAGGGAGGTGGGAATGAGAGGATGGTGGGAGCACACCCTCATAGTAATTGGAGGAGGGGGGATGGAGTAAGTGGTTAGGCATCAGTGGAAGTAGAGGGCCTTGGTGCCTGAAAGTTTGCATTCCCTAGTGTTGGTGAATTTGAAAGCAGGGAGGTGAAAATGGGAGGATGGTAGGAGTACACCCTCATAGAAACTCCCAGAATTATATAGATTAGACATGACAGAGGCAGGCCGCCAGAAGACTAGATTCCAGAATTCAAACAAAAAATTATCTTGATACTAAAATTTGTTTTGAGAATTATATATTATAGAATACACAGCCTCGGGGTATCTACTCATCAAGCGAGCTGAACAGACCTGCTCAAACCTCTGATGTCCTGGAATTCCAGCTGGATGCAGTAAAGACACAGATGAGGCTTATCAATTTACTCTTCCCCCTGCCTCTCTTCTAATATTTCAACACCCATAATCAGCTTGAAGAAGTTAATGAAGAGTCGGCGCCCCTATTCCCTGGGCTTGGGGACTGAGGTGGTTAATATTGGGCCGTCTTTCTACGAAAAAGTAGTGGTTTTGTTGGAACAGGGAGGATTAGCTAGGATTTATTGCATAGCCATAACCTATTCGTAGAAATATGTATAATTGTTATTAAGATGAAGTTATAATTTCTTAAATGGTACAAAATTTACTTTTAATTTCTAATTTAAGGTTTTCATTGGTACGAGCTTCTTACTGATATAAAGTGAGATTAATATTGTTACTCTCATAGGAATTGTGCCTATATAACACATTTAGGAATACAAGGCTTAGACCCAGTCCTTCTTTAAGTTTTTAAACTGATTTGAGATGGTTAGCCTGTGAGTTAAGGGCCTATAGCAAATTCATGGCTCTGAGTTTATTGTTAGGGTACTTTCTATATTTTATTTAGCTGAGAGGAGTTAACAGACAACAGTCCAGATTGTCTTACATGGATAGTTGGTTTTCAAAATGTCAGAAGTCCACAGAATTGATGTTACAAACATTTCAGTATCAATGTCCATTTTGATTAGAGACCTGTCTGCTCCTGACAGCTTCCTGTCTTGGATTCTAAGAAGAAATTGAGCATCTTTGGAGTTACTCCAGTTGTGGGGAGACAGCCACTAGACAAGAATTGCCTCTTTTCATCTACAGACAAATCACTGTCCAGAAAAGGACACTTGCAGAATAGTCGACTGATTATATCTGCCAAGACAGAGTAATCAGCCCTTAATAATTCTGCATCACTTGGTCTGTCAGATGATTCTAGGCCAGAAGGCTGAAGATTGAATACTCCAACATTTTGTAGTATAGGGACTGTCCAGGTGCTCAGTGGTCTCTATAATTTGGCTAAGTTTTAGAAGCTATGCTTGGTGCTTCCTATAATTTCAGTTAATTCAGTCATTCTGGATTTCTGACGGATTTGAAGACTTATAGTCTCATAGCCAATCCTGGCTATTAACTTTGAGAGAAAAGATTTGAGTGGATGGTTTTCAGCTGACATTCATTCTAAAGCCAAGAAAAAAACCAGGTTCAGAATTAGTCTTTTAGTTAGGAGGGACAGTCTTTTAGTTAGGAGGTTCTGTTTAGTCAACAAAATGATGGACTGGATATTAGGTCTATTTTGTATCTTACTGATACAAGTTGGTATAGTTATGCTCTAATTGTATTCTAGGAAAAAAGTTTTATTTTAACAGGAACAGTGATAAGTAGGAAGAACTAAGGTGGGAGGAGTAAGGAGAGGAGGAGCTAGGTGACAAGGGGGGGCACTGAGGTGGATGTTTGCGTGTCCCCGCCAGTCAAAAATAGTTGATATATCTAGGTTGGGTATTGGGTTACACTTCTGATTGATATTGAGCATTACCAAACTTAAAAAGCCTTTGATTAACATTTAAAAAAATAGTATAAAAGCAAAAAGGATAAGTGGGGGTGGGATAGGGGTTTTCTAGGGAGGGGAAATGGGGAAAGGGGATGACATCTGAAATGTAAATAAAATATTCAATGAAGATTTTCACATAAAAAAAAGCAGGAGAGGAAAAGGCAGCAGGTAAGTCTAAAAAAAAAAAAAAAAAAAAAAAAAAAGAGGTACCACATGTTAAACATATGTGTTTTTTACTAATATGCTTTCAAAAGAAAAAGCCTGGGGACTGGAGAGCCTCCTAAGTAGTTAAAGATCACTTCCTGCTATTGTAGAGAATCCAAATTTGTGTCCCTACAGAAGGGGCCCTCACAACATTGCTCCACCTCCATGTGATGCAATGTCTCTGACAGCTACAGGAACCAGTACACATGTGGCATTCATGCACACAAACACACATATAAATAAAAAGGAAAGGACAAGTTGATATGATAAATCTAACTCAGTCATAGAGATACACACATATTGAAGGTAAAGGGACCATACTCTAACACTTAATACACTTAAAAACTTAATTTTAGAAATAATGTCTGTCACATGAAATGTATAGTATGTAAGAGAGATGGCTTAGTGGTTAAGAGCATTTGTTCTTTCAGAGGACCCAAATTTGGTTTCCAGTACCCACAGTTGGATGGCTCTCAACCCAGCTCTAGCTGCAACATCCTCTTCTGGCCTCCCGTGTCCCCCACACATAAACAAAAATCTCAAAAAAAAAAAAGTAAAATATAGGAGGAAATTAATTAAAATGTTTATAAACCAAAAGACTACAAAATACAGAAGGAATTCAAGGAAAGTAAATGTCTGTGTATGTGGTGCACATCTGTAATTTCATCATTCAGCAGACAGAGGCTGAAAGAGTTCAAGGACATCATATGGAGTTTGAGGCTAGCCAAAATCCTCCTCTTTAGGGATCATACCCAGGACTCTACAAACACTGGACACTCTAACCACTGAGCTACATCTGCTTTAAAATAAGCACATGGATATTTGTGTTATTTGTATTTCATATTATAGTCTAAAAAATATAGTTTTTTTTTTTTTTACTCAAAATTAATGGGTTTACCCACCTAACATTTCAAAACAATAGTTCTTAAAGTTTTGCTGACGGATCTACAACAAACCATTTCTATTATATTGCAAAGAAAATTTGGTGCAGTATCTTTTGTTATTAAGAAAAAAAATTATGTACTAATAATCAAGTAACCAAGCAAGTTGTTTAACAAGTTGAAGTAAGTAACAACTTGAAGTAGAAGAAAGGAAGGGGGAAATCCTCACATAATAAAGTCAGTTTTGAAGAGCTGAGTTTGAACTACTAATGGAAGGCGTCAACATTCACGTGAAGTTTGGAAACAAGGAACAAGGGTGGGGACCTCGTAACAGCACACTTAACCCAGGGACTTCTAATGTCTCCTGATAAAGTCATAGCAATGTCTAAATTATTATGAAGACAATAATTACTTTGAAACAGCATAAACCATTTCCAGACTTGAACTTACCAATTCCCATAGTCAAAATCAAAGGCAATAGTGATTTCAGCCCCTTTTGGAATATTCTGTGTAGAATAAACGTAGAGACGTATGGTTCCCTCTTCAATTTCATGCCTCACCTGTTAATTAACAAAAATAATGTTGCATTTCTTTTTTTTTTTTTTAGTTTTTTCGAGACAGGGTTTCTCTGTATAGCCCTGGCTGTCCTGGAACTCACTCTGTAGACCAGGCTGGCCTCGAACTCAGAAATCCGCCTGCCTCTGCCTCCCAAGTGCTGGGATTAAAGGCGTGCACCACCACCGCCCAGCCAATGTTGCATTTCTATAAACTACTTAGAGCAACTTTATTTTGCAATTAGAAAAAATTATTCATTATTGTTGTTCTGGTTTGTTTTTGAGTCAGGATGTAGCCCTGGCTGGTCTAGAACTCATAGAGACCGACCTGCCTCTGCCTTCTGAATGTTGGGATTAAAGGCGGTAGATTACCATGACTGGCTTAAAAACTATTCTGGAAAGCATTTTATAAACATGACATGGTAAAGTACCATTCATCACAAGAGTTACAAATCAGTAATTATCACCTGAAAGCAACACTTACCCCTGCCTCTACCATTCACAACAGAACCAACAGTGCATTCTCATCTGAGCATACATACATTTTACCTTTTCATTGCATTTTGAACTGGAGGTTCTTATACACACACACACACACACACACACACACACACACACACACACACACACCATCATCACATATATATGAATGAGGATGAATATGTACTAATGGTACACTTAAGAATACGTTCCTTTGACACGGTTTTAGTTTCATGATACTCTTTTAGCTTGGCACTACTAATTTACACATAAAATAAACCAGAGAAGGCTGGGGATGTAGTTCAGTGGTAAATACTTGCCTAACATGTGTGAAGTTCTAGTTTAGTCTCCAGTACCATCCTCCCTTCACACACTAAATAAATATAAAAATAAAACATAAAAAAAATATATATTGAGCCGGGCGGTGGTGTCGCACACCTTTAACCCCAGCACTTGGGAGGCAGAGGCAGGCGGATTTCTGAGTTCGAGGCCAGCCTGGTCTACAGAGTGAGTTCCAGGATAGCCAGGGATACACAGAGAAACCCTGTCTCGAAAAACCAAAAAAAAAAAAAAAAAAAAAAAATATATATATATATATATATATCTGCTTTAGCTTTTAGCTATGTAACAGAAGTTCATAAAATAACATAACTGATCTACAAACAACTTCCAATATCAACAGAAATTCAATATTTCCTCTGATAAGCAGTATCACAGACTTATAGATACAGAAAGTACAAAAAACAAACAAAAAAGACTAGGTCTCATTCTGTAGCAATGAATGGCCTAGAACTTGTTTGTTGTGTAGACCAGGCCAGCCAAGAACTCTGAGTTTTGGCACACAAGAAATAAAAGAAGTAAGTGCATAGCCACACACAGCTTATGGATAGTAATTTTAAGATTAAAGATTGTCACCTAAATATCCACAACAGAAAAATGTGTGAGTAGTTAAAAAGTATTTATAGGCAAGAAGACTTTCCCCTGAGATGTCAATATGCTTACCTCTGCATTCGGTGTACAAGAACGCCTGATGAATCGAGCCTCATTCCCAAAAGTCCTTGCATCAACACACATTTCTAGCCCATGGAACTTAGAGTAGAATAAAACAAAAGGGTATGGCCTACAAAAAGAGTATGACAAGCTTTTAGTAGGGCCAGAGAAGGTAATTTTGTTGTAGAGTGCTTGCCCTGCCGTTAAAAAAAAAAAAAAAAAAAAAAAAACCAGATTAAGAAATTTCTAAGACATAGTGATAAAGTAAGCATTTGAATGTGGGTAGTCTGGCTCTAGAATCCACTACTATGAACAAATAAGACTTGTGTCTACATCAAGTTGCTTAAGTCAAGAACAGTTAAGGTGAAAAATTTTTTAAGTAAGTTTTTAAATTTTTATTTTATGTGTATGGGTATTTTGCCTATACATGTCTACGTATTATCTCTGTGCCTGGTACCCACAGAACTCAGAGGAAGGCCTTGGGTCCTCTGGAACTGAAGTTCTAGATGGTTGTAAGCCACCATCTGGGTACTGGGAATCAAATACATATCCTTCTGAAGAGCAGCCAGTACTCTTAACTGTTGAGCTATCTCTCCAGCCCCCTTTAGGCAGAGATTAAAAAAACAAAAACCAAAACTAATGAAAATCCATTCCCTTTACATGCATTTGAAGCCCTATTTCCTGGTATGTTTAAAACTAGATTTCAGGTAAAATATGCTAATATAAGAGGCATAAATCTATGTATCTTTTGTGGCTTAAGTAAATACTCAAATTATAAATTAAGAATGTTTTAATAATGTTATTATATTATACAGCACAGACTTTTATTTCTCTAATGATAGCAAGATATTTCTATACCTCTGAGAAGGATAGCGATCACAAGATCAAATCAATTCTCCATAAGAGTCCCACACCTCAAAAGAAGCCTCTAAAACCATCCCAACACCAAAAGAGTGGAGTCAAACGTAGTGGCAGCACAGGAACATATCTAACCATGCCTGAGAAAGGAGGGTTTCCGTTTTAGCCACCAAATTCTTTTCCGGGTCTAGCAAGTATGTTACAATTTAGGTAGTGGGGGGCAAGGTTCTTGAAAATCTTAGAGAATGAAAATTCCTGACCGACACCCTATATAGCTAAGCTATCTTGCTTTTACTTATTCAACGTGGCTTGCTTTAGAATTCAACAATATATAAACAAACAAGAGGCTATGAAATAGGTCTTAACATGTTGTCACACTACAAAAGTGGCATGTCAACCACACTGTACTTTAAAATACTAAAATGATCACAGGGGTGAGGGTGGGGGTGGGGAGGAGGGAATCACACAAGGCATCTCAGCCCAGTATTCAAAACCTCCGTGATGGACTTAGGGAAATGGCTCAGTGGGTAAAACACTTGCCATGCAATTTTAAGGACCCTCATTTGAGTTAGAATCCTTATAATCTACAAAACTAGGTACAGCAGGACATGGTAGAATCCAGTGCTTCTATATCAAGTTGTAGGGGCAGGCAGTCTCTGGAGGCTTGAAGGTCAGCTAGCTTGGGGTGAACAACAAAGACAGTGCGTTGGTCACTTGGTTGGTCAGTCTCAACAGGTGGAAGGTGAGGGGTGACAACTAAGGTTGCCCTCTGACCTCCACATAGATGCCATGGAATAAACATGCCTACAGATATATATATAGTCATCCTGTATATGTGCGTGTGCGCGCGCGCGCGCGCGCACACACACACACACACACACACACACACACACACACACACACACACACACACTCCTTTTGTTGGGGTCGGTGACTCATGTCTGTAAATGCAGCATTCAGGAGGCCAAAGCAGTAAGAATGAAAAGTTCCATCCCAACCTCGGTTATAAAACAAACAAACAAACAAACTCTCAAAGAACAACATGGAAAAGTGAGTATACCTTTTAAAGAAGTACCCATTTGCTTCAAACTGCTCTCTCAGCATAAACTTCCCTCTGTATTCAATGATAAGTGCGTCAGGAGGCAAGTCTTTGGCAGATTTCAGGATTTTTTTATTCTTCTGTATATGGCTCTAGAATTAGTAAATGTGTTACATCAGTTATTCCGTCTAACTAAAGACATACACAATGCAGAGGCAGTTCCCTAAGGAATTGACAAGTGATACATACCTCTACAGGAGGTTGGAAGAGTGAATTGTTGGTACCCAATTCTGATTTATTCACATCTTTGCTGTCATTCCCACTGCCGAGTCTCTGAGCTAGTCTTTGTGCCTCTCTCTGAACACCTTCGCTATACTGGTTATTATTTGCTTCTTCGTAACGATCCATCCATGCTTTGATTTTTGTCTCCCATACAAAATTTGAACCATCAGATGAGGGATCTATTTCTGGTGCTGAGCCCTAAAATCATAAGAAAATAGGATTAGTATTTGAGTTTAGGCATGGGGGTGCACACACACACACACACACACACACACACACACACACACACAAATAAAATTTATATAAAAGAACGTAAAGCTATAGTGATTACCTGTCTAAGTTGATTCAAATTAAAAGGTCATAAATTAGCCCATTAAAATTGTATACTATATACCAGGAAAGTAAGATGGAAACTGGTAAATGGCACTGAAATAGCAAAACTCCAAGTGTCACTGTCACCATGGTAGCCAATTTAAGGACATCAAATTAAACACTTAAAATTTGGATCAATCTCAGCTAATATCAAAAACAAAACAAAAACAACAACAAAAACAGCCCACATGGGAAATTTCTGATTCTACAGAAGACTACCAATGTCTATTTCATGGCGGCAGACTTGTTCGTTTTAACTTCAATAAATAGGCATGTGCTCCTAAACACTGAGCCACCTCTCCATTTGTAAACCAAGTCTGTATGGTAGGGCAGACCTGCAAACCCCAGCTATTAAGGATGCTGAGATACGAGGATTAAGTTCAAGGCACAGTGAGGCCAAAGTCAGTCTTGGGCAACATAGTGAGACCCTGTCCCAAAGATAACAAGTGAAGAGAGGGCGGGAGAGCAACTCAGTGGTCAGCGATGCACACAGACTGAGATTCAGTGTCCAGTGCTGGAGAAAACGGCGGTGTACCCAAACAGTACATTACTAAAACATACCGTAGAAATATAATCTATCAGTTGTTTCTTACAATGAACAATACACTGTAATAAGCTAATCAACTATTTGATGAGAAAATGTCAGTTGCTATTTTATGTGACACTGGGGATGGAGCTCAGTGGCATAACTCTTGCTTAGTATGTAAAAGGTCCAACTCAAATGACCAGCAGAACAAGAAAAATATATTAGAATATGTTGAATGAATATATGTATTTCTTTATCAATCAGCTATTTCACAAAGATTTTGTGAGCCGCAATGTTATATACTAAAAAATATATTTAGTTTTTAAATTATCTTTGTGCCTGCAATAAAATACTAATAGCTTGATACATATGTGTATATATACACACATACTTATACATGTATGATGTATATTTAACACAGCTATAATATTTAATACATGTATAATATATATTTAATACAATTTTATTCAAGAATTGCTGGAGTTGTAATGCTTTCAAGCTAAAAAGGTTGTTATTTAAGACTGACAAAATTTCCATATTCCCAG
The DNA here is from genome assembly GCA_030674055.1 of Rhabdomys pumilio. Lineage (NCBI taxonomy): Eukaryota > Metazoa > Chordata > Mammalia > Rodentia > Muridae > Rhabdomys > Rhabdomys pumilio. The sequence continues at coordinate 1,391,867 of JANHMN010000031.1, read as the reverse complement.
TCACTTTTTTAAGTAATAAAGGTAACTGCTTCTAAGTAAAACTCATGTTTATAGAGAAAACAGGGATGAAGAAGAGCCTTGCTTGTGGTGGGCATTTGAGCATCCAAAACCTTGAAGATGTATGATAACTAATCCAAGGTTCATATGACTAGTCTGTATTAATAAGAAATTATTGTTGTTTTATAGTCCACTGTTAACCTTGACTAACTCAGAATTCCAACTGTACAATTTTTAATGTGCCTCTGGGTTAATGCATATATTAATACACTTTAGTAGTATCAGAAACATGCAATACAGTGACAAATAGAATTCCAATTACAATACTTACATTTATATAACTCCCTCTTTTTGTTAATGTTGTAACAACATCAATAAACTGTCAAAATGGACTTATTAATCCACTTAGAACTTTAAGGGTCTACTTCTTGTAAAAGCAATAAATTACCAAACAACACAGAGCATATAAAGACTAATATAAACAAGCAGTTACTACAAAACTCTTGATTTAGCACTAGTTAATAGTAATGCCTTAATTTATTTACCTTAACCCTCGATGATTTCCTAGATCCTTCACGAAAGGCCTAAAATAAGCATGGAATTAAATTAGGGTTTTTTTCCAACGTGGATATAAATAGCAAGAATCAACTATTCATTAAAGCATTCTGCTAAAGTGAAATAATCTGGCTGTAACAATAAAGCTAGAACAAGGGGAAATATGAAGTGAATAGAGTTATACCAAAAGTCAACTACAAATGTAATTTTAACTATTTAGAACAATAAAGTATATATACTATAGTGCTAAGATGAAAACTTCCAAATATTCTATGTGATAAATATTATAATAATCAAACTACAGGTATCAATGGTATAAGTGAAATGAATTGCTTTACTACAAGAGAGCACAAACTTGGACTAAATTTGAAATAACAAAAAGGTTAAAGGTATACTAAGATTTTAATAGAAAACTTAATGGTACTATTGAGAATAAATTTAATTATCAAAGACTAAATACAATTACAGATTTCAGAGCCTAAGTATTCCTATATTGTTTATGCTATTGAGGCAGGCAGTCAGAGACACACAAACACACAGAAACACAATATCAAGAAAGATAAGACAAGTTTGGTGTAGAAGGAAACACAAAGGAAAATGCTATTTGATGCACATAGTGGCAGAACCTCAGGAATAAGGTAGAGGCAGGGGGATTCCCGTGAATTCCAGGAAGGCCAAGACTACACAACAAGATTCTGTCTCAGAAACAAAACAACAAAGAGTGAGGACTGAAATTAGCAGGATGTCACAAGATCTTTTCATTCGCTTACTTAGCCATTAGGTGTAAATTACAAGACAATACGCTTTGTTAGGGTTTGTTGTTAATTCTCTGTTGACTCTGTGCAAAAGGAAAATGGTACAGGTTGAGCACTATTTATCCAAAATACTTGAGCCTAGAAGTCTTTCAGACTGTTTTCTATTGACACATTTTAAATTAAACTGAAATTTGAAAATCGTAATTCAAAATCCAGAATGCTCTAATTTCTAAAACTTTCTAACAACTATTTCAGATTTTCTTTTTTTTTTTTTTGGTTTTTCGAGACAGGGTTTCTCTGTGTAGCCCTGGCTGTCCTGGAACTCACTCTGTAGACCAGGCTGGCCTCGAACTCAGAAATCCGCCTGCCTCTGCCTCCCAAGTGCTGGGATTAAAGCCGTGCACCACCACCGCCCGGCATATTTCAGATTTTCAATATGGGGACACTGAAAACTAATCTTTGCTTCACTAAACTCTTCCTTGTAAGGCAGTCAGTGAACACCTTTTATGTGTGTCAGTGTTAACCCTTCATATCAAATATGAATTACTAAAATGCTAATGATACCTTATTTGGATTTTATAAATATTCTAAAATAGTCATTTTTTCAAAAATTTATGATGAATTCAATTCATTTTCAACAACTAAATAAGAATAGGCTGAGTACAAAGTAAAACTATATTCTTTTGCTACATATTTTTATTGGACACTGCTCCCATATTAAACACTAACACACAGTGAGGAGTTTCATGCCCAGTTCTTGGATTTTCTTAACTCTATAATTGCTGTCAAGTACTGATGACAATGTCTAGGGATGTACTATTTATAATGTACAGCAATATTCTAAGATAAATGACACACTCAAGACCCAGGTTTATTCATTTTGAATACTCACTTGTTATTTCACCCAAAGAAAACACAATCCATATGCTTTATTAAACCACACTGTGTAAGATAAATATGCCAGGATCAAATTTCTAAGTAACTTTTATACAATAACAAAGCTATAATCTCACAAAGCACAGTACTCTAAAGAGTCAGTAAACTAATCAGTGAATTACTGTCCTGTAAACAAAGGTCAGATACCACATATACAGGAAAAGACGTGTCATCTCTTTGTGAACAGTACAGAGGTGAGCAAAGCACGGTGAGACAGGGCTGAGTACTGAAATACAAGGCTCGAGGCCACTGCCAGGCTGGATTTGTATTCGCTGGAGAAAAGTGACACTCCTGTCTGCTCAGTGTAAAAGAAAACAAGAAGCAAGACTGTTTCAAAGGCTGAAATATGCAGTGTAATAGAGATGGGGTGACAAGTTGTTGGTGATTGTAGAAATAGCCGACTGTCTAAATACACTTCCATTTTTCAGTAACAATAAACTCAATATGAAAAGTCTTTTCACCTCTCTGAAACATTTTCACATTAATGTTATTAGAGCTGTATTACTAAGCTCTTTTGTCCTTATTGTATAATTATAGAGTATACATACACAGGTTTATGAGATCTGGTCTAACCCACACACCTGTGCTACACATGGCATAGTATTGAACCCTACAGACTACGTTCCTGTTGGCAACCGTAACCTAATGATGAATATATCTGCATGACGGCAATAATAAACAGTGCATGTTTCTATATCAAAACATAAAAAAAATACTTGATAAAATGTCTTCACTTTATAATCTGATAGGACTATGACTTCACTTGCCATCATTGAGAATTTGTTAACAATAAATTAATGAAACATTAGCCTATAAACTGTTGCCTGCCATTAGATCTTTGGGCTTCTATATCAAATAAAATTTAAAAGAAAAATAAGAAAATCGGTAACTAGGAAGCTTTTAAATTAAAAGTGATTATTATTCAAAGTTACAAACAGTTATAAGTAATCATTATATGCTTCCTTACCTAGTAAATTATTATATATAAGGCTGTTCTTTCTGTTCTCAGTCTGTTCTGCTTCACTTAAGCATTTACAGTGTCTGTCATTCATCTGTCAGAACAGTGATTCCAAAGCAATGAGCAATGTCTCCTGTAGTCCGTGCCAGTCTTTAAATGCATTGCAATTTTTAAATAAGATTGCTTAACACTGTAAAATACAAATGTGCTAGATCCTTCCATACATTTAGCTGCTATCCATGCTCTCCCTGGAGTCATGTCTTGCCTGTAACTCAGCTTCCTATCAGCTCTTATCTACTCATCTGAAATAAAAAGGCAAAAACGTACTTTTTTACATTTTGAAAAGTTTTGTTCTTTCTCCCCACTTTTTTTCCTTCTCTTATCAGTAACCTTGGGAACTCTGGAAGCAGTTAAAGTGATTGAAGTTGGAGTGTGCTGAAATGCAGTATATAATTCCACAGGAACTTCATCGCCACTTTCAGTTGCACTGGTATCACCATCTTTAATAAAAAAACAAAGTCAGTGCACTTTAATGATCTATTTTAAGCAGGATAAGAAAGCAACACTCCACCCAACAAAGGAATGGAGTTACTTCCTTGTTCCTAAAGAATAAATTCCTTTTCTCACCTCAGTCATCACTGAGAAGATACATCAAAATGCAAACTAAATGCTTTTCTCACGCACACTAAATCATAAAGGATGTCTGATGACACACTCGCTGGTCTGGAGAAACAGGCACTAGTACACATGACTAGTGGAACTCAAATTTTCTAGAGTCCTATCTATAAAATTATATCTTCACTTAAAAGTTTAGCCTGTCATTCCATAGCACAAAAGCAAACTTATGCACCATTGTTTAATCAAAGGAACTTCTCACAACAATAAAATAAAACAATTGGAAACAACCCACAATGTCCACCAAAGACCAAGAGCTGAATAAGAAAACAACCCAAAACCATTATTTAAAACTTGCTGTACAGGTTCAAATCCAAAATTAAGATGTGGCAAGCTGGGGCATAGTGGCATCTGCTTTTAATCCCAGCACTTCGTAAGCAAAAGGACTGCACATGCTAGTATGCTGTTAATCCCAGCACTTGGAAGCAGAGGCAGGAGGATCTTTGAATTCAGGGCCACCCTGGTTTACAGAGCAGAATTCCAGAGCAGCCAAACAACACAGAAAAATCCTGTCTCAGAAAAAAAAAAAAAAAAAAAAAAAAAGCAAAACCAAAACAACAACAACAAAAAACCCAACCTCCACTACTCTGCCCTCCCCTCCAAAAAAAAGAGAAAGAGAATCACATGTTATGAGAAAAGCCTGCATTGTGCACTACATAACTGAGTCCTATCAGACCAGCTTAAGCAAGAGAGTTCAGGCCAACATGGGCTACATAGAAGACTCTATGTAAAAAAGCAAAAACAAATTAAAAGACAAATTCTAAACATAAAAATTGCAGCATATACAAAACTTGAAAAATGGTATTTTAAAAACTAAAAAAAAATACTATCTTATACAGTAAGTTAATGGGTCATTATTCCAACCAACATACTTTACTTCTTTAAAGATTACCTACATGTGAGAACAAAAGGTGATTTAAGCTTTTTATTTACTTTGTTCTGGTTATAACATTTCTTAAAATATGAACATGCATATCCTGTAATCAAAGATTACAATGAGATTATAATGAAGATACACAGTCAAAATACATTAACAAGGCATTGGGTGCTGGAGAGAGAGTTCTGAGGTTAAGAGTACTAGTGCTCTTCCAGAGGACTGGGGTTCGATTCCCAGCACATGTATGGGGCTCATAACTGTCTATAACTTCCCTTTTCTGGTTTCTGTGGGCACCAGGCACACATGCTACACAGACATATATGTAGGCAAATCACTCATGCACACACAAAAATTAACTTTTTAAAATTAAAAACAATCAGGTGTTTTTATATCTAATCATAAAAGCATTCAAAGCGCTTACTTTCCCAGTCATAGTCACAGTGAATTTAGAGCAGGGCTTTCTCACATACCTGACATAGCTTCTCTTTTCTGGCGCTGCAGCAGCACTGCCCTCTCTTTATCCAAACTCCTGTATTAACACATGAGCACATTACTCATCAGACTTTCATAAGCTTAGATATGAAAGTGATTTACATGTGATCAATTTCATAATCTTTCTTACGCTCTTAGTGAATAAATATAAATTGTATGCAGCATCCTTTGCCTGATAGATTATAACACACACACACACACACACAGAGAGAGAGAGAGAGAGAGAGAGAGAGAGAGAGAGAGAGAGAGAGAGAGA